>CM073768.1:31696999-32210904 GCA_037158775.1 Hetaerina titia | reverse complement strand
CATTTGGAAAAAATGTTTTTTTTTTAGGTGAGAATAATTTGTATCATTCTTGACCTGTATTGAAAAAAAGTAAATATTATACTGTTCACCGAGATAAACGCAAATGTTATATCATTTCCATTTTTCATACACGAGAAATTCAAATATGAAATTTTGTAGAATATACCGTTTAGCACGAAATGATTGATTCCGAGGGCTTTTATTTACACGACACTGGGATGGAGGACGTGGCGATTCAGGGGATGTGAGGGATTAATGCGTTTTGTTTTACTAACAGTCGAAGGTTATTGACATAAAATCAGGGTATTGCCTTTTGGAAAATCCTAGGCAAACAAAATCTGGGTTCCAGAACTTCCTGGATTATCATAGGCACCGCAGGGAATAGAACTACAGACATCCCTCTCCTTCTTCATGCCAAACACGTGGGAGTTTCACACGTTATAGGGATGTTTTTAAAGATTTACGCCCACTTCACCTATAATATTTTGATATAAAAAAAATGCTCTTCTTTACTAAACTGTTTTCCAGATTTAATGAAACGAATGAATATCATAATTGTAGATACTAGAACGGTCATAAATTTAACCTATAACAGATGCCTTATTGACATTAAAGTACAAAACTGACGATAACAACATAATAAAAAAAACAAATATGTATGATAAAAAAATATGAGATGATTATAAGAGACGATGGGTTCAAAATCCGAAGTATTATTGCTCGTTTATGGCATGCAGTGAAAAAATGTCACTGTACACATGGAGATAACAACAAACCTATGTTTATAAAGCGGCAATGAAACGTGAAATCTCCGAGAATTATTAACAAAATTACACAAAAATTACAGAAATACTGCCTAAGTTCATTATGAAGTTAAAAAGAAAATATATCTTCACGGAACAACTTTATTGGAGTATCTTGTAGCATATATCTTCTAGTTAGGCCTCAGTTCGTCTCCTTGACGACTCTATTTATCTTTCCTCGGCAAACTTCTAAATGGTAGGGTTCCTAACGTTAGGAATCGGAATATTTTAGTGGTTTGTAAACACTTTTGCCATGTTTGTGAGGCATTTGGAGATCCTTTAAGAAACGCTAGGGAAGATTTGATAATATTTAATGTAGAATTCTGAAATCCTTTGAGTTATGAATTTGTAAATTCTGTAAATTTGGATCATCTTCACGGAAGTTACTAGATGCGGATTTTCAAAAGAATTTTGAAAAATTGTCGGCGTTTATTGAATAATCATGACTATGTTTCTAGTTATTTTTAGAGGAAAACAGATTCTTTTATGTCGTAAGAATTAAAATGTTAAAAAGCTATAACATTATTATTTCCGCAAAATGTATCATCAGAATGTCATCCAATAATTGAAAGGTGACCACAAATTATACTCTTAATATTGACTATATGTGTATATCATTGACGTATATGTGGAGGAACTGATCAAAGAGGCATGTGAAGAATTGGAGATGGGAATAAAAGTCGGCGTGGAATTTATATTGACAACGATGCAACAATTTCAGCGTGTAAAAATCGTTCGCCTTGACCGGGATGAATTTGAACAATTTTGGCAATCTGAAATTGATTCATTGTAATACACATTTAGTGGATGACTCCGCTAAAAGTTACTGTCACGGCTTCTCCGGCAGTTTCTAGGAACTCATAAAGACAAGTTTGTTGATGAAAAAGCTTTAGTCTCTCAATGAGCGAACGGGTTGCAAGCATTGCTGAGTGAAATTGGAAATTAGGTGCGATAGATATGGAATGGGAATAAATGTAAACAAAACAAAGTTTATTCGGTTTTGCAGAAAGAGAAAGGCTAAGTTAAACATTAAAATAGGAAGGAAAAAGTAGAGCAGATGAAACAGTTAAAGAATCTCGGTAGTGTTTGGACCAAAATGGTCAAAGTAGTAGGGATATAAGGAGAAGAATTGCACTAGGGTAACAGGCTTTCACAAAGAGAAGGGAGTTGATGACAGGGAGTAAGGATAGCAAGAAAAGGCTCGTCAAAACTTTGATATGGAAGGCAGGTATATACGGCGCGGAAATATGGTACATTGTAGCAGGGTGATATGATGGTCCAAATAAAAAGGGGCCATGAAGCACGCTATCTGACGGTGACCTTATCTGCAAATCACTGTGTTACCCGGAAATAATCTAATATCACTGAAAACGTGGGAGATTAGGTCTTTAATGTTTGACTTAAATAGTTGGAGTCTCATAACACTTCCCTGCGGCACACCATAGGTAACATCGGACTCAAATGGACCCATCAGTCAACGATGACTTTTTGAGTACGATTAGATAAGTCGTCCCCAATCCAGTTAGTCACTTTCTCATTAATATCATAGTATCATAATTTGTGTGTCACTTTTATTTTGAGAGCATATTTGACGGTTTTTTTGAAACATCGAAATACATCCACTTTTTTATTCCTTTTCGCCCAATTAACAATGAAAATAAAAATTTTATTTGTATTAGATTTTAAATTGCTTTTACCTCTGCTGATTGCTACAAGATATATTCTTACAGTTGATATAGTTTATTGTAATGCTACCAATTAGCTTAATAGAATATTTCACGATTGGCCAAGATATCGCAAGTATGCAAGTTTGTAATTACTGCGTTCTTACCAATGGTGGCCTTGGTAGAGAGGACTTCACTCGGCAATCAATGAACATTTCGCAAGGGGTTATTTGCGCTTGCTTCCTGTCTCGAGGCATTGAACCTTCTTCTATTGACGTTTTCCCTTCTCCTTTCCTGAAGTAAGGCCAAGGAGAATCAAAGTCTTTAAGTCTATTCACGATGTAACTCTTAGAGCCGAAGTGATCGTCCTACCGTAGTGCATTTGCAGCACACCTTTAAGTCTACAATTTCCGTACGGTGAAAGCACAGTCTCATGGCTATTTGACGAGAATCGACAGCTTCCACCAGAGATTTGGTGCTCTGAGAAATGCTTGCGCATCCTTTCTCCCACGTCCAATGGGGAAGGCGAAGCTTTCTTTAGTATCCATTGACCGTCCTTTCAAAAATGCGTATCACCACTTGAACGTGTTCCATTGGCAATAGCTCTTGGAGCAGAACCGCACATGTGTGCTATGGTCGAAAGCCTTCCTTGGTCCTTTTAAAACTACTACTACTACTACTAAGCTATGTGCAGAGAGCGCTCCGGTGGTAAGGATGGCTCAATACTCTGAAGGGATGTGACTCGAGAATTCCCAGGGCAATGCATAGATTCGATTGGGTTTCCTCCCTCCGTTGGTTAAGATATCGGGGATTTATTTCTTAGGTTATTTATTCCACGATTTTCCTAAATTGCCTCTCTTGAACCCTTCTTTTAAATTGCTTTTCGCTCCCTATGAACTAATATTTTATTTATCCTTTTATGTGAGGGGCAGCGGAGAGATTGGATCTGATAGGAATCGAAGATATTTACAGGAAGAAGTACGGTGGCTTGGGTTGTTATCACTGAAATAACATCGCCCAAGCTTTTTATTTAAATAAGCTCATTACTTTTATATTTAAAATTCTCAGTAATTACGAAAAAGAGTAAATAAAATCTACCAAGTAGAATTATATGTAACGTAAAGGACCTCACCCATAAAGGAAATTAAGAACTACTCTATCGAAAAATCAGAAGCCTTATCTAGCAGATACTATTTACCAATTCATCACTGAGGATACCATGATCATATATTGTTTAAATTCACAGGTAAATAAATAAGAATTCATTTTCCTGGGTATCAGTTTTTGATTAATTTTATAGTTAAGGAAATGGATTTTTTCTCGCTAGCATTTGCTCGGTTACCCAAAGATTACTATTCGCCTTTGTTAAATCACATCGGGCAGCGCAACAAATTTAGGTCAATAATTGATAAGGCAAAAATCACATTGTGAAGTAATTAAAAGTACATGAGACTGACTCGTAATTGGTTTCCTTATACTATTTGACCACAATGTTTTACTAGTAATCCATATTGTTTGTTTTATTCGCGACGATTTTTGATCATCCTTATCCAGTTTGTATACTTATTGCCCTTTAGAAAAATTATTACCACGACTACTGGTGTCCTAGCAAGTTTTTTAATAATTTGGGCTTAGAATTGGCAAAGGACACACTATTTTTGTATAAGTTTACTGAAGAGAGAAAAGAAGTAATTTAAACTTGCAAAACTTGTTGACTACTACCAAATGCTTGATAGATGCATTATTGTGGAAAAAATCAAATAATTCACGCAACAATACCGTCACGAACATCTTTCAGTCCAAAGAGTTTTAAATTCATTTCCCTATTTTCCATACTCATAAAATTCCTCACAAAGTACTGTCAATATTATCGTATTGCATTGCACTACTATGCACAAGCAAGGAATGTAACTTGCACATCATTCGATATTGTAAAAAAAAATTGAACTTATCCATTCAATATTCCAGAATTTATTAAAGAACGTGATACTTGTATGATATGCACCGTGGCTATATTGAAATCCGACGCCTCACAAAGGATGTTAAGATGAGAAAAATCTGCACGCTCCAAAAACGGCCATAACGTGCACATTATTCTCGCTCTAATTACTCTACAACAGATTCCCGTACACATTGGGTGCCCTTTTTATCACTCAATGGATATTATTAAAACAATTCTCCTCGCACACCGCCAATGGAATTTGTTCGCACGAGGAACGAAATGTTGGTGAAGCAAAGAACGAAGCGAGAAAATGAAGGAAGGCGAGGGAACAAGGCTGTGGATGAGGAAAAGAAAGGGAGAGAAAGGTGAACTCGTGCATTTTTCCTTAAATCTCCGCCTTTTCGATATTTACGTGTATGTGCGGAATAAAAATTAGACAGCCATCTCTGAGAAGAGTGTGCCGTGGAAGAAAGGAAAAAAATAAAATATAGTACGGGTAAAGGCAGCAGGGAACATAGCACTGGATAACACAGCTTTTAATGTCGAAAAAATAATGAAATCAAAACAAGTTTTTTTTCTAAATCTGAGCAGCTACCCCTTTTTTTAATTCCGGAAGCGTTAAAACCTGCAAAGGAGGTGCCCTTTGAAATCGTTCTGCCTGCCTTGTAATGCATCCACTTCTTATTTTATTCACAATATAACATTTTAGTCCCATCTTGGTGCTTTTACCGCTCGCCACTCTTCTTGTAGGTGATATTGTCGGCGCACTCTTTCACCTCCCTTCCAATTAATTTTCACTCAAAGACGCCTATAGCAATTCCTGATTAATTCATGACTGCAAGATTCCCTCAAACGGTTTTTAATTACCAAGGAGAAAGATGAAAATCAACTGATGGGTTAATATAAAGGAGAGAATATTCAGGACTGGAACCAAAACGTATCTCAAGAATGAATATTTAAAATAGAGAACAAAAGTCTGTCTACCAGCTGGATACTTTATTTGTCAGGCCCATTATGTTCCACTTGCAGAACCCACTTCAGCTGACCACATGAGCCAGTATCTGCGGGAGACAATGGCCAATGATATTTTGCTTGCTTGCTTTGATGTTGCATGCTTAGTACTTTTTTCACCCCCTGACACACTCATTAGCCGTAAGGGAAACTACTCAGAAGCATATAGCAGAAGTAAGGCTTATGGAGGTATAAAGATTAGGGATAAAATTTTAAAATACAGAAATAAGAATGTCATTCTTGATGGGGGTGTTGGCATGTGGATTTTGGGCACACACACAACAGAGCATTACTTTGTTTATTCTGAAATCTAATTTTTAGACAGAATACATTATCCATTTTAGTAATTCAAAAAATAATTGATTGGCTGGTATTTATAGATGTTAAATTATGTTTATATTCTTTGATCCTTATTGCATGAAACCTTTCATCAAATGTTACACTATAGAGAAATCTGGTAGGTTAAAACCTATGCTCAGTTCACACTTCCGTGAACAAATGCCAATAGCGTAAATACTTTAAATATTCCTAATTCGTAAAATAACTGTGGTTTATTCTAAGCTAATTTCTTTAATCGAGACAAATGAGGAGTTTTGTCAATATTCTCACCAATAAAAATTATCTACATAAAATAATTCACGCTTAATATAATTTCATAACTGTAATTTTTCATACATGAACTATTGCTATGGTCGGAATTGATTAGGTCTGTAGAACGATATTTTTCTTATAGTACAATCGTTCCAGAAACGGATAAGTACAAGAAAAATATTATCTACTAGTGCCACAGAACCATCCTGACATTCAAGAAAACGCTCAATAATAAGTGAAAGAATTGAAAGGAAAATTTGAAGAATAATACAGCAACAGAACTACTTTAAAGGGATGCAATTCTGCAGCCAAATCTGTAACAAAGGGGTGTAAGTATGAAGTGAAATATGCAGCAAAAAGATAAATTTTAGTAATTATATAGTAGTAAGGTCACATGGGAATTTATTGATACAGGTAGAAAAGCTTTCAATGCAGCAGTTTTAGCCATGTGAGTTACTATTATTAAAATGAAAGTAATTGATTTTTCTTATATTATATAATAGATGCATATGAAGCATTATTTCAGGACCTTAAATGCATGCAAGTATACATTTTGTTCGAAGCTAAATCCACTTAAAATGCCAATAGAGCTATCTCTATTCGTAAATACTATAAGAAACTCGTGTACTCTTCATATACCTCTATACTAATTCCCCAAAATTCACAAAAAAATATATGGCAGGGGGTGCAAGTGTCAGATGGAAAGGGTAAGGGTTAGGACGAGGGAGGGCGCTTCAGAGGTGAAGGGAAGGGAAAAATATCCTTAAAATCTATTAAAAGGACGTGCATGGAGGTGCATACATACAAGGCATCTTTGAATGTGTGCACCCCTAAGCCTTGTGCATAGATACGTAGTAGCATAAAACTAGTAAGTAACGCTGGTTAACTAATAACGATCGATTTTACCCTTTAAGCAAAACTTCTCAGGTACATAAAATAAAAAGGAATAATAATGATCCACAACCAATTATACAACAGATATAAGACGAATATAACCATAATAATACAGTTCTTGATGAATTGGAAGGTAAAATGGTGAAAATTTCATAAATCCACGGCCATGTTAGTTAACATCCCCCATTCCTGCTGAACCTACTCTTTTGTTCGCAACACCAAGCTTTCCCATGAGCTACTCTACTGCAGGAAGCGTACTAGGTCTTAATGTAGACATGCGAGACACAGCGTAAAGAACTATCTAAAGAAAATCCTGTCGATCCAACTCATGTTGTGAGAGAAAATATGAAAAAAGAAAATAATTTTTTAGAAAATGGTTGTCATAGTACAGTAGTAAAAATAAGTAGTAAAGAAAAAATAAAAATTAAACGATTGAATGAAGAAAGTACAGGTACACTTTATGCAAGAGAAAACTGGTAAAAATTTACCCTGAATCAAGCAAAGAGATTATTGATGATATTGAGGCTATAAATTACTATGTGTAGCAATTTCGCAAAGCAGTAACTAAAGAAAGAAAGTACAGGTACACTTTATGCAAGAGAAAACTGGTAAAAATTTACCCTGAATCAAGCAAAGAGATTATTGATGATATTGAGGCTATAAATTACTATGTGTAGCAATTTCGCAAAGCAGTAACTACACCAGTAGTTTCTCAACATCAAATTCATCTTATGTATCTGAAATGAATATTGGAAAATATAATTGGAAACAACTGAAGTGATCACTAAAATACTGATTATAAACAAGATGAATTTTTTCAAGTGAGAACTATTATGCAACTAAGAATCATAGGTCGACCATGAGGTGCATCCCTGCTCTTGATGTTCGCACATTATAATAGTGCTTTGATTTTGGGGGGCCTAATTGCGTCTATATGCTTCACATATGGGCTTGCGTATAATCTTACTTCAAGCAAATACAGCCAGTCTGCACTGATTTCACTGATTGGTGCGTTTTGAGGAAGGTTACCAAAGGACAAGTTCGCATACACATAAACATCCTTCTTGAGTTAGTAGGAGCGATATTCACCGTAAAACCGGAGCATTTCCTCAGTTCTCGCAATTTATTTGAATCGGATGCCAGGGAAACTGAAACTCATTAACCCCTGAAAATTTGAGAGAGGACCGAGTACACGCTCTTCCCTCGCACGAAACGCAAACAGAAAAATCAAACAGAAAAGCTCGGAATTTGATAAATCGCACTGGCGAAACAATGATTGCATGTTTTATTTCGGAATTTATGCACACGAGAGCTGTTTGACCTACCTTGTATTCAAGAGTATGCATGAACTACTACTTCTGCAGGTATGGTCCCCTCCAGATGCCCTTCCTGTTGTTTGCATTGTGTAGTTGTAGATTTGTGATATATGTTATTATATATGTCAATAAAATTGATATTACTCGTATAGGTTACTGAGTCACATCCAAAGTCGAAGTTCTTGGATGGGCTTATTCATGATTATGAAAGATTTGGAAAATACTGTTTTGCTTGGAAAAGACTGCAGGAAAATATTAGTGGATTTTATTCCGACTCATCAGTAGGTACACACTACAACACACACTCATCACCATAAACTTTCTGCTGCATCAAAAGTTGGAATTAATTTATGTTTCTGAAAATAGAAATAAATGTGTATCCTGGAAATTGAACGCAGTGAGAAAATGTATGATATTCTCCAAATTGGACATTATTTTTTCACACTTCGGCACTTTCAATAACCCAGTGAGTGAATTTAGGCTACAAAACTGACTGTCATGTTTTAATCTAGTAGAAAAGCAGGCAGAAATAAACAATAAACGTGATTTTTTAGAAGCTATCATAATAGCATTGCAATAAAACAGAAAACTATATGAATGTTCTACAAATTTTCATTTAAAACGATCATTCTCAGGCAAAAAAGCTCAATAGCTTGAAAATGCCCCTCGATAATCAAGCCTTTGTGACTAAAAAAAATTAAAATTAAAAAAAAGCGTGATCGTTACGTTTCTTACCGTGGGAAACTATAGTGAGTGAGTTTTTTTAAAAGAAGCCAAGTAAAGACCCGATTCAGAGTTTTCTAGGTGGGTTTCGGGGTTAGCAGGATAAATTCAATTTTCTTATGATTTGTTACCAAATGTAAAACGAAAAATACATAGTATGTATATATATATGTGTGTAAACGTATACATTTTAATAAATATGTACATGATAGAAAAGGTTTCGCATTTTCACCTGTGATAAACTCCCGCGACAAATATTATCGAGGAAAAATTCAACTTACCTCGGGATTGAAAAATATAAAAATGATTGCTTTAAATTTTACAAATAAACCATCGCAAAATAAGGTGACAAGTAAATGAAGGTGTAAATCTTTCAATCCGATTACAATACTGAAAAAATACTTCGTTTTATATGAATCCGCAAAATATTTCGATACTCTCCGACTAATAGGCCTCGAGATCTGTAAGGATTACGTGATATCACGTTGACACCGAGTTCAGGATCGCTCACCGCAAGCTCACGTACCAATAAATGCGACCACGTGACTTGAAATCGTTGTGAATACGATAGTTGGCGGGGACCATCCCGAAATACACTCTCACAATAATATCGATATCGTAGACAAAACACCACATCATCAGCAGCGTCATCCGTCATGACTGCGTGACACTTTATACTCACTGGATACTATTTATTGCCCTAATAAGCTAATCTCGTTGAGCCCAAAAGTAAAATATTATGAGTCAGGATGGATTTTATTGGAAAGAGGTGGTATTTTGGACCAAAAACGAGTAAGTACAGCTTTGCCTTCCGGGAAATTTTTATATACCTTCAAAGTTTACGGGAAAAAACAAATTGGATCCGCCCTTATTTAAGTAATACCACATGAATTCAAAAGCAGAGAGTTTAGTTCTAAGCAATGAAAGTTTCATACGCAAGTTTCAGTCGCCCAAAACTTCCATTTTGCGCTTCGATCAGGGCCCACCTCGTGCGAGGTAACAGGCCGGCGGTTGGGCAGGGTCGAGGGGGGTGGGGATGTAGACGCAGCGGGGTTCGCACTGCACTCGCCATGAATTGTTTGTCCCTGCGTTTGATTAAAAAATGGCGAATTTCCTTCCCCCTTCATCCCCGCCGCAAGTACTGCCCGGCAATAGAATGTTATTGGAACAGTTACGGAGATGTGTCTGGTGCTCGAGGCGAGAGGGCGGTTTTCGTTCAGCATGCTTGAAACCGTGCAGTATTAGAATCGATATATAATCAGATGAACGAAAGATGCTAGAAAATCGGTTACTTAGAAAGATCATATCGGTTTATATTTTTCTTATTACATTTGGCCAGCGTCAGTTGTTAAAATTAAAGAAAACTATGTTGAAGAGAAGATTTTCTTTATAGGATATTATTTTTTTGATTTCAAACTCTCCACAGTTAATTTTGAGACAGTTGGCTGAATGATTTAAACATGAACGAAAACAGATCGCTATAGTCAGAACATTTGGACGCGCACTTAATACAATAAACAATACACGCGTACACGAGACACGAGTTTATTTGACAGGATTTACGATAGAAATATAGATCAATTTCAAAGTAAAACTTTTTAAAGGCAAGTGTAAAAAAAAGAATACTCAGATATACTGACACAATATGTACTGATACAAGGATTTAGGACCCACTAGTAAGGAAATGGAGCTAGGCAACAATCAAAAATTTACCATTCTTTAATTTTTCTAATGAGAATATATCCAGTCGATATTTTTCCCTAATAAGTTATTCTGATGAGAAAAAAAGTACAAATAATTAGCTGCGTCAAAATCTTTGTCTGACAGGGAAAGTTTAATTTAACGAGGAAAATCAAGTGCTAATTAAATTCTTCATTACTTAAGAGTTATAGGCTTTGGTCGAAGTTCAGTTTGAAGAATAACCTAAATTGTGATGAAAAATCGCCAAAATACAAAATTACACGTAGAAATATCCAGAAAATATGCACCGCTGAACTTACTCAAATGTTTAACAACAAATTTCATAGTATATTTGACAATATGCTTCGTGTATCGTTCAAAAAATCGCCAATTGTGCTGAAGTGTCTGAATTTTGAACGAAATGGGAAACTTAAGAGAACAACTTCTGAAGTGGCAATTCTCGAGAATTAATTCGTTGGCTCGATGTTTGCACCAAGTTGCCCTTCACAATCAATTACTGAAAGCTATCCATTTAATGAGAACTCCTAAAGACCACACTGAAAGAATAAACTCAGTCCTCTCCAAATGTATGCACGCCAAATATTTTGCCGGCCACGCCCCGGGGAAGAAGTTTCCCCGCTCCCCATTCGCATCTGCCTTCCTTCACACTCGCTCCTTCTCCTGACGCAAGTACCATGCGGCGACCCGCCTCGGCAAGAAGTTTCCTCCGAGATGCACGGACTAATCGAAAAGAATGACGATAGCAGGGGGGGCGAAAGGAAGACGAAGGGGGGGCGGGGAGGGGGGTTGGAGCTATTTTGCTCGGTGAGGAAGATAAAAGAGCTACGTATCGTACCACAACGACGGGATCGTGACTCACCTGTGCTTTGACCCCCGCTAGCCTCGGGCCATTATGCTAGCACACCTTCCCACAAACCCTCCCCCCACTCTTCCACCTACCCTCCCATTACTTCACCTTCCCTGCCTCCACCCTGACAAGAGAGAAGACGGACGCCTTAATTCCGCCTTACGGGTGAATAGCGAACATTTTCACTCGAGGTGGCGCTCCGGTTTCCATCGTTTTTAAAGAGCACTCGCTGCCTGAGGGTATATATCCTCTAACCCTCGCAAAGAAATTTCCTGCCCTTCATCTCTCCCTACCCACTCCTTTTGGCCGCCTTAATTACGCCTTTCTCGTCTCCTTGGGGTTCTTAAGGGTTCATATTCCCCCTTCTTCCTTCCAGTCGTGACTTAAATAAGCAACTAAAAACTCATCTCTCATTCTTCCCATTTTTCTTACGACTGGAATCTTTCCCTGAGGAGAGTCGAGTTATTTCATTCCGTGTTGCAGCTGGATCTGTTTCATTACTCCTCCTGTCCTTCCCCTGGAAGTCAAGTCTGAATTATATAAAGATTACTTGAGTCTCGTTTGCTCGGAAAAACGGTCTCCACTTGATACAATTTCGCATGATTACTGACATTTTTCTTGGGAGTTGCAAAACGACGTCGCTTGATCCGACATATTATCCTAATGAATAATTTTGCAAAACGTTTCTGGAGAATTATCGTACTTATGGCTGGCTCAAATAAAAATAAATGCGATTAAAATCATGCCCGTCTGAACAACGTTTCACAGAAGGAGTGCTTTATTCAACTTTAAAGTTTCATTTGAATCTTAAAATAGACAGACTTCTGAGAACTTGAACTCTAAACTGCACTCGGTTATAAAGCATCTGAAAGTACAGTATAATATAAATACAGCGTTAAAGAATATTAAAAATGTAAATGCACTAAAATATGGCATTAGCAGATTTATTTTCAAATAACAAATTTCAAATTAGGCAGTTATTTTTCGAATAACGCCCTGGAAACATATACTGTGTCCTCTAATTAGGTTTTTTCTTGAATAAAATTGCCACAGAAATCACGAAACATTATTCCTACGAATCTTGATTAATTTTAAGCTATTTGAGGAAAATAAATCAGAGCTTTCAAACTGCAACGGAACCCAAATGAATCGACTGATCTCCTTGCATCTCCTAAATGGGATGACTTCATCTCTTCGAATCAACAGTTTGAACAATAAACTAATACTTTGTGTGAAAATTAGATTATAGAAGACGAATACGCATATTGCTAAGAATATCTGCGTCTCTTCCAGGCACTTATCCATTTTACTGGTAGATATACTCGCTAAAACCATATTCGTTTCATACACAAGAAAATTTACGCCATCATAACGGTCAGGAGCAAATCTTGATCATCCTTTCCGCAGCATTATTGCCTGAGTGAAAGATTAGCAACACTTAGAGAAAAATAAAACGCGACAAGAAGAGGAAGAAAACCGACCTTCCATGATATTTTCCGTCCGTCTAAGAACAACACAGCAAGTAACCCACTTCCTAAAGGCATTATCACAACTCACACTTTCTTGACCAGCCACTCTTTCGGTTAAGTACTTACCACTGCTCTCATCTATCCTTTGCTCTTTCATTTTTTCTCCATCTTTCCCTCGGTGGAAAGCTGCGGTCTTAACTCCCAACTTAACCCGACAAGTGGGACAAATCAGCCAGCTTCCTTCGCCAGCTACATCCTTCGCCTTAAGAGATTCAGTGGAATTCCATTCACTGGTCTAGGAGTACAAAACCTATCCGTCGCACCTGTAAGAAAATGGATATTGGGAATGGGTTTAGCCAAAGGCGTCATATTCCTTGATAATGAGTGGTCGTTGTGTGGCTATGTTTCGCCAAACATTGAAAGGAAATCATGAAAGATCATCCAGCTACCATTCACAATATTTATATTTATTTTAGACAGAAAATATTGTGGATTACTTTATGTAAAATTTGGTAAATTAGCACTAAGAATGCGCGGTCATTATTGGAAACCCGTCGTAGAAATTGATTTAGGAGATAGAAGTGGTGAAAACGAGAGTCACTAGGATTTTGAAGTCATGTTACGAAAAGAAAGCGAGCGTAACGCGGTTGATAGAGGAACTAGGAGATCTTTTTAAACACGAAGAAGGAGGCCACATTTGGGGTATTATACAGTTAAAGGGAACTCAATATAAATAAAGGCACCGAAAAAATCTTGTTTATGAATTAAGCAAGAGGCCTAAAACCCCTGAAGTTTCACTGCTAAAGGCTCCTTATTGTATCGGTAGATTGAAACATTCGAATAAGGTAATGGAGATAGACCGCGTCACCAAAAGGTTCAAAGACTTTATTTTCTCGTACGATTAGCGATTGCAGCAAATATAAAGTTAAATAACAAAACAACTACGGCCTATAAACCTAGCTTTGAACCACTCACCTGGAACTTTTATCCATTTATTTACTGAGGTTGGCAATTTATACCTCCTACCTGCATTAGCCTCCCGGACGGCTTGTAGGGTACGATGTAGATTTAAATTATCTCAATTTAAATGCATGAGAAATGTGCCCTCAGTGACGTGAAAGCTATTGATTATTTCACTTTGAAGTTCAACTATATGCGTGCGATATCGTAGTTGCTGGTACTTGAAATGACTGCAAGTTTCTTTCGTACAAAATATTAAACTATCGTAAGTATAGCTTAGCATTAGTTAGATAATAAATTGATTAGTAATTAACGCAAAATATACAGTTACCATTGCAAAGAAGGATAATATGTAATGCCTCGTTCCAAATACAGGATAGATTAAATGTATAGGAAATCGTTATTTAGGTGAAAGCTAAAAAAATATTGCTTTCAATTCATAAAAATACAGTAATAGAGATGTGGGGCATTTTGATCTTATGTGGCAGTTTCAAAAGTTTCGAGAAAGAGAAGTGCTTTTTACTAACTTTTCTAAAGAATGAATAGTCAATAAAAAGTTGTGATAAATATATGTTCGCGGATTGGATTTAGAAACTACTTTGATTTTGATTACGGTAAAACTATATAATTGCAAGCTATTCGATATAAAGTCAGAGAACGTAGCCATAACCTTTTGGAGAAACTATGAAATGGATGATACTAACATGCCTTGAAATCAAAATCAATGTTAACTAAATAGAAATAATATAAGAAAGGTAATCAATTAAAAAAATTTAATAATATTCGCCTCAGTCGTCATAAAATGTTATAAACATGAAGTGCTTTTAGATTATATTACGGCACCACAAAAATTCGAGAGGAGATTAAAAAGTATTTTAGTTATTAATTTGGAAAATGTATAATAAACACCAAGGAAACAACAATTTCAATTACATTTTGTTCGTTTACAATTAGTTAAAGTTGTTAATCTGGATTTTTGGATATATTACACCTACTAATTAACTGATTGAATAATATAAAACTGAACAGCTTATAATTTTGGCGTTTTGGCTATAAAAATGTCAATCAACTCAAAATCAAGATAGATTGATGATTTCACATTACAAGGTTAGGGGTGAAATTGTAATACACTTCAAGATATCAAAGCTATGCAGTCTCTTTACTGTATAATTTTAAATGTAAGCCTCGCAAATGAAACGGCTTTGAGAACCAGTTAGTTTTAAAAAATAATGGAATAATTAACCAGATTTCTATGTTTTAATCACATGTAAACACGTGCTTATCAATTCAGCGTGGAGTAGTGTTTCTAGCATCAATAAATTGAACGATAAATTCGTAATTAACCCTGCACACATTAAATAAATGAAAGGGCCATCGACGTCAGGAGTTTATCTAATTCAAACGTTTATTTCACGACTGATCTGAGCAAACGCGGAGCTTGCATCATTCCATGAATCGTGTTAACTGACGGTCCTGATACCTTGCAAACGGAAATCCCGTATCACCACAACGAGAACGTTTGTGGCCGGCCAGCAATGCGGGTTCACGGTCCGCTTCCTAATTCTAGATTGACAACGGGCGACGTGCCTACATAGCAGAAGACTGCTCGGCGAGACACTCATTGACAAGGGAAAACGGACGCAGAGCTTATGACTCCGCTAAATGCCCGTCTATGGCCATGATCCCTGGAAGGGTAGCGTATCTGCTGGAAGCTAGGGTAGATGCTTGTGTCCCTCACTTCAGCCCAAATCCGCAGAGGCGATGAATAATGGCAATTGAGTCCCTCGCTACAATAACCAAGGCAACGCTCATCGCTCAGCGATCTCCAGCCTCTCCTCCCCCTCCCCCAACTCCCATCGCAGGACCAGGACTCCACTTCCCCCCACCCCCCTTTCACACTATCATCCTCGCCAACTTGCTCTCCAGCGCAGTCTTCGTTATCTATCCCTGACATCCCGACGTTTTGAGCTTTTCATTCGACTGAGCCGTGGTCGCAACTGCACATCCAAAATCGGAATGAAAAGACAGCGCGATTCGATGGATGGAAGCTTTGCACCATCAGGATACGTACCCGGATAGAGATGAAACTGCTGCAAAGAGCCGTTGAATTTTTTAAAAATCCGGAATTAATTGCATTTAAATCCTACATTTGTAAAATGTACCGATCTCCAATCGGTCCATTGGACCCGATTCCAGCCTGCAGTAATTCTTCCGTGGAAATTCACCTTCCAAGCCACATGGGGTTTGACCGATAGAGGGGGTGACCGAGAAAAGTGCCGCACACTGTCCCATTTGTACACGTCGATCATACAGAAAGTGGCATATCACTGGCTGTCAAAAAATTCCAGAGGAACGCTCGTGTTAGGCTTTAGGTTTTATGCAACAGTCGTCACATTGCGGGATTCCAATGGTTTAACTTTCTCTCGTTGACAGTGGTTTTATGACCTTCGGATGTCACGCTAGGTGTCTCAGCGATTGTTGTTAGTTTGGACCATACCATAGTTAAGAACGCTGTACTGTTATATGAAGGCTTTGATTGATTATCATTCCAGGTTCAAAATGAAAGGAGCCGTACAAGTACTAAAATAAAAGAAAAAGTACTACGTTATACTCGTCCACTCGCCTAATTCACCTTTTAATTCAGGGAGAAATCTATCTCCTAGACTCTTCGTTTCATTCTGGATTTTTTTATTCAGTCACTCTTCGGTATCAGGTCCCTGAAAAAATATTTTTACAGAACCATTCCCACGCAAAAATCCCAAGCATGCACGTATTAAATTTGAATGTACGAAAGATCATTCAAACACCTGAATAAACAGAAGAATCCGTTCAAGATATCAAGATGTATCCATCCATCACAGCCATTGCAAAATTTCACACAATTGAAAAATTTGAGAGACATCTGAGTATTTTTCAACCAACCGATTCCATCAATGTGCTCCTGTGTTCTCTCAGATGCCATATTATTAAATTTGTGGTAACTAATGTTTTCCTCAAATGATTACGCAGGACATTACAGCATATTTTATCAAAAGAATTGAGATTATTCTCTAGATATGGAATCTATTCAGCCTAAATCACCCTTTGGCCTCGCTGATGTTAGATGATGTGTGTCAGCTACATCTCTCGTTCCACTATGAACAGGTTCACACTTTTTGCCGAAATTATAAGGAGCTTTATAATAGATTTGCAATTACGGTAGAACAATTCAAGTGCAAATCAACTGAGATAAAAAATCCCATTTAATCATACCAAGAGTTTCCATTTAGTTTATTTATACCTTTTTCATGCATTCATCCATTCTCCGCTCTCGTCCTTTCATACAAATTTTTTAATTGTACATCTTTTGAATTTTAATACAGTCTACGAAGACAGTTTCGGAGTCGGGAAACAAATGGGCTCACTTCAAGACATAAGGCTATAAAGAGTGAAATAAATTTATTTTAAAATTATTAAGAAAATAGTAAACTATGGTTCAAAGTGGATCGTTTATGAAGTCAACACCTTATAAAAGAATTAAATTAGCTCCGGCTAAAGGATTTCGGTTGAGAAAGAATACAGCAACGCAGTTGCGTCAATGGGTTAACACATTACCTTGACTAGGAATGAAAATTTTAACTTTGAAATACGCGTCAATCACAGTAATAATCTATTAGATATATTTGGATTACGTTATTTTTACCATGCCGAAAACAATTATTGTTCGCAAAAAACTTATTCATTAAGGAATTCATATATATATATATATATATATATATATATATACATTTATTTATCGATAATGCGGAAGTACTTACGAGAGCAATATACCTTTTGGACGGCACAATAGAACACAGAATAAAACAGATAACACGTAAAAGGACACTCACACTGTAGATGATTTAAGCTTTCGGCCTACTCCGAGGCCTTCTTCAGGTCAGACTCTGAGTCTGACCACATATATATATATATGTGTGTGTGTGCTGTACTTCACTCAGCAAAAGCTGGAATTAATATAAAAATATCCCTTAGTTTGTAGCAACGAATCCTAGGAATCCCTTTTCATATTATGTTGGAATATTTTTTGTCACTAATGCAATTTTTCCATTCCTAGAAATCGCTTTCCGTATTTTGTTTTTTATTTTCTGTCAACAATGCAATTTTCCCAATACGCACAATTTCCTCCGACTCCTCTATTGGGCACATCCTCAGATGCTGTTGGCGATGGATAATAAAAACTTTGAAAATTTTGTTGGAAAAGTCCTGAAGCCTCAATGTATATGCCTCGTTTTTTTGATAAAACGAACAGAATTAACTATTGAAAATCAATGTGAGAAAAATCTACCAATTCGAGCACAATTCAATTACTTTTAGTTCAATCAAAAAGGAGCGACGGGCATATAGGAATCAACTTTTCCGTTCTCCAAAAACGTGTGAATAAAATGAAGTTGAATGAGAATTTCGATGACGAACGGATTTTATGCTCCGATCTCTATGGGGAAGAAAGACCAGGTATTCCAAAAAAAAATGTTTCCATGACTTTTTTTAAAACGTACGCACAACGTGGAATAGGCCCATTTGATAACGATGGTAAAACAGCCAGGAATATAATGTTTTTATTAATAACCGGAGGGTGAACACATTTCCCAGTTTAATTCTAAGCTCCACTGCAAATAAATCTTCGGATTACATGTAACAAGATTAAATAATCTTATTTGCCGCCGTAATCTGTTCGTTTATAGATTCCAAAATTCTTACTAAGCATTAGCTACTCCACGGTACTATTACTTTTGCAGTGAAACTTAACCACTGTTAACGACACATTTTTCACCGTATTCGTTTTAAGGACAATTAAGAAATATCGTCCTGAAGCTATCACCGCGATGCCGTTCATTTTCTGATCATAAATAAAATGCATAGCTCAAATATGTCTTGCCTCATATGCAATGACTTGCGTGTAACATGTATTAGTGTATTTTTAAACATTAATCTAACTTGGGCTCGAAAAATCATCAAGAAACCCCAAAATATTCCGAAAAGTTCTAATTAATAGGCGCAAAACAGGTTGTAACATACGAAACTTATTTGGAAGTTTTTTATTCTAAATAAGTACATGAATTGCCGTAAGATAAGACACGCAGCATTTTCCGCAATATTTATAAATAGTACACTCCAAGTTATGAATAGAATGGGTTAAAGGTCTCCGCTAAAATAAAAACAAATCTTGTTTTGATAACATCTACGCCACCTATCTGCCTCAAGAAATGTATTAGGTTCATCATGAAATTTCCAAGATATCAATGTAAACATTTACTTATTCCCAAAAGGGAATAGTGTCGTGAAAAGGAAAAATAAATTGTAAAATAGAAAATTCCCAGTAACATAAATACACCTGTTCTTTGTCTTGCTATATTTTATATTGAAAAAATCACGAGGACGGGTAACGTAGTTTTCTTCCAAGTAATACCTTGTAAGGAAGATTTTCTTGCGAAGTTAAAATTCACTGTGCACAAAAACATTCATGTTGTGGAAAAATGTAGCAACTACTGCGAGCGTCTGAAAATTTTGGTGGATTCTGGGAAGTTTCGATTATTGATACAGAAGCAGCAGTCAAAAGACTAGCTTCGGGGAACGCAGTGTTTGGGGATTGGATAATGAAGGAAACCGGTTGATGAAGTGAAATAGCGGTGATTATTCATCCGGAGAGAAAGGTTTGTGGTACGTTCATCAATGTAAAAGGCGGAGAGGAAGTTGAAGTCACGATAAGGTACAGAGCAAACTGTTCCGCTGGGCGAGTAGAATTTATGAAACTGGCAAGCTTCCATCGGATTTTAAAAAGTGCACCATTGTTCCCATTCCAAAGACCGCAATCAAATGCGAACGATAGAGAACCCTTTTGTTTTGTGCCTCATGAATCTAAAATATCGACCATCATAATATTGAACTCCACTTCAGGAAACATTGAAGCAATTATTAGGATAGACCAGTTTGGCTACAGAAAACAGATGGGCACTGGAGAAGCAATACCAGGTCTCCGATATTTTACTGAGGAAGGATTAAGAAAGACTCAAGCAACCTATCTTGCCTTAATAGATATATAAGAGGCGTTTGATGGAGATGACTGATAGAAGCATTTTGCTATGTCGAGAGAGTTTGGAATAAAACACATGGACACGAGAACGGTGGAATAGCTGTATAGGAAAGAATTAGCTGCGAGGTCTGCGAGAAAGAAGCAAAATAATTTAAGGAGTGAGACAGCTTCTGTACATTTTCGGTCCAATTTTATGGTCATTATCAGAGAAGATATTGGTGAGGTGAGGGAAAAAAAGGGAGGCAAGGAGCAGTGTGATTGCAGTGGGAGTGAATGGACATACTTCGTTTTCTGAATGACACAGCTGTGCCGGCCGAGAATAAACATGATCTCGGAGCCACTTACCTGACACTTTCTTCAAGATGATCATTTTAAAAACTAATAAAATCGCGATGTCTATTAGAGAATGACTGTTGGCCAATTCATCACTAAATGTTATGTAAATTGAGAACACGGAAATATTCAATCAACTTGTGAGTAAAAACATCAGAAAAATGATTCGAATACAAAACAGGATCAAACTAAAATCCGCATAAATCAAGCAAATACGGCAATAAAAAAGGGAACTTTTGTTCATCAGCCCAGATCAACTTCAAAATATAACTTGACTGAAAATTCGTGTACTCGTAGAGTGGCCGGCTGAACTTAAGTGACAAGTAGACACGCGTGAAAACGGAAAAGGAAAGTTGATATGCATTTACATTGTGGCACTAACGTCGATAGTCGAATACCTCTGGGTTGACAAAGTTTCAAATGAGAAAGTTAAGCAAAAGGTTGAGGAGGAAAAGCTAAGCCTAGCCTAAGGGAGAAAGAAGAATTATGTCGATCTAATACCTCATAAGCAAGATGGACTAGTGTCATGGATTATCGAAGATTGTGTGGAAGATCCCAAGGGGAAGATCAAGGTTGGAATTTATCCACTAACTCGAGAAGGGTCCCGGATACCCCACAGCGATGAGAAGAATTGTAAAAAACGGAAAGAAAGTCAGGAGCTGCTGCAAACCAACCTTAGGGTTTATAAGCCATGGTGATATAAGAATACATGTATGATACGAATATACATACAACTTTAAATTTACAAGGAACGTAGCTACGGTCGTGAATCAATGTGAACAAAAAATACCGGGACCGTAAACTTGCATAGCACTAAGTAATAAAAAAATTAATTAATAACATAAAAAATAAATAAATAAATAAAAACACCACACAAATCAAAACAAATAATAAAAAAATAATAATAATGAAATAATAATAAAATAAAAAATAATAAAACAAACTTGCAACCACTCGATCACTAGGGTGTGTTACGAAATAACTTTCACTCTCGTGAATTACATTCACACACACACTCAGGGTTTGCAAGGATCCCTCCCTTGTCAGTGACCCGTCAATCACACAAATAAACGAAAATGATAAAAGGATGTAAAGAAACAAAACAACTTACGTGAATGCACAGTCACTCAATCACTCAGGTGTGCTCGAAAACATTGACCTTTGTGATTCACATATACTCACACGTTCAGGGTTTACCAGGATTCATCCTAGGCCGTCAATCAAACGGAAATAACTAACGGGAAAATAAGGGACTTTGGTAAAAACGCAATCACTCAATCACTCAGGTGTATCGGACCTTTGTGAAACGCACGCACTCACTCATTCAGGGTTTACAAGGATTCCTCCTATGGCAGGGACCCGTCAATCACACAAACAAAATTAAAGAACTAAAATTGTGGGTAGGTAAGTGCCTAAGAAAACCTGACACCAGGTGTTTCGCCTGCAAGGCAGGCCTCTTCAGAGAAGAATGGATTCTTCTCTGAAGAATCTTCAATCTTCAAAGAAGAATAGATTTCATAGTGGCCCAAATTTAAGTTTCCGTATGAAGGCACCATACTGCTTCACAATTTTTACCTTAATTTGGAGATAAAATTTCTCGATAAATGAAGGGCACCATCTTGTGATTACGAGTGCTTCCAGGCGGACGAAGAAACCGTCGGTGGAGGTTTGTAATGTTTAGCGTTTAAAAAAAACATGAGAAATATTTGATAAATCCTCAGCAATTTTTTCTTTGCGCGGTTCTATGATGAATAGAATATGACATACATTTTGGCTGTGGGTGGTGTTAGCGAATGGGACGAGATATTCCAATATACACGCCAGCTTATGCTGACGCACAATTTAAACCGTCAGTGACACGTGGTTAATATATGGATCAGAGGAGAAGCCTTTACTTTAAATTGCGAGCTGGCCTTTGTCTAAAGGGGCCGGAGGTAGGGTGCAGACCTCGTGTTCAGTTTGTGGTCTGAAGTGTGGTGGTGGTGGGGGAGGGTTGGTTCAAGGGGTCTGCCCTATCAAAAGCTGGGGTGGCTCGTGATGGAGAGGGCAGGATGAAAACAGAGGCAAGGTTGGGTTTTGAAAGGAAGAGATGGGCGGTGGTGGGAATGTAAGCCCTTTGAGAGGCAAAGAGGCTCCTACTTGGAGTAGGGACTTGAACAGAGCGGAGGACATTATCAATCGGCCTCTGCATCTTCGCGTAAGATTTATGAGGCAAGGCGAAATAATTTTGTTGAGTGAAGGAAATACTTTCCTCCAAAACCTCAAAAAATGTAATCTACCGTCTCTTATGTAACTTTCATCTGTTCTTTTAGATCGGTGGTAGTACCAATCGCATTTCTTTCTAGATGAATACATTTCTCTACTACACCAGGTCACTTTCTTCAATTACCCACTCAAACCCATCACCCATTCAAACACTCCGCTCTTCACCTATCCATCCGATTAACAGCTTCTTCTGTGCATCGATGGTTTAAAACACCGGATGTCGAGATGAGAACTCATCAAAGGGCTATTTAAAGTTTTTCACTAATCGGGTTAAACCCGATTTTCCTGCCACTCACGTATCATGTTAATTTCTTTCTACTCTATTCTTCAGAGCATTTAATTTTTTTACGAGTACGAACGATTGTAACATGACCACCAAATGAGTTGGAGTGTGTATTTTTTTAAAAATACCTAAATTCGGGATTAAAATTGAATTTAATTCATCATTTACCGACGTCTGCACTTGCATATTGAAAATGAGTTGCCACTCGTGATTATAAGTAACGTGGGAATTAAACCGTCACAGTGTTAAAATAGAATACATTTACAAAGCTGTTATAGAGATGATTTATCGTACGTAAAAAAGTGTTTTGAAAATTGCAGAAAAATGATGCAATTTGAAGAATAAAAAATGAAAATTACTGCGCTAGCTTTCAGCGAGGACCAACTCGGATTTTATCTGAGATAAATGCCCTTATTCGACAAAGTATACTTGTACTTCCAAATGAAGTTTATTCAGTGTCTAAGAGGAGTTTTTTACGAGAGGGATAACATTTTGTGAATTCCTCCATTCATCCTCCATCAAATGAACTCAAGCATAGACTGTTTGACATGGAGTTCACTCGTTGCACATCCAGTTCGGAATAGATTCTGCCCAGCCCCATTGTATGCATTGGCCAGTTGGCCAACTTATGGTCCTTCAGAACAATCAGCTATTTAGCGATGGACAAAGAGGTCAATTTCGACGAACTAGGTCATGAGTGCTGATATGATCTGTTCTTATGAACGACTATATTATGCCTTTGAATCTATCGACAATACGCATAAGTGAAAAAATGGCGGAGTCACGCCCGCTTTTAAATTCCTTGTTAACCCATTTAAATGCGGCACTGAGATAAACCCGTGAACTGAAGATTAATTTTTAAATAGTAATTATATGATAACAAGGTGGATATTTGAACTGAATAAAAACAAATCAATAATTAAAAATGATTCACAAATGTTTCCACAATTTTAGTGCGACTGGAAGTGATACAAGTGCGTCAGCCTGGAGCGAATTGTAGTCCCTGCAGGGTGCAAAATCTCGGAAGGTCGTCATTAAATAAAAAAGGACAAAACTGATGAGGATTATATGTTTTGGGTAATTTATTTTTTCTTTTACAACACTTTCACTCTTTATAATCTGAATAATTTTCTAATCTACTTTCTTTATTAAAGATAATACACATCGAAATTTTCAAAACGCATAAACGTACAATTTTTAAGGTCTTAATAAACAGTCATGCTTCCGCTCTTTTTTCTGTTAAACAACTTTTTTGATATGATACATAACGCTTCCGCAAGTATCGCAAGCGTTTTATGGAGCATTACTATTTTATTCACAAAAACACGATTTCGTTTTTTAAAGTTACAAAGTATTAAATAGTGAATACGCTAAGACGTCGTCAGCTTACAATTAAGGAAATAGAAATTAAAAGAATTATGAATTCGAATAATAATGAAGTTCGCATTATTCATAAAAATCAATAATCTGAACGTCTTAGATGTTTCTGCATAAAAATAAGGGAGATAAAAGTACACGATCCAAGATCCGTCTAGGTAGTGGTGTGTCTAAAACATTTAGTACTAGTTTAATTATATCAAAAATATATTATTATTATTTTTAAAAAAATCACAATGGTTCTCCCATTTCAAACCGAAAAATAAATCGGACGCTGAAAAAAAAACGATCCTGAAACATATACACGATTTTAAACATATACACGATCCTGAAACATATACACTGATTACTACGAAACGATACTGATTTTAAAAGGATGGAAAGACGTCGGGGCGAAATGATTCGCAACGATCAACTTTCACCTGCACCTTGCATTCACGTACTCTCTACGTTGGAGTCACGAGTGTTGATTGTACGCTCCTCGAATGCTCGGAGAAAGGGAGTAGGTGTGGAATGGGGACGGTGGACATGGTGAAGGAGGAAAAGTGTACGGCTAGGCATGTGAAGCAGACGCTCGGGGGAATGTGGGATATGGAAATACGTATTTATGGCTGCGGGAGAGAGTAATAGCCGAGGTGGGACAACGTTTTGAGCGGCGACGCCAGATATTTATTGTTTTAATGTGTGTGTGTGTGGGAGTGAGAGAGAGAGATAGTCGAGGCAGTGACGGAGAGGAAATAGGGAAAAGAGGGATGAAAAGAGAATGGGAGTAAAGGAAACTGAAGGAAGGACGAGAGGATGGAGTGAAAAGAATGGGAGACGCGAATTGATGCTATGTGAGTGGAGCCGCCCACCAAATAAGAGTAAAAATACAAGGGAAAGGAAATGGAGTTAAGTGCTCAAAATGTGAGTTACGACTCTTCGGGGAGTCAATTTGTACAATCAAAAGTGCCAGGAAGTAATTAAGGCAGGAGGATTCCCATGAAATCGTAAACATGCGAGAGAGGAGAAAAAAATAGAAGGTAGCTCGGCGCAAGTTTTCCATATCAAGTTACATCGCAGTGAGCTCAGGGTATCTGAATTAAAGCCAGAGACAGTGATTTATAATCATTTGTTTGTGCCCCGTTCTGCCCCCAGGCTAGATTATAATTGGTGGAATCCCGAGTGTTATTCAATTTACGCGCTTCAGAACTATTCTTATTTTCAATTCACTAAAGCAACTGACATCATTATAAGCAAGAGCCGAGCAAAGAGCCTTTTCAATGATACTATATGTGCAAAGGAACTTCACGACCTGTTTTAAAACTTCACGTATTAGGTCGGGTGTTCGGGCAAGTGAACGACTCGACTCCAGCTTAACCAAATGCCTGTCGAGGATGGATCAAACATTAGAATAATCAAATAATTTCATCCGATTGGTGAAATGGCTGTCGGGTTGCATGGATAATACCATATTCAGTCTTCATTGAGTTCACCGTGTTTTTTAGTAGATGGATAAAAACTATGCACTTAAAGCTATAAGTACTATAAGTCACGTATAAGGTTAAAGCTAAGCACTTAAATACATTTTTTCATGCCATTAAGTAATTATAACATTATGGAGACACAAGTTGTACCGCAAATACACTCACTGTTTGCTCAAACGAACTCTTCAATCTGGATTCATAAACTCACTCAGAGAAAACTACTTTGAACTAATATACGTAGGTCATACCGTGACACACCACGAAAGGGGGATCGGGATGGTGCTGAGGCTAAAGTACAGCGAACCTCACCGCGAAGGCCCGGGTTCTGGAGAAAACAAATATTTTTCAGTGGTATCTTAACTAATACTTGAGATGCTTTGTGGAGAGCACTTTGAGCGAGTACGACGTCCGTCGGATGGGATGATAATATACGCACTCCTTGGCGCCTTTCGACAAGAGTAGGCTAATGCCGACGCCGGGTTTCTCTCCACCCTTCATTTACCACCCATCCCCAATGGCGCAAATGACCTTGGCTGTCGGTCACACCTCCCCAGCAAAACTAACTAACTAACACCACGTTGGTGTCAAGTGAAACTCAAAAAGTGGGCCGGTATCTCTTTTGTCACTAGAGCCATTGAGGGTATATTTTTACACCTTATTTTTTTCCTGTGAATGGATACTTTAGTTGAAAGATAATTTTTCAAAATTTCTCAGGAAGTTGATACCCTGAAAGATGAGCTAGCATGCATTATACATGTAGTTGAAACTGCATGTATAATCGAATCTATGATCTTCTTCACAAATTTGATGACTATGTGTTACGCTCATTGCACAAAGACCATTTACCAAGGCCGGTAATAATCACTCAATGCTGGTAAAATATCTGATTATATGCCACGATCACGATCAGAACACACATTCATATAAATATATTTGATGCATATGTGTGTGTGTCTGTCCTGACCACGATTGTGCCATATAATCAGATATTTTGTCACTTGACTTCTTGAAGCTGTTAGCCGCGGAACTTTCCCATCAAGTGTTCGTTGAGGGTGGATAAAAATATTGATATTCAAATTAAATGAGATCTGATCTCACAAATAATGGATTTTTCTTCACGAATCAACATGTAGAAACCTTTGTCCTAAAAATATATTTAGGCTTCGCAACGGCGTTGTTAATTCACATTTTACCTAGACACTATGTAGCTTTAAAATATATTGCTAAAAGGATTTTTTTCTGCCAAGTAATGATGGATTAGTAGAGGGGAGAGTAGGAAGAAGATTAGGAGGCGCGGAGGCGCTAGGAAACGCTAAATTAATACATTTTTGATTAAAATTTGATTAACGTTCCATCCGTGGACGTTGAAACTGTAAGATTGTCGGCAAGAAGTGAATCTTATTCAATCAAATTTAATCAATGCTAAGGAGAATGGATGGTGCTTGTGTGAGTTAATGTGTCACCTTAAATCATTTATTAATGGCAAGTGATGAAAATTAATGTAACATCCATTCATGCGTAGTTCGTAAATTATATGCATACGAACGGTTTCATGTCACTGCAGCGCACTTGTATTTGCTTGGTTTTAATTAAGTGAATTCGATACCATCCGTTTTAAAATTAACCTATTGTTTATATTTTCTTATATTACACATTTTCAGTGCAGTGCACGAGCTGATGTGTAGTAATTAATTGCAGGTTTGAGAAAATTATTGTGAAGAAATAAAAACAGGGGATCCAACATTCCATTTCACTAGGACCAAAAAAAGTTATTCAAAACGAGTGTATATGTATATATACACACCAGGGTTATATATATATATATATATATATATATATATATATATATATATAAACCTGTATGTATTGATTCGCGGTGTTGCACTAAAAAAGTATATGCGAATGTATTATTATAAAACCATTAAAAAACTTCAATGTCAAGGAATAACAATATTCCGAGAAATTACATAAACAACTATTTTAAAGACGATCTATTATCCAGTAAAAATAATGGCACTCGAGAATTACAACCTCTTGAAAGTAAAAGTTAGATTGAGGACTTGACCACAATTTGTTGGCTGTTAACGGAACATTTTCCCGCCAAAATTTGAAGGAACTTGCTGTAAAGGTATCGCATCTTTTTCAAAAAATGTTTTTACAATTCCATAGAAGAGGGTCCAGTATCTGGCGATTGGGAGTTGGCTCAAAAAACTCCCCTTTACAATCCCGGGGATAGGGATAATTCTGGTAAATACAGTACGA
The DNA here is from genome assembly GCA_037158775.1 of Hetaerina titia. Lineage (NCBI taxonomy): Eukaryota > Metazoa > Arthropoda > Insecta > Odonata > Calopterygidae > Hetaerina > Hetaerina titia. Next base: position 32,182,927 of record CM073768.1, on the reverse strand, counting down.
TTTCTTTAACATTGTTATCCCGTAAAATATTAGAACACGTTATTGATAGCTTTATAATAGACTATACCAACAGTAAGAACATATAAGTATTGTATTCTGCCGTGAGAAGCACGGAGATAAGCAGACCATGCAAAAAACAATTGGGTCTTTTATTTCATAGTAATCCTGAAATAAATGGATAAGAATACACATAAGAATGCTGTATTTTTAGGTTTAAAAAAGTATTCTACTAGATCTCTCAAGAGAAATTCATTCAAAAGTGAATACATTATGCTTTTAACGAGAAAGTGATGAGCCGGATTAGGGACTTCTATCGAAGCGTAAACAAAAAGTATACGTCGATGGCGTGAGCTCATTAGATGTGGAATTAACGTCAGGAGTGCCACAGAGAAATATTATTGGGCCCTTCTGGTATGCATCAACGACCTAGGTTTCCCGGTCAGCGGCGACCTTACAGGGTTCATCCGGAAAATAAGTTTATGATGCTCATTGTCTTTTTTGACAAAAGGGGAGTCGTCCACTACGAATTTGTACCTGAACGACAAACTGTAAATGCTGCATTTTACGTCCAAGTGCTCGACAGGCTTCGAAACGAGTCGCCCGCGTCCGGCCAGCGATGAAAAACATCTGGAGGCTGCATCACGACAATGCGCCGTCTCACACCGCGCTTGTCGTGTCGGACTTCTTGGCCAAGCACGGCGTGGCAACGCTGCCGCACCCGCCCTACAGCCCGGAATTGGCACCAACGGACTTCTTTCTGTTCCCGAAGATAAAGAGGAGTTTGAAAGGAACGCGATACGGGACTTTGGACGCGTCAAAGAAGCCGTGACGACGTGTCTTCGAGAGGTTCCCGATGTTGCCTTCGCGGGGGCATTCCAGGAATGGAAACGCCGCTGGAACAAGTGTATCGACTCACAAGGGTCCTATTTTGAGGAATATTAGCTTAAGATATGTAAAAGTGTAATAAATTTTTTTCCTGAGCTCAGTACACTTCTTTTCCGGACGAACCCTGTATATCATTTGTGGACAACAGTATGATTTACAAAGTCATAAATATACAAGGAGAGAGTGAACTTTTTGCCAGGGATTTAGACCTGATATCAGCGTGGAGTATGGAATTTTGGTTGAAATTAAATATCTGATAACGTAACACGCTGAAATATTTGGAATAAAAAGAATAACAACAATACCTAAACTACAAAATAGATGGCAACGAATTAAAGAACTCAGAATAGGTCACTACTTGGGTGTTTATTAAACCTTTCATGAATTACCAAAATCAGAGGAATAAGCCTTGGAGAAGCTAGGTTTCATTAATACATTTTTCAGAACAACTCAGAATCGATTTTGTTAGACGCGTGAAACTCCGCCGCTTTTCCTTCTATCCATTCGACTTATTTTGGCCATTCTTTGCCATTACTTCATATTCAGACGTCAATTATAATACATATGGGAAAATACGTAAATTATAACAGAGATGGAACACCCAATTGACAATGTAAGGCCGGTCGATTACTTGGTTGATACACTGACATCACACCGACACACATCAGAAGAATACGTGGGTTACCCTCAAAGAAGATAGGATTCATTCGATGTATTTAGGCTTAACTTGTCCATGGTTAACTTAACTCTAACGCTAATTCAAAAATGGAAAACATAAAAAAATCCGCCAAATTTGTGAAAAATGGCTAAAGATAGTAAGGGCATATGTATGTTAGAGGTATTATGTTGGAAGGCCCTTGATTCATGAAGAGAGTGGACAAAACTTAGACTTTTACAGAGATACAAGAACAATGCAATGAACAATTAAAGAGAAGGCAAAAAATACACGAAAAAACGACAAAAAATAATGATAAAATAAAAATTTTGAATGTTTTTTTGAATTTTGTTTCAATTTTTACATCAGGTCTATTGGCATCTATGTGTATACATGTACCATTATCTTCTTATATAAGCAATATTTATTCAAATTATTATTATTATATAAACCTCGCTGCAATTAGGCAGTTACCCTGGTGACAACTATGAACAAACAATTTTGAATATAATGCTGGTGATCTACCATCCTCTGCCGCACAACCTTGTGGTGGCTTACGGAGCAATGCGTAGCGGTAATTGAAGGTGTATCCTTAATATTGAACTTTATCTGGAATAAATTCCGATGTCCCTTTTTAAAAACGACACATTCACGTTGCATGTTTATTGAGGAAATTGCTTGCTGAAACTCTTGACCTTGTTTACTTTAAGGCATAAGTCAGCAGATAAAAAGGACCAGCCGTAATATCTCAAGGAAAAAGTGAATTTTCCTAAGGCTACGGGGGAGTTATCCTCCCTCTGGTAAACCGCAAGGTCACACAACGCGGTCGGGCTGAATTTAAGTTTTTTTTCTACAGCTCTGCGTCAACAGTTATCCTCTCATAATTTTCCCCCAAACCGCATGTGCGAACGAGTTTACCGCTCAACTCCGACGGAAAGAGGGAGCTCAAACGCTTCGGCTCGGCGGTCAAGAGATCCCTATTCCGCAAACCAAACTTTTTTTTAACTCGACTCCTTCCCAATATTGTCACCTTTTTTACATTCTAATACTTTAATACTACGCAAAAGGATTACAGCACATCCAAAGCGGTATTTATTCTCCCTCAGTGGTCTAAGAAAGTATAACACCGAACTTTCCTGAACCTTAAAAAAAATATTATTTCGGTAGAAGAGTTTCGAAGGTTTCCTCAGGCTTCTGCGGAGATGAATTCGTGAGGGACGCCGATGTGTCAAAACGACGGCATCCAAAAAGGCATCGCTTTTCTCGATGTTTCCCCTCGCAAACAAGATCACTTGTGCTGGACGGGATAAGTCCCAACTGGGAAGATACGTCTCCACGAAAGATAACAAAACATGGAACCGTCAAGAAGAAATAAAAACAGAAAAATGTGGCATAGCAAAACATGGAAAGCGAGTGAGTCTCTCCGCAAAATTGATAACGAAGTAATCGGACAATGATGGAGCAGTGTGATATTGTCCTGCTTCTATCTGTCCACTTCTACACACTCCCCACTTATTCTATAAGTAAGTGAGAAATGCCCCTTCTGCTATACTTTGTAATAGGTTTAGGAGGAATCGAGGAGAAGTCGCAATTTCAACGTCGATTCTGCCGACATTAAGGAAAATGTACATTCAAGTTGACATTATCACACTGCAATTTTAAAATATGTGACTCACCTATGTCTCCTAGTCACTATTTTCATTTTTGCAAATTCAAATGCGAATTTTCTCAGCTATTATAGGTAACTTTTTTATTTTAATTCAATTCATTCCGATTCCAATCATATGTATTATTTTTGTCGAATGGTAAGCAAATTATAATGGCAAAAATGACAAAAAGATCGTTATGAATGATTTTGAATATTTTTCGTCAAAATAATGAAAAGAAATAAGCTATTTTAAGAGATTTATAAACACTAAATAACCTATAGGACAAAATAATTCTACAAAGCTAATAACTAGTATAAAATCAAATTAAAATAATCGATATTAACTCTCTAATTCGAACGAACAAAATAAAGAAAATATCTATTTGCATCCCAATGACTATTTTGCCAAGCTCACAGACACTATACTATACTATGCGAAAGTATACAAATAGATAACTTTAAGAGATCCATGCGAAATATTTCACACTAGCAGATAGCATAGATGTCGGCAACGTACCCTCTTACGATAACAATTTAATTGTCAGCTTCATTTTGAACCAGAATTCGAATTCTGAGCCATTTCAGCCATATAATGTAAAGTGATCCTTCTTAATCCTTCCTTAATCCTTAAATGTTTTTCAAACCTTGCAGCAGACACAGTTTTCTGTATTCAGATTTCTATAATAGAAAGTACACGAAACGATTGATTAACAGTTCATTATTCGTCAAAATTCAAGTAAGGAATCCAGTTAATGTACCAATTATTCAAACTAAGATGTTGATTAACACATAAAAATTAAGTCTAATGCACGGTTCCAATCATTAACTCTTACCCTGTTTCGTAGATCTGTGACGACTATGGTGGTACGCAATTTCTAAGAAGTTAAATTATGCAAAATAATAGCGACAAAAGGCTTTTGAATGACCCTGATGAAAATAATTACGCTCTACAGTATATCATGAACTTTATGGCTCAACTACTTTCGCGGGGTCGCATTAAAGGCACATCAAAAGTTTCAATGCTCTATCGAATCGTAACAAAGAGATAAAGAAATGCAGAGCATATATGGCTCTCAAGGCCCACAATTTCTGGTTACCACAGTTAAAGGGGAACCGATATCAACCTCGGTATCTCTCTTGGGGGTTCACAACGTTTCATTTCATACTTATTGCCTCCTCCTCCTTTCATTCTCTCGCATTTGTCATGTTCCTTCTCCCTCTCTCCGACTACCGTGTCCACTCCCTGACAGGATATCTGTTTGTTTCCTTTCACTTCTGGCAGTAAAATTATATAAGACTTCGCAGCGATAATACTGGAAAACTTTATGTTATCCCTCGGAAAAAAAATCAATAGCAATTCATTTTTATGTATTTCATGGTTCACTTATTACATTTGCGTGCCATTACTTACTTTATATAAAGTGTTGAATTTGATCCGAGGAAAAAATAAAATATCTCAAACTCGAGACTATTTATTGGAAATTTACTTTACGTAACATTAAAATAATTTTGAACTAAATGACGCACTCCGACCAGATGGAAATAACAGACCCTTTGATGTGATTTTCTCGAGATATTTTAGCTGGCGGTGTTTGAAGGTTGATATGATGTCCAAACATCTTTTGATTAATGCTAGTATCAAATAGTCACCCAAAAATAATAGTTAAGCCTTATATGATAAAAAAATTAATATACCATGGTTTGATACTTAGAAAGAGGGCTGTTCAGGAAGTACCTTACGTTTTGGAATAAAATATGAATATATATTTTCCTGCATAGTCACTATTAAAATTGAAACATTTATCATAACGATACATAAGCTTTTCGATTCCGTCTCTGAAGAACTCTGCCACCTTACATTTAAAAATTGGTTAACTTGTTTACACCAGCTTGCAATTCTGTGTCTGTGTTACAAGCCAAGTCTTGGAATCACTGGAAATGGTGGTAAACGCTAGGTCCCAGATTTTCACGAATATTTTTGTCGATTTGTCACAATGCTATGGCGACCACTCCGGTCCTCGTCGTAAATATCACCAAGTGGCTCTAGTCCTACCCACCGCTGAAACGTAAGTTCCTTTCTCGTCAGCCGTCGTAGTTACGTATATTCTTTTTAATTCTAAAGAAAGGCCGAATAACAGGTTAGGCTAGTTAAAGAAAGGATCTAGTGTGAAAATTAAAGGAAACCAAATTAAAACATGCCATTTTTGGATTTCAATTTTTAATTCTAGTGAAAGAATTTCACCAGCTTGGCCTATGAATATGCCAACATCATGATTTGAATCTCCGACGGTTGAGACAGCATGAAACTCTGCGGATGACCAATCTTCGAATATGACCAAAGATGTATTAGTATATACGTATAGGTACTTAACTTATCGCAGCATGCAGATATTCCAAATCTTTTGGCATAATTAGCTGGAGTAACTGCTCATGGACGAACATATGATGACAGTTAAGTATGACCATTCATTAGAGTGTTAATTTATTTTCGTTAAAAAATATTTTGAGATTGTTTTAGCATATATTTTTACTCAATCTATCGCACTTTATCGTTACCAACTCTAATAATAACATTAAGAGTAATGGTATTCCAATAAACTAATATAATTACGGAAAACACATGTACTCAAAGTAATTACGGAAATTAACTGCACTATATTTTGACCCAGTTGATGTTTACGCTTATTCATTCACCTCTTAGTGAGATACCTAGTGGTCTTGGATTATGCTGAAAGTTTCCCACCGGATTTAAATTCTTCCTGTAATAAAATTTCTTGATTGAGACTTCGGCCCTAGTTATATTAAAATAACCAGATTTTCTTACAAGGCAGTCACTTGTAAAGATGCGGTTTCGTATAAGATAGGGAACCAAACTAGTTTCACATCAAAACGACTTGATTTCTGAATGTTTTTGGCGGATTACTGGAAGCCACGGGAAAATACTCCTTACACGCCAATCCTAAAACAAGCAGGGAAACGCTTGGATTCCATTGATCGATCAGTGGTTGAGGAGAAGTCTGAACTCGCGTTTAGTGGGAAGAAAGCCATGTGTGTGTGCACGTGTGTTCCCTTCCATTGTCCAATTCCGCTACAGAGCTGCTGACTGGGCGGGACTCCCGAGTTTGTAGAGGGACGAGGGGGATAATTGATGCGAAGGGAAGGGGCTGGAGTAACCCTTTGCGTGTACCACCGACACGCTCTCTACTCCCTCTCAACCGCCTCATTTTTTCCTCCTCGGAGGCGCCAAGGCCTCTCCCGGTTGCTAGGCAACGAGGGAGCATAGGGAACCGCTGCTCTGACCGCAGTCTAAATCGGGGATTTATGCAAGTGCTTAAGCACTTAGCCCTCTCCTCTAAATTATCCTGGCTTTCCGAATGCGTAGAGTTTTTCTGTATTTATATTACCACATATTTTGAAGCAAAGACAATCTCTATGGATTCTGGCTCCTTTCAGTTCATTCTCCGACTCCCTACTCAGTAAAACGTCATACGTTGCCCTAAGAAGGAAGTGTATTTGTAAGGGTACTCCTCCCAAGACCACCTCGGATCATGGACACAGTTGAGTGGCTTAATTCCTTAAGCGCAAACTTCACAGCAATAAATCTTTGCCACGCGGGGAATTCATTGCAATTAAGTTTCGCTTATCTGGCACTTTAGTCAATAGGCTCTATCTGTCTGAACAAAAGGAAGTCGTCTGCTGCAGCCCCGGAAGCAAATTAAAACGGTATAATCCTAGCAAGACAAATGGATAATAAGATTTTACAATATATGTTCGGACGATTGTATTTTGATAGTTCCCATGGCCTTAATTTATCTTAAAGTTGATAACCAATCCTAAATAACGCAAAAATATTTTTGAAATTGACCTTATCATACAGTTAAAATTAAATAGACACCTTTTTATCTACTTTTTTGGAACCAGCAAATTTGCCAATACATGATCGTTCAACTTTCTCGCATTGACCGTAGTAATCCAATTTGCCAGAAATTTCACGAAACTGAGGATATCATTAAGCCTAAAGCCTACAATTTAACATAAATTTAGGGGCATCGTATACGGACATTTGAACTGTGATTCGCAGTTAGGCATTAAATTTTACACACTTTTACAAATTTTTACAACTGAATTTAGATAAAATGAGGGAATGAATATATGTAGATATCATTAATATTATTGGTAGAAATGAGAGCGGATCCGATCAATCTATTTGTAATCATGATGTAAATGCCCTCAAACAATCATAAGGAGAAGAAAGAGTATTTCTGGGAAGAGTTAGAAGAAATGATTGCGAATTGACCTAAGAAGGAAACAACTCATATTGATCGCGGATTGAAATGTTATGGTAGGGGAAGGGAGAGACGGGAGTAAGGTAGGAGAGCTGAGTTTAGGGGAAAGGAATGGACATGGCGAGCAAACTATAGAGTTTAGCAGGAGAAATATTTTGAATATAACCAAAAATTTGCTTAAACGCCGCAGCAGGTACGCATGAAAAATGCCAGAAGATAATTCAGATATCAGTAAAAACACATTTTGAAAATCCATACATTTAGAAATAGCGTCATGAACGCACAGAAAGTTTTGCGGGAGTCAACATTGTTTCAGTTCACAATTTGGCGCTTATCAAGTGTAATGTTACATTTAAGAGAAAGTAAAATAGAAAAAGTACAAGAATATTGAATTCAGAAGACTTAACTGAGGCGAAAAGGAGGCCGTTGATAAAATCTAAGCGATGGTAAGGGGCGGGTAGAGTCGAAGTAGGACGATGATATCTTAAACCAGGTGTAAAGAAAACGGTGAACGAAACAATAGAAACTGTAAATTTCAAAATGGTAAGAAAGCCAAAGTGCGAAAAGATAACAATTAACAGAAATGAGAAACTAATAGGGAAAAGGAAATACTGGAAAGCGCATTGGAAGAACATAAATGGTTTGTAGAGAGAGACTGAAGTGGGCGCCCTATGCAGGAAGGTGAAATAATTGGCTGAAAGTAAGAGAAATCCGTTAATACTATTAGAGATTAACGAATAGTAACTAATTACTCACTCGTACTTGAATCAACGAGCGTTAAATCGGAGAAATGCACGTTACTTTCATGTTTTCGGTGACCCCAAGTATAGGTGTACCGATTCCTACCATAATTGAAGAATTGCTATCGGCAATTATTCAATCAATCCTTTCATGGGTGAACTAGCTGATAAAACTGTAAATAATGGATGTATGTAACATTGATGTATGCTACCCGCAAAATAGAAGAACGAGTACTTGCTAACTACTCTAAAGTGACGCGTACGAAGTGGTGATGGTACGACTAGAATCGTTTATTATTAGGCCCATCACTATTATCACTCAAAAAGTAAAGCCCATCACTTTTTCAGGTGCATAAAGAGAACACAATTTGAGATGCACCATCTAGATACTTTGATGTGTCATAATATGAAGTCGAGAAATGCAACTGGAAAGATTAAACGGAGGGACTATATGGTAAATACGGAAGAGAATGGTGGGTAGGGGAACGCGATTTATTTTAATTTTAGAAAGAAATTTGGCATGATTCCCCACGATAAGCTAATTTATAAATTAAAGCTCAGCGGTATGAATGAGATCCAAAAAAAGTTGAATGAGATATTCTGACAGAACGCGAAAAGAGGGCTGTCATTGACAGTGCCAGCTCTGATTATGTGCGAGTGAACTCTAGTGTATCTAAAGGGAAGTACAATCGAGTCCCCGCTTTTGGCGATTTTTGTGAACGATTTGAGCCACGAAGTAAATAAATAGTAAGATTGGGATTTTCGCGGATGACAAAATGATTAACCGGAAGATATCTGGGGATGACGATCGATTAACACTGGCAAAGAATCTCGATAGTATGTCGCCGAAATATTTCTAGAATTGGATTAAAAAACATTAAAATAGAGACGATTTAAATGTAGACTGAACTTATTATTTTTTTTAAATCAGAGCCGTTTGATTCATTACGGGGGTCTAATTATTCTCATTCCAACATGGATTCCATAACTAGCACACTCAAGGACTACTTCTTCTTCCTCAAAGTAAAGGAAATCTCTACATGATTAGGAGTAGTCAGCCTAAATGCCACTCATCACTGGCAACGTCTTAGAAATAAACAGTTTCACTTATACAGGGTTCGTCCGGAAAATAAGTGTCTTGACAAATAAGCCTTTTTTGACAAAAGGGGAGTCGTCCACTACGAATTTGTACCTGAACGACAAACTTTAAATGCTGCATTTTACGTACAAGTGCTCGACAGGCTTCGAAAACGAGTCGCCCGCGTCCGGCCAGCGATGAAAAACATCTGGCGGCTGCATCACGACAATGCGCCGTCTCACACCGCGCTTGTCGTGTCGGACTTCTTGGCCAAGCACGGCGTGGCAACGCTGCCGCACCCGCCCTACAGCCCGGACTTGGCACCACCGGACTTCTTTCTGTTCCCGAAGATAAAGAGGAGTTTGAAAGGAACGCGATACGGGACTTTGGACGCCGTCAAAGAGGCCGTGACGACGTGTCTTCGAGAGGTTCCCGATGATGCCTTCGCGGGAGCGTTCCAGGAATGGGAACGCCGCTGGAACAAGTGTATCGACTCACAAGGGTCCAATTTTGAGGAATATTGGCTTAAAATATGTAAAAGTGTAATACATTTTTTTTCCTAAGCTCAGTACACTTATTTTCCGGACGAACCCTGTATGCATGCATTTTGTACTGCTATCATAAGTTCCATTGGTCCTTCCCACCCGGCAGATCAGGGCTGAAGTAACATTAAACATAGTTCATGTTAAAACACTGCCTTCGTCGTTCAAGCTCCTCATTTCACCCATCGTCCCTCTGCACGGGGTGATGCCTAATTCAGTCAGCTGCCATCAGCCGGGCATCACTTCTAGGGTTGAGGACTTCAAGGTGCATCACTGTAGCTTTATTACGTAATAGTTTCCCCTTCTTGCTCTCCAGTTTCGTATGGCGCCTCTTAGTAAGGAGGCGGTCACTCATACAAGTGATTGTTTTTCATTTTTCTCCCTTCCCATTTGATATACCTGGTGATTTTTGTAGTCGCACATATTCAGACATTTTTTATGGTTAAATTCGTCGTTAACATGAATATATGCGTGCGCGCCATCCTTTCCGGAGATTAAAATGAATTATTTTTTTCCTTTTCCTTCATTCCATCTTCCCATAGACACCATCTGCGAATCGCTTCATTCCATCTCGGAAAAAATTAATGTTTCAGCCCATGCCCCGAATGAATAATTAGAATAACTATGTAATGAGAAAGTTACAATTTTTTTCTCATCATTTTTCATTCTAATACCAACTCCTGTGTACAGGTAAACAAATAACAGAATAACAGGCAAATGACAGAAGGGCAATAGCATGGTTTTTTGGAAACATTACCGCCGTTCGATGTATTTGAGTTTTCCTCTAAAAGAAATAGTTTATCAAATGCATTTATTTGCCTAAATTTATGGTTTACTGCTCTTAAAAATTCAACCTATGTGGAATAAAAAGATAAATATACAGCCCGGAAATGTTTTCCTACGTGTATTTCAATTTTCAAAACAGAGCATGCGTGTATTCTCCCATTAGTCAGTAATGAATCAAAGTAACATCTGGATAATATAACTTAAAGAATACTATACATCATACAATTTAATGTTTTTAAAAATTTACTCTCATTTTTACGGAATGGAAAATCATTCCCAGTACTAGGAATGAAGATACAGTACTGACAGTTCAACTAATTCGGAAGTTTAATCAAAATAATTGCGTATTCATTTAACAAACTTTACAATGGTAGTCTTTAAACGTTTGATAGAGCCTAAAAAACTCCTCTCCGTCCGATTTTTATATCTGCTTGCTGCGAATTATCACTCACTCTCAGTTTACTACCTCTGTTATTAGAACACTGAACACCCTGTACATTGAGTTCTAGTTGTCCCAGTTTCTCTGGAAAGATGAGAGAGTTGATATATAACACGCGCTTATAATTGAGTTTATGCATTTAAATTTAGGTTGATAATAATATTATCTGCTCTTTTTAGGAAACGTAATATAATAATCTCGAGTGGAACCAGTTTGGTATCAACAAGGACAACACCCTAGAAGTTTATACCGTATAGTATGAATTATCTAATTTCAATATAAATTGTTCGTGGATTTACATTTCATATTTAATATTTACCGAAAATGATTAGAAAGAAATATTTTCCACTATCTCACTCGCCACTCACAAAAAATATATAATGTTAAAAATGAACGTTTCGGACCGATCACACAAGGGCAACGCAGTAGAATATTTATACAACGACACGTTTTTTTGCACCATTTTACTCATTACATCGAAATAAATACGAAACTAGATTTGAATGATTGAGTAAAAATATGCGCTTTACCTGCCTTGATTTTTGATGGGAACATGTCACAAAATGCAAATCAACTACAAAATATTCCGTATCCCCGAGAGCTAGCGCAAACTAAATTAGATTTTGAAGAGAAATCCCAAAAATTTGGGCCTATGTCAGGTAGCACGCCGAATATTTAATTACGCATTTGAATCATTTATATATTAAAATATAAGCTACTCGTCAATCGTCCGGGAGTGCTAAATTATATTGGCTATTTTAGCGTAACAGTAGAGTATTCATGTAGTTGTACTATATTTCTTACAAATAAACTGCATGGACTATGAAATAAAATTATCAAAGGTTTTTTCTGTGAACAATTTTTTCCTAGAATCGACATTCGTCACAAAATTTTAACTAATAAGATTTTTGAATGGATATCATCCATTTAAACAATTCGGAGGAAAACAACAGCAACATACTTGAATTCGTTATTTACGAGATATTCCTATTAGAGCGTAAAAATTTTCGTTTTTACGCTTCTTTCACTTCAATATCCCATTACTCCGTCAACAGTCATTTAAATATATTTAATCTTAAAATATATCCTATTTATTATATATGTCTAGTATATTGCAACTATTACAATATAAGTTTCTATTTTGATGTTGAGGAGTGGCAATTTTATTATGACCTGATGAAATACAAGAAGAATACATCTACAAGTATCATTGGAGACTTCAATAATACATTTTAACTACTTTAAAAAAAACCATAATTTACAACAAAACTACATCTGAAAAAATGGTAAAACAAAACAGTTTTAACGTGGAAAAAGGACGGACAATTAATGAGCGCAAACATTTTTATATCTCCTTGGAGAACTCCAGAAAAAGTAAAGACGAGGCGCATATAGCTCAATAATGTAACAAGCCACGAGGCTTAGCAAGTTGGCTCATGACACGTACACGCAATAATTTATTTATGAAATGTAGTATGCTAGACAAGGGTTACCTGTTGGAGTCACGAAATACGATATAAAATTTTTGTCGGAAGGCGGAACCGTAAAATGTGCACAACAGAGGCATGTTCATTTTGTGACGCAAGATATTAAGGTAAACAGGATTTAAAATGATAAGTAAATTCCGGCAGAATGAATATCATACTTTCTAGATCTGAAACGGAAATGTTTCTCTCCAGGCTACAGTTCTACCAACCGAGCTAAGTTACCCCAAACAAATACATACATATACACACATACATATATTATATATATACAGTAACGAGTACAGTACAGTATACATTAACGAGGAAGGAGTATCAACAGGCTGTAGAGGAAATAATGGATGACGGTAAAGAACTGAGTACTATCGAAGAGAAATGGGAATGTATCAAGAAAGGGATATTGGAAGGCGCTAAAGACACTATAGGAACCGTTAACGGGAAAAGGATAAGGAAACCATGGGTCACGGATGAGATGATTGCAAAGATGGATGAGAGAAGAAAATGGAAAAATGTAAACACAGAGTTAGGCAAAATGAAGTACAAAGAGTTAAACAATATATTGAGAAGAGCCACAAATAAAGCAAAAGAAGAATGGTGGAAAACGCAATGCGAGGATATGGAAAGTTTACAGAAGAAGGGTGAAATTGGTGCTCTATACAGCAAGGTTAAGTTATTATCGGGAAGTAAGAAGGCAAGATCTGTGCTAACGGTTAAAGATAAACGGGGTAAGATAATACTTGAACCAGGAAAAATCCAAGAGAGATGGAAGGAATATATAGAAACACTGTATGGTAAAGAACTTAGGCCGACAAGGTTAGACATAGAAAAGGAACATGACGTAGAAGAAGATAGCTTAGGTCCAGGCATACTCGACGATGAAATAGAAAGGGCATTAAAGGAGATGAAAGCAAATAAGGCAGTGGGGGTGGACAATATTCCTGTAGAAATGTTGAAATGGTTAGGGAAAGGTGGGAAGAAGGCCATATATGGACTGATTCGTAGTATCTATGAGGAAGGAATCTGGCCGGAAGATTTTGTGAGATCGGTGCTAGTTCCTATTCCAAAAAAGGCAAAGGCTTCGTCATGTGAGGATTACAGAACGATAAGTTTGATATCCCACGCAGCTAAAGTTATTCTCAGAATCATCAACAAAAGGATAGAGAGTAAGGCAAATGATTACTTAGGGGATGATCAGTTTGGGTTCAGGAAGGGAAGAAGTACGCGTGATGCCATTGCAGTAATAAGATCACTAGTCGAGAGGAATATAGAATACAATCAGGACGTTTTTGCCTGTTTTGTAGATTTCGAAAAAGCGTTTGATAGAGTGAATTGGGAAAAATTAATGCGTGTATTGCAGAAAATAGGAATGGATTGGAGGGACAGGAGACTGATCCGCAACCTGTACATGTCTCAGACTGCTCAGGTGCGAGTGGGGAACGGAGAGTCCGGATGGGCAGTGTTAGGAAGAGGTGTAAGGCAGGGTTGCTCATTGTCACCGGTACTGTTCAACGTATACAGTACGTAGAGGAAATGATTAAAGAGGCATGGGAAGAACTGGAGGTAGGAATGAAAGTCGGAGGGGAATTCGTAAAATCGGTTGAGTTTGCTGATGACCAAGCATTAGTTGCTCAGTCAGCCAAGGGGTTGCAAGCATTGTTGAGTGAATTGGAGGTTCAGTGCGATAAATATGGGATGAGAATCAATATTAATAAAACAAAGGTTATGCGATTTTCCAGAAAGAAAAAGGCTTAGCTAAATATTAAAATAGAGCAGGTAGAACAGTTTACATATCTCGGAAGTATTTTGGACCAATACGGTCAAAGTGGTAGGGACGTAAGGAAAAGAATTGCGCTAGGCAAGGAGGCTTTCTCAAGGAGGAGGGAGTTGATGACGGGGACATTGAGTAGGGATGTGAAGACAAGACTCGTAAAAACTCTGATATGGAGCGTAGCTATGTACGGCGCGGAAACGTGGTCGCTGAAGCAGGAGGATAGACGTAGATTGGAGGCTTTTGAAATGTGGGTGTGGAGAAGAATGGAGAAGGTGAAATGGACCGAAAGGAAAACAAATGAGGAAGTGCTAGAAATGGTGGGGGAGGAGAGGGGTTTGTTGAGAGAAATCCTATGGAGGCAGGAAAAATGGATGAAAGGCGTATTGAGCGGTAGTGGAATGTTGAAGAGGGTAATAGAGGGGAGAATGTTGGGCAAGCGAGGTAAGGGTAGGAACAGGATAGGGATGTTGGACGGGATGAAGGGAGGAAAGAAGTACACCGAGATGAAGAGGGACCTGATATAGATTAGTTTGCTAGGTGGGGAGTCACAAAATGTTTATTTGATAGTTGTGTCCATCCAAAAAACCTACCTTAACCGGTAGATTACCTAATAATATATACAGTAATGAACTCGAAGATCGTTTCAGTAGGTGATTGTAGAGTTCACCCTGTACCAAGGCCGACGGCGTGTGAAATTCGCACATGAACACGTCTGGGTGGGGGATCGGTTCCTTTTCCTGAGCTGGTTATGATTTCCCATGAACATCTGGAAACCTGAAAAATCACACAGCTTGGGTGGAGCTGAGGGTACGCAGAGAGGTTTGCCCGGGAGGGGAACCCGGGCCTTCCGGGCTCGATTATAAAAACAATATATTTTTATATAAATCTGTAAAATGTATCCTAAATCTTGTATTATTCTTCAATTAACATTTTCTCTCATGGATCACACTTGTCGCGTATTCTAAAGGTGGCCTAACTAAAGCTAAGTAACACCTTTCCCATATGTTTTATTGTCTTTTTCAGTCGTCAATGATGCCTAGTTTTTGAAAAGGTGACCCACTTATTCTTCTTCTATTGTGTACACAATGAATGGTTGGACGTACTACTGGTACTCTGTAAATCTCTGTACCATCTGCAAATAATCTAATATTGGTTACTGCTACCATGCAATGCTAAGCAAAGTTTGGTCATCCGAAACATCTGATTAAATGATTAACCCGCCGACTTTCATCCCTATCTGTAGTTCTTCTCATATCTAAGTGTTCTTTACCATGTCTTCCACCTATACTTTGAACAGCATGGGTTATAATGGGAGCATCTGTCTTACCCCTCTTCCTAACATTACCCTAACCGGATTTTCATTCTCCCCGTTCACAGTCTGGGGCATTTACAGATCGCGGGTTGAATTATTTAATATCTAACGTTCGCGTAAAAAGTCAAGTTAACGTTTTAGCATACATTTTTTATTGAAACAATTTGAGTTAAGTAAAATTAATTCAAAAAAGTTTTTAAATTCTTAAGATCTAACATAATAATGATGAAAAAGGTTTTGAAGTCTGAAGACCAAAAGTCACTATGAAAAATTTTAAAAAGAAGGATTTATTTTCGTAGTAAAAAACAACTTCATCTTTCAATTTCCATTATCTGTTTGAATTTTGTATTACCTATGAGAAACTTAGCTCTGCATGTAGAAATAAATTTTGGTATTTAAAATTTGGTGCCTCACTGCGCGGAATGGTTTTCCTGATTTCATTTGTTTTTTTCAAATTTCATCCTTGGGTAATATTAAATAAAAAATTACTGTTTCGGAGTTTCCGTCGGCTTTTTCAGGTGACTCGCTATGCGGTTTTATATTCGGGCTGATCTTATACATGCTCGTGTACGGCGTGACCTTATTGGTCCGCTCCTATTTCCTTCCTCATTGCTGATCATTTTTAAAACTTTCACTTTAGACGGTAAAGGGCACGTTTCCAATTGGTACACACCGTGTAATTATCAACCCTGCTGAAATAAATGTTGAGTTCAACAATAAATTTAATTCCTTTACCTCATCAATCTGAGAAAATATCCATCATTTTCCGCTGTAAAACTAGCTTATTCATCAACAATGCTGTTGATGGAATCATCCCAAGTGTACTCGGTGATCGCTTATAGGTGATACTGTCGATTTATTATGATATTCTTATGTTCTGGAGGACAGTAGCTTAGTGCTATCGGTATTTGGCCGATATAAAACATGCCATAGCTGCTTGTATATGAATGTTATAAGCTCGCCGGAAAATGATAACTTTTGAATTTTTTAAGGAATGCTATTTGGGTCACATTTAGTTCTCATCGGTAGATCATATTTGAGGAGATTTCTGATTCTAAAGGTGGGGTCTAAGCGGGTGGGATATTGGCATATGCTGTCGAGTTTTTATGCATATTAACTTCTACTTTCCGCGCGTAATAAAGAATTGACTGCCAGCAGTAGCCATCTTGGTCAGTGATTGCCTTCATCAAATGTTTTTACTAAGGTGATTGACGGGTCATCAGACAGGGAGAACACTCTGTGAAGTAAAATCTTGAAGAATATAGAATCCTATTAAGTGATGCGATGGCATAAGTATGTAAATTCGACTGATATTTTGACCTGTGCGTCTAATTTCTGATCAATGAATGGTTCAAACTTCGATCTTCCATCAATGTAATCGTGTAATAAATATAGATAGCTAAATATGGATATATAAATATAGATATAGGTGGAAACCTGGTTTACTGTCTATGTCGAATTTTATAGATTACTTCCTCTGATTTAAATTACTTAAGAAATTTATTTTTCCCTCCTTCCCACTCCATTCCCTTCGTCCACTTTCATCATTAATAGCTTAGGTTTTCCCCAAGGGTTTCAGAAAATTTTTTTTTCGATTCCCCCAAAAATAGATTTACGATGACAGGTGACAGTGGAAAACCCTCCGGCGCCTTTGTTTGTTCATAGAAATCAGCTCCACAGGAATTATACAATTTTTAAAACAAAATTAACCTATACCTTTACCATTACCATTAACCTTCTTCGGGAATACATTTTTTTGCGTGGATTTTTTTTACAATTTCCACAGCTTTGTATGCTGAGATGCTAGTGAAAAGTATCAGCGTGCCAAAACTGACGCACAGACATTGGTCAAAAATAATTCTGGTGAACTTTTTGTTGGTGGTGAACGCCTTGTTGAGGGACGTATGGATCCTCGTCCGTGACAGCTTTATCCATGAAAAGACTTGGTCGTGAGTGCTGAGATACATCTGGGTGGGTGAAACTAGGTCATTTCTGGGCTATAGTGGGAGTTAATGTTCACAACTTCTCTAGACATGAAGGTACCAAACAGGAATTGATTCGGAATGAATGCCTCTAAGTGTTTATTTTAAAATCTACAGCTCAAAGCTTTAATTTGAGAAATTATAAATTAAATAAACATTCCTATGATTGTAATTACTGATTGCTTTGTATCGATTAGGATTATCCCCATTATTGTTTTACCCTTTCAACCTCTAATTAATCAGTCTGATGCGATGATATTCAATTTGGCAAATGTACACGTCCAAAAAACGAATTTTTCACTATAGTTTCTCCAAATCAAAATATTAAGCTTAAAGTTTTGAGGGATCGAATGCAGTCAAAATCGATAAAATATATAATTTATTTTGAAAGAAAAACCTCGAGCACAAAGTTTATTGGCAGAATCAGCAGAAAATCTAACGGCAGGGTGGGTTTCAGTGTAGGATAGGTATGCACTTTGAAGGTCATATATATTGACATGTATTCTTCTAGCATATATCCATTAAAGTGAATTTTAAGCGTTCTTTTATGAGATATTTGTGGAATGGTAAGTAACATGTCCTTTTCCTGTGACTTAAAATCACGTCGTCCACTCATGCCAAGTTGGAGAAAAGAAATAAGGGTCTCGTTCAACAGGTTCTTTTTGATGGGATTATGGCTGGAAAGCATCCAACACTATTTCAGCAATCGCCAGGCTTGAGTTCGCTCCAAACAAAAAATAGTAACCAAAGATAAAATGGGATGATAGTAACGGGCATCAATTAAAAATGTCGATTTGAGTCCATAAGTGCGGGATATGTCGTGAACCACAGAAAATGTCCCTTTGTTCGAAGTACCGGTAGGGTGGGGACTATAGGATTAGAATAATAGTGGCGGGAATGCTCTCTTGATATCAACACTGACTGAATATCATCAACATTGGAGTAACCATTAGATCACCGGCAAAAAAATAAAGAATCTCTAAGGGTGTTTCATGGGTTCATTTTGAATCAACTATACATAACGTTTTCACTCGTAATTGCTGACCACATCCTAATACAGGTATATGCTCTATTACTATTTCACTCAAAAGTAACCATTATAATTATGTATTCACGCCCTAAAAATCCTTTTTTCAGACACTGTCAACATTTCCTCATTCATTATAAATATTTGAAAGCGCACGGGCATCGTAAAATCAATGGATTAAAGCGGCATTGTAGTTAGAAATAATTATGCTCACATATACTGGCAATTATAACGAACGTTTTTGTGTTATTTCATGAATTAGTTCACCTAACGTATTTGTTCAAAATCTGTGAACTTAAATTATCATTTTTTAAATAATTGCGGCAGATCCACTTCCTGTGAAAGCTTGTTACCTTTATTTATGTATTTTTATAAACACTTTAAATATGTATAGGTCTGTGTCATAAGTTTTTTGGCATAAGTATTAGCATTACTGCTGCTTAATGGTTTCAATATCCATCTACTAGAAACCAATTATTTTCACTTAAACAGAAAAAAAACTTCCTATACGTACATGCAGTGATGTAAATGTCTTCGTCTTCCCTGCGAACATTTTTGAATTTCATATTGAACTTGAACTCACCTGCTTTATCAAAAACAGTTTAAAATTATATTTATAATGTATCAGTATCATGTTTGATGAAAAAACTGTTTTTGAGCTACAATCTACAATTAAACATTAAAAACACCAACAACCTTAGCCAAAATTAACAAAAAAGGAAAAATTCATAGTAAAATTAATATTCAATAATATATGTTCTAGTTTAATGAATAAACTGCTGATGGAAGCATAATCAAACCAAAGATGAAAAGCAACATCGTAAATTAGTTATTATTAGATCAGAGACGGCTTTGCGATATTCTAAGACTGGAATAAGTGAGATTTTCTATAGTACAATTTTTCGTTAAGACAATAACTATTTTAAAATACTATTGCAATTGCCAGACAAGGATTACAAGACCAATATTTTGCCGAATGTAGCATCGACGTTAATCATGGAGTCGATATCTCATTCCGCGAAGTTAACATAAAATAACTTCGCAAGTAATTTAAATTTTTTTTGAAGACAACATCAAAAGACTTCACACAAATGAGTTTGACGCGAAAAAAAACTGTGGAACTTATGGTGAGAAATGGTGGAACTTTTGAGGGAGGAAAAAAAACTAACCCTTCATAATCCGCTGTGGAAAACTTAGAGAGAGAGAGAGGGAGAGTGGTGAAATGAAAAACTTCTTTTTTCCCTCCAATTGAGGCCCAGTGGAGCAAAACCTACGCGCTCGAAAAGGGTGGACCTAAACACAAAAACGGCACCGCTTCAGCGCATCACACCCGCTCTCTCCCAGACGCTGGCTCCCAACTTCCTCCCCAACCACCCCCACCCCCAAACCCCGCCCATTTGCACTTCGCGAACGTTCGCAGAATCGCCTTGGTCTTGCGAGAAAAGCACCACCTCCACGTATGATTTAGATCTCCGCGTCAGGGAGGGAAGGCAAAAATGGTTCGAGATTCGGGGAAAGCAAAGGGCTAGTGGGCTAGGGATGGTGTGGGATCTGCATTCCCTCTGGTGAGGAGTGGTCGAGGATACGGCTCGAAGGAGGGACGGGGGAGGAGTGGGTGGATAGGTCACTCGAAAGACCCTCGCCAAAATCGATGTCCATTTTGTGGTGGGGAGGAGGCGGCAGAGGGGGTCGTCGGTTGCGGTCGACGTGGAGGGAGAGGGACGGGGGTTGGAATAGAGTCGGCGAGGGCGGCCGTTTTTATGACATGCCGAAAAGCCAGAGAGGATCTGGTTTTGCGTGTATACCACCGTAGGGTACGGAGGGCCCCGCACGTTTGTGTGTTTGTGGGTGTATGTTCCGACCGTGTTTCACAGCTGCACTCCGCTCCATTCTGTTTACGCTTATGATATTCTCATGGGGCATTATGTGGGAGAATTATTTGTGCGTATATGACCGGGTTTATGAGATGGTGGAACGAGGCATCACATTCATCAAGCCAGAAGGCACTTCATCATCCACCCTTGTCACATGCAATGATAATGCTTTTTACAATCAAAAAATTCTCATTGTTTTTTTCGTTTTTGCAAATGTCAGTCGTTGTTCACCGGACATGAAGTTGAGAAATGGGTTAGGACTCTTGAGAGAAAGTTTTTTACGGAAGCAAAAACAAATTTAAAAGGGCGACATCTAAGAAAATCGTGTAAAATATGTCAGGATTTATCGCCGCACGATTTCATTTCACAAGTCATTTTCGAGCTTCATGTAAAAAATGCAAAATGATATTAATTAAAAATCACGGTATTAATTAATGTCATTTACAACACGCATGAAAAACAGGTGAAATATAGATATAATAATTTGGTAAGTTTCTTGGGACAAAAACTCCTCGATTCTTTCGTCGTTCACGAACCACCTTACCTAGAACTATATAGTATGGTACGTAAACTCCCTTTGTCATGCATCTATATTTCAGCATCTTACGTTCACATCGACCTATTACACTCCTTATGGTTTTCCTTTCGGAGCTCAAGCGAGGGTAATTCCTTTCGGTAACTTGACTGGGAGCATGGTTTTTGTTGGACGTATGTGGAAATCTTATCTGCTTTGCCACCAGCACGCCGTTTTTGCAGGCGGTGGACATGCAGCGTGTTAACTTAGGTGTCTCACATCCTCGGCAAATGACTCGGAGCGGAACGCGTGAAATGCGATCGTGCGTCCCACTTAAACAAAGGTTCTCCGCGAGGCGGCAGCTCCGCCGATCCTTCCCGCCCAGCGTGGAAGGCAAAAGCAATTCTGGAGGAATTCCCGGGAGAAGAACTAACTTCCTCCTTCTTCCTTCACTCTCTTCCCCACCCCCTCCCGTCTTTCTTCCTCAGCGGAGACTTTTGCGTGGAAAAGGAAAAGAGCATCGCCATCACCCTTACCTCGGAATCCAAAGAAAATAAATAGACTTACAACCTACACCATACAACCACAGATGCTGTCTTACCCGATTGGTGTTGCTTTTCTTTAAGAAGTGGAATCTCGTGAATGTTAATTAGGTTTTGGCCCTCTTATTCTGCAGCTCAGAGTGGTTTCTATAGGACCATCGTTGTTTGAAGTGAAATACCAAAGAAAATATAGTTTAACATTAAAAAATCGTTCAATTTTCGAAGAAACGTTGAGTTTTAACAAAAAATCGTAAATAAGTCAGGACACCAATATCGAACAACCTATTGGATATTTTAATATATGGGTGAATTGAATACACAAAACTATCCACTTCATTTATAAATTCAAATAAGAAAACCTGTTGTAATGAGTTGTGATAAAAATTAAAGAATACGCATACACAAACAAAAGATTACCTCAAAATCCTCTGAAAACTGAGGAAAAGATTATATTAATGTTCCCTCCAACGCATAATTCACAGCATCGCTGTTATACTCAAAACGAAATCCAATTAGCCGATTCCAATGAAAATCGACCCAGGGGTGGTGATGTGGAAAGAAAGGTCCCTAGACACACGGAGATTTTGTAATTAAGGTCGCTGGGTTTCTTTATAATTTAAGTTCACCATGCGATACTACCTCGCCGCCTGAAAACTAAAAGAAGGGTACTAACACAGCAAAATCGAACGACTAGTTAGAGTGATGTATTATTTATAGATTATATATATAGAACACAGAATAAAACAGATAACACGTTAAACAACACTCTCATTGTAGATTATTTGAGCTTTCGGCCAACTCCGAGGCCTTCTTCAGGTCAGACTGAGAGGTTTTGAGGGAAGAGTGCCTGGGGAGGGGAGGGGGGCGGATGGTTTAGGGAGTGTTGGGAAAGAAATTAAAGATGGCAGTTAAGGGTGGGAATTTTAAAGGATCGAAAATATAGGATGTATGCGGATTCGCGAGTTCTCACCTCTATGTTGGTGGCTGAATCGGGTAGGGATTCTAGAACTGTTAGGGAAAAGCATTCGTCAAATGATAGGTTGTGTGAACTCTCACACAACCTATCATTTGACGAATGCTTTTCCCTTACACTCCCAGACCTTCCACCACCGCGAAAAACCACCCTCTTTCAATTTGCACCACGTTTCTTCCTGGCCTAGAATCTCTGCGTTCTATCCTAAAGGACCTCTATCCTATCCTCAAAAACCACAATTCCACCACCAACCTTTTCCCCAAATGCCCCTCTGTCACTTTCAAACGCCCCGCCAATCTATCAGATCTTCTAAAATCTACCAATCCACTTCTTAAATCCTCGCCCCGTTCCAAAATCACTCCCAGACCCTGCAATAAACCTAGATGCAAAACATGTCCTATTTTCCTAACCAGAATCCCATCCCTCTCCCACCCGCTCTTTAACTCTCTCCCACCAATTCCCTACTCCTCGTGTACCTCCAGCAATGTTGTCTACCTACTCAAGTGCCAACTTTGCCCTGCCTTTTACATTGGACAGTGCACCACACCCCTTAATATTAGAATCAATAATCATCGAGCCTCATGCAACAATTCCTCCCTTATTGGTATGCTCCCAATCCCCAAACATGCCTCCGAACACAACACTGCCTTTGACCAATGTTTTAAAGTATCCGTCTTAGCATCCCTCCAACACTCAGACCCTCCACTGAAACTCAAAACATTAGAGCTAGCTTTCATCTGGCTCTTGGATTCCTTGAATCGCCCAGGTATTAATATTAGACATTAATTGCCCCCTTTATGCATATAATTTCACCCCCCTCCGCCCCCAACAACTTCCATATCATCCCCACCTTTTTTTAAAATTCCCGCGCCATACACTACCCCTCCAAACCCCTCACCTCGAATGCCTCTCCCCCCCTTTTTTCCCCCTTTTCCTTTCTTTTCCCCTCTTTTTTCCCCCATTTTCCCCCTTCTCCTTCCTACCACTGCTTTCGGGCTCTCCTCTGCCTCAGTTCTGTTCCTAATTCCTCTTGAGAAAGGGGGTTGCACCACCGAAAATTCGAGAACTAGTGAGTCCCTCTTTTGTGTGTTTTGGTTTCTGTGTTTGCTGTGACTATTTAGTGAGTTTCATTGTGCACGTTCGTGGCTTTTTCGGGAAAGTGAATATATATATATATATATATATATATATATATATATATATATATATATATATGTATATATATTTATATAATGATATGTATATACATATAATTATTTGTATGTTATATATATACATGTAAACAATAGAGAGTTATTCTTACTAGAATAAAACGGAAGATAATAGTTCAGGCATTAAATTGATAGAAATTTATTCTTGAACTTCAATTACTTGATTTTACCTAAAAAACTATGATTTTTCATTTTGCTAGTTGTAAAGCGTCCATTGCGCGTTTTTATGAGTCATCATCGCAATGAATAACACATGCTGTGGATAATAATGAACATTTTTGCATTTTGAATAAGTTTCATGTCAGAACTGAATATTCGAACAATTTGCTTAAAAGCTAGAACATGTTCATACAGCACACAATGCAATTCAGAAAATCTTCGTTTACTTAGAAATACTTCGTTTACATTGCATACTAGTTAAACAAATATTTTGATTTTATAGGCACCTAGGCAACAAAAATACACTAGTTTTAAGGAGACTTTAAAAAATTTCATAGCTTTTAGAAATTTAGGGATTATGAAGAAAATCAATAGCAAAACAAGTAGAATCAGAATATAATGGAACTGGATAGACTATATGGAGAATGTCTGACTTTAGTTAACTTCGTTTTGGGCTCAGATACGTTGTCTATAACTGACGAATAGAATGAATTGACTCTCGATGGTAACATTAGCAGCTCAATTTTGTTTTTGGACTGTTACGACTGGTGAATGATTGTGATTCATCCCATCAGAAACGGGTGTTCCGTTGTTTACATAGATTGGCGCATTCCGGAGGATTGACTAATATTGACTCCGTACCGTCCGTCTCGAAGGCGATCACGGAAATTGTAGATAAAAAATCCTGTACGCATGAAAGGCCCGAGGATTTTTGTCTCCTGGAACCTTCGGGCACCACAACCCCCCAATGCACGAGAGCTGACGGGCAATTCCGTTGGGAAATTTTCTCTTTTAGTGTTCCCAGCAAAAGGGAAGACTCATTCCTAATTTTGCATCATATCCTGGATAAGATTGGTTGTGCCCCTTCTCCTGGGAGGAGGAGATAGGTTCAAAAAATCATGGAAGGAAAATTTGAAGGCCGGTATGATCTCATAAAGGGTATTACAGAAAATGCAATACCCACTAACTCCATGTACTGTCATGTAGTTTTAAAGGATTGAAGTTAAAGAAAACCAAAATCGGCACGCGAAAGTTTTTGTTCATCAAGGCAGAATAATGGACACATAAAAAATTGAGCTTGAACTAAAATGTGATATAAGGACATAAAAAAATTGGTGTTTTCCTCCATTCATATGAAATTTTCTCCATTGGCTGAACCGGTATTGCACGGGGTCCATATTTCATCAATTAATCACATTGTTAGTTAATTGCGATTTTTCTCTTTGAAAGTAACGGATGTGTGGGTTCTTGGCTATCACTTACGATAATCTAAAACTCTTCAGTTATATTTCACTTTAATATTAAGAAATTAAATTTTGAAAATTTTCGTAATGATCCGTTTTAATGGTGTACCACACAATATAGTTGTCACAAAGTGGCTTAATATTACGACAAGGGCAGCTTAATACTGAATTATATGCTCATAACGAACTTACCGTATGATCGATTGTTTCCGGCGTAACTTTATGGAATCGATTCATATTGGAAATGAAATATTAGTAACTTTGTGATTCCACAGAAAATTTCTTATGATACGATCCGGTTTTCGACGTTCAACGTAGTTAAGGTAGTGATGTTAACGTTAAGGTAGTGAAGGTAGTGATGTTAACGTTCAACGTTAAGGTAGTGCTGTTGACAGCATAGTGTTTGCGGAGGAGAGAGGATAAAAATACGTGAATGTCGGGGTAATTAATGTCTAACATTGATACCAGGCCAATTCCAGGAATTCAGGAGCCATATGAAGACCTGCTCTATTGTTTTGAGTTTCAGTGGCGGGTGGGAGGGAGGCTTAGATGGATATTTATGGAGCATTTATCAAAGGGAATGTTGTGTTCGTGTTTGGGGATTGGGAGCATGCCAATCAGGGAAGAATTCTTGCAGGATGCCCGGTTTTTATAAATTCTAATATAATGGTTGTGGTACACTGTCCAATATAAAAGGCAGGGCAGAGTCGGCACTTCAGAAGGTAAACTGCATTGCTGGAGGTGCATGAGGAGTAGGAAATTGGTGGGAGAGAGTTAAAAAGCGGGTGGGAGAGGGATGGGATTCTGTTTTGAAAATAGGACATGTGTTGCATAAAGGTTTATTGCATGGACTTGGAGTGGTTTAGGGACGTGGTGGGGATATAAGGAGTAGATTGGTTGATTTGAGCAGATCTGATAAGTTGGCGGGGCGTTTGAAAGTAACAGCCTCCGTTTCCTTTTTGTACCGCTCTACGCTCAGAGTGCGCCGGTGACCAGTTAGTGCTGGAGCTGCATTTACATTATACTTATTTGTAAAAAGCCGTTTCCTTTCTTGTTAGGTTAAGATTTCATAGTTTATTCCTAGTTTTAAGTTTCTTCTTCTCGCAAACCACACTTTCACATCAGCCATGTTTCTTTCTTCAATGCCATGCGTTTCTTATGTACAATGACCGGTAAAGGTGAGACTTCACTCACCGGGACGGTATATACTTCGTACTTAGCTGTTATATCTGCGAGCCACACCACACACCCCGTCCACAAATTTCCTCATCGAACTCACCCAACTCGTCCTCAACAAAAATGCTTTCGAATTTAACGACAAAATATATCTATAAACAAAAGGAGCTGCAATGGACACGCGTATGACTCCTACATACGCCACTCTTTTTATGGGAAAACTGGAACATCTCCTGAAGATGACGTTGAACGTCGAAACCCGGGTCGTATCGTAATCAATTGTCTATGGAATCACAAAGTTACTATTTTTTCATTTCGAATCTACCGTATCTTATCATCAAAGAGGATCTCATTGTTCATAATATTAAGGAAAACAAAATAAAGGCTGAATAGAGTTGGATAAAGATACAATAAGAGACGAAGTAAAAAAATTCATATTGGAAATAATTGGACGCTTTAGCGATATAATCAGCAAGTTCATTAGCTATGAAATAAGTCTTGAGAGAGAGATAGTGAGCAGATTAGTGTTCATACAGAAGAATTTACATAAGGAGACACCGCTACTTATGATAAGTAGTAACAGTCTAAACATATGGTTCATTTAAACAACAAAATTAAAATTTAGCGGTCCTGTGACATGGATGAGAGGAACAGCTGAATAAAATTTTGGAAGTAATGGAAATTTGGTATATTAGAACATTAACGTAAATATATAGACACGTATGTATTACGATAAGCAGAATAACAATTAAAGAAATCTTCCGAAGAGTAAGCAAAGCCTATGAAAGATTAAAGAAACAGAGGGAACTAATTAAGGACGAAAGTTTGCTGAAAATCATTGTTGGAGAAATCTTGGAGAGGAAGAACTATATACAGAGAAAGCCCAAGGGCTGAATATATCAGGAAAATGGGAAGACTCAAACTCCTTCCTCAGGCTCAAGAAGTACGAAGGAATGCTGAAATGGCTAAAAACCCTAGTGCTATGAGAACTGTTATAAAATGGTCTTTGGATTAAATACATAGGACGGATTATGAGATAATTGGCCATTAAGTAAAATGAGATTTGGACACATAATAAGCATTTACGAGCCAGCGGTGTGGAATTGAAAATATTTAGTGATTTGATTATACTAGCCTAATCAAAAACACGCTGTTTATTAAAAAAATCCTTTTTCACTGCCATGAAAGCAAGTACTATCATTCAATGCTATTCCCTTTAAGATACGATGGTAAAATATAATTTATAAAAAAATAATTGGGCGAAAAGTATTTTGAATCTAAAAATTACTCTGAAATAACATCAGAAGAAATGTGTTTCAGTGAGTTAAGGTTCGAAGACGGATATCAAATTGGTTTTGGCACTATGCAAGACAGTATGATAGGAACAAAAATTATGATGTGCTCTTATATTTCCACATTCTCAAATATGGTCATGATTATTGAAGTATTGATTTATCTTGAAGTAAATTATGATCAAGTCATTATTTAAGTGATTTTTTTATTTTAAGAGTATGGGTAACACTCTCACCCTTTACCCAACAATCATGGATTCAAAGTAGGCCTCTAAAGATACTGATAAAATCCGCCATAATGGACGCTGGGTTAACAGCCGCAATGTCAAAAGTTGGCATACCGGTGGTACGCGTTCTTTTCGGGAAGGTACTTCTAGTGGTAAATGGACTTCCATATACTATAGTATGTTCTTGGGGGAAAAAATATTAGGTATTGAAATTTTGAAATGGATTTGGCAAGAAATGAGTAGGCAAGCTGGCAATGATTTTGCAGCATCGAGAAGAATTAATTCCATAAATCAATTACCTGATTTTAGCCGCCGATGGCGAGAGGAAAGGTGATTTTTTAGAATTTATAATAACGAATTTTTAATTCTGTTGGGTTTAAATGAGTAAAAAATGCTGGAGTGGAAAAAATTAACATATTTCACGATTCCCAGAAAATTTAAAATAATTTATTCACTCGATGGATACACCATTCAGATCTTATTAATAATTAAATTAAAATTTTAATAAATTACAAAACGTTACAAACTTAGTTGAGTGGATGAACAAATAAATACCAACTTATGACTTTTTGTTTTGCATATTTCCCCAAAATTGAAAAATATAGCAATTATCATAATCGGCATTATTTACGCTTGCAAAATTCAAGCACTGGGTAACCTCATTGAATATTCCTGCCTGAACACTTGCCACTATCGTCGAAATAATAAATATTAATACATGGGGGACAAGAGTGTTCAAAAATAGAGAAAATCTTCCTAATTTTCAATTGTAAACAAAATATCTTTTATTATTTTTAATACAAACGCTGTGATTTAAAGAGAAGATAATTATTAAACGGAGGCCTTAAAAGAGCCATACTTCCATAAAAATTATTAAAGAACTTCCAAAGATCTTCAAACAGTTTTTTGATATGTGTACCGATGAACCCGCTTGCTTTCACTTTCTGAAACAATGCTTAAGTCATTTTTCATACAATTTAGTAAATGCAGAATCCTATAAATCTTATGTTTTTATGATTTCCTAAATTATCCCCAATTAAATTATGCGGAAAAACAACAATTTGCTTGGTCTTATCAAAGTTCAATCGACCGCATTTTTCTTACCATGAGTTACCTTTTAGGCCAGTTTTCCCTCGAATAGGGCATTTCTCCAACAGTATTTGTAGTCCTAATTAAAACAAAAGGAATTGTTGCTTTTTTATCGTTTTACGACCACCATAAGCGGAATATATCTCCTGCAATTTCCTTCTGTGGTATTTCTTTTGTTTTTAGAGTTTTTTCCACTCGAAAATTGGTACGATAGTAATCCAAAAGTACAAGGGATAGCTTGAAAAAAAAACCCACAGTAAATTACAAGTCCTTAAGTTCATTGAAGATTATGTCCATCATCGGATGTTAACAAATTCGTTGAAATGGGAACAGCCGTGGCATTTCTTTTGTTTTTCGACTGATGCTATTAGCAAGATTATTAGTGAATATCATCTCAGTTATTTACAACAAAAATATTTGGACTATCTATTAATCCCTTGACCGGTGCCTTCTCCCAAGTTAGTGAGAGCATGATTTGCTGTTTTAGCTGACAAGTCAGTTATGTCAATTGCGTTTTCACATAATAATCTGACAAGAGAAGAATTTGAACAAAAAAGTAGAAAAATTTACTAATATCCAGAGAATATAAAATGAGATTTAATATTATTTCAGACCTGGTGTTTGGTCTATGATATATCCTATCCAATTATTACCAGCTTCTGTTCCACCAACCTGAGCGCCCTCCTCGAATACCTTAGGTAACTGTTATGCCCAAAGCTGTGTTTCATCTTTAGATACATTTTGTTCGACGATAATGATCTAAAGATATTACTATATGTAAAAAGGTATACCTCGAAAAAAAAGAGTACCGGCTTTGAGTAATGGAAAGGTAAGCAATTAAGGTTTTTCCTAATGGGATCACCAGGAAAGAAAATGTGTTAAAACCTAGTGAAAAAAATATGTTTTAAAGTTTTTTCAGGGGCTGTATAAAATTGTGTGTAATTATTTTTTGAGAGTGACCACACATATATATATCTTAAAATGGTACAGTAGCATAAATTCTACGGTTTTCCAGCTTGTCTCCCAATGTTTAATTCAATTTCTCTTTGGAGACTTCCAGTCTGGTTAGGTTAAGCACACGCCTTTCAGTGATTCACACTCTGAAACGTGAGGCTGTAGTACACTTGTTGGCCATTCAATCCGAAAATTTACACCACCTCACGCGAAATACAATTGCCTTTTGTCAATTCCATCTTGTTGGAACTGCGCATCCGTCGAAGTGCTTCCTATTTAACCTCACCAACATGTCCGTGTAACCAAATGAGAGGGAAACGGGTTTTAATGGGGGGTTTCGGACGTTAGTGCACAGCCAAGATAATAACGGTAAGATTACTCCGCTCCGCATACCGGCCCTCACTTGGTAGCTGTACGAAGGGCGAAATGCATTGGCCATCGGTTTACACGTAAACTTGGTGAGACGAGAGAACCTAAGACACGCATTAACATAGCTTCACGGGGTTGTCCAGCTGTTTTCCTCGTATCACCTTGGGGAATTCAATCCTATTATATCTTCCACATTAGGAACTTAAATAGTATAAATATAGGAAAATAACCTCAAACTATCGATAAAAGAATTCATATAACCTTTAAATTCCCTTTCCGAAGTTATCGTAATTTTTATTTACGGAATTACGAAACTATGCTTTCCTGAAGAAACTAGAATTGGTCTTTCGGGAAAATATAGAACAAATCAAGTTTCTTACTTATTTATCAGACCAAACTTGGTACACATGCTCAAAAACTAATTGAATAATTAAACAAAACCTAAGAAAAGCTTCGTTACAAAAAAACGGTTCGTAAAAAAAACTAATATGAAAGGACGTCAATCAATTACGTCTTAGCATGGCGTGGGAGCTTTTAGTGACCCCATAATAGGCTAAACTTATTAAGATTGTGTCAATCATGTGATTTTTACTACGAAACGGAGCTAATTCCAACGCCATGCAATAGCATATTCAAAATATATTGACATTATGAAAAATATAAGGGACGACTGAATAATGATTAATAATAATTATTTTTCCTTCCAGCCTCTTCGGAACATAATGAAAAGGAAAGACTAAAAATGGGTTCATAACTGTTCTATTCCAACACCAAAAGACAAATACCCTCAAAGTGAAGTTGGGGTACTGGGAAAATACGTCTGAAAATTAAATTATAAAAATGGATAATATTTCGGCATTCCAACATAAAATAATTATACTTACAATTGTTCACGTAAACATGACTTCATTTAAACCTGGCGCCCATTTAAAAATGACTGTTGAAGGCTTTTTTTTCATTAATAAATAGCACTATATCAGGCGAAACATAATAGAAATCATGTAACGTCCGGGTCACCTGATGGTCACCTCAAAATGTTCGCTGTAAAGAAACATAGGCCGTAATAAAAATACTCTAATTGGATAATCACTGTCACTTTTTTCAAAATTTTTTTTTCAATTACATTTTTTTCTGAATCATAAGATGGAGCGAAATAAAGAGTAGTTTCTTTATCTTGAAATAACTTCATGCTTTTAGTAGTATTGTAAAGGAGATGATATAAATATTGATGGACGATTGATATGGCCAGTATTACTATGAGATCGAAATTTGAAAGTGTGGAATTTAAAACTTAAGGCGAAAGGTGATGGAAAACTTAAATCTTAAGGCCGCAACATAAAGGCATGGAATGTGAAAACTTTATATCCACTTATGAAAAATGTCGACTACTGCAGGAGAAAAGAAAAAGTCAGCTTTCTGTCTTCGGAGAACAAGTTACCCAGGATTGAAGAAAGAGGATTCGTAAAAAGTGATAAATTTCAACCGACCCTCCAATTTTGTGAAAGGTCCTCACAGTCACAATATCACTATAAAATACCTATATGGCACGCAAAAAACATAGGGGTACCCATATGAATTTTTATTACATTTTACCACCTGACAAATTATTACTTTTAATACATCCTCTCTGTAAATCTCCTAAAAAAAGAGCCACTTATCTGGAGTCTTTATGGTTATGATGCACATTTAAATATGTTTTTATTGAAAAAGTACTAGAAAATTGTAAAAAAACAATTAATGAGCACTATAATTGAATTTATAATTCTTAAACATGTTGATCCACTGTCTATGGTGGTGAACTGGGGAAGCTTCCAACGCAAGTGAACCGTATACAATTTAATCTTCATATTTCCTCCGCAACTAGTTTTTTGAAGTCATGAAGAGCAAAAATACGTTTTTCGCTCGAACATATTTCAAGACTTACTGCTGGTCGTTTAGAGCTATGTAATGAGGACATCAGCTACAAGTACGACCTTGACACAGCGTGACGTGTACCGAACAACAACGATGATTTACAACGCCTTTGGACGGGACCAAAGGGAAATGTCTTGTCGGATTTTTCTCACAAGGGACATTAGAGGTTGCGAGTCGTGACTATTTGGACCGCTGTCGGTCCAAATAGCCACGACTGATATATTTTATCCAATATGGCAGATTTTAGACACATGAATGTGATAGAGAGCGAAGGAAGAATTTTCTGGCATAGGCAAAACCTATATTTTAGAAAAAGATCATCCTAAGGGAAGATCGTATGAAAAAACGTTGATGCCAAGTTAACTTCGCTCCAGAATGACAGACGGACAGCTTGGTCCGATAGGGAATAGAAATATTGATCAAGAGTGACCCCCTCTAACCGTAAAAATTCTATTTTCTGTTGAATGGGCGGAGTAGCAAAATTAATAAAGTAGTGCACAAGTCTGGAAATATTGGAGGAAGTATTGAAACTCCCGAGGGAATTATGTTTGGTTGAAAAAAGTGCAGTATGCCCCTAAATCGCGACCAAAGGGCAATATCAAATTTCATCATCGAGAAAATCGCCACGCGAAACCAAGACATAAATAGTAAGTACTATTCGAATCGGCGAACATTCAAGGCTACGGTGTTTAGGTCACGTTAGAGAAATCATTCTTCTAAGATTTACCCAGTAACAAAACGACTCTATGTGCTTAGTCTGCAAGGTATTGACATTTCAAACAAATTTTATGTGGTTTCGAACATGCTGTGAATGGATTACTAATTCATAGGACGTAAAGAACGTACTTGAGATAATACGAGTAAAAACCACAAGATGTTGTATTTATTACACTGATTCTATGTGCTGTAAAATGTCAATTGCCAAAAACACAACCACGTTAAAATAAAACAAGTCTTGAATAAAATTAACGTCTAACTGCGCTAACAGCTAAAATATGGGTACATCCTTAAAAACCTTGATAATGGTTCCACTCAGTAGTCTAGACAAGGAAATAAAGACTTTCCTTATAAATGACATCCACGTGTTTTTGTAACAATACCTATTGCCACCTCTTGAAAAGGAATGGAATAAACTCCTGGGGGTACAATCATATCGTACGGATTAAGTGCACGTGATGCTTGGACATAAGGGATACTTCGTTTCCATTCAAACAATTTAACACAGGATTATCTTGCTATTTATGCTTAATAACTAAGACCCGTTATGCTCGTAGACAACGGATTCCCAGGTCTAACAACTGCTCGCTACGGCGGTCCAAATTCAGATAAAACGTGAAGGGATGGAGAGTATATTTATGGTAACATCCACATTCTTTTATATTACATTTCAAGCACTCGCTTTGGGAGTTTATTCACAGCGGGAGGAGAAACGAGACGCTATGCAGGGAACTTCATCTCAATATCGTTTTAGCTAAATGCGAAAAGCGTAAGATTTCGCGTATATAAAACATGAAATTACGGATTATGTTATGCCATTGGGATAAAATTTTATGTTTCTTGAAAGGTAATGGGTTTTATGAAAACGCAAAACTATTTACGCGAAAGGGTACATTATTATGAGGACTACATGCGTAGTATATTATGACTTTGGAGAGATTTCAATTTACGTCCTGGAAGATTAAATTTTACGGGGGAACACTTAAGGGATTGCAAGAGCAGAATACACTGATGATACTTTAGTGCACTTCTCCGACATAGATGAGCATTTTCTTCGCTGAAAACGCTCTCTAGGTTATGATTTAAAGGGTTGAAGAGGATATTTAGAAAACTGCATGATAAATGCTAGCGCAACCTTATTACAAGTTATTATCATCTTGCCTCGTCCCTGTTATATTTCATTCACTTCATCCTATTGTAAAACATCGGGTCATTCATTATATTTGCACCACAACGCAACAAAACTTCTTCTCAACT
This sequence comes from Hetaerina titia, assembly GCA_037158775.1. Classification (NCBI taxonomy): domain Eukaryota; kingdom Metazoa; phylum Arthropoda; class Insecta; order Odonata; family Calopterygidae; genus Hetaerina; species Hetaerina titia. The sequence goes on along the minus strand of CM073768.1, from coordinate 32,148,780 downwards.
TCTGGAGAGTTTTAAAATTTACCTCCTTTGGGATGAGATAGGATATCATATCCGATCGCATAACAGGGGGAAATTCGTTAAATATTCTTTGTAGACGTTCACTATCAAACTTTGTTCCATGCGAGCGACGCATTAAAAGCAGATCGGAACGTACAATGAGGGAAAAGATCATTCAGATAGTTCATGAAACCTCCGCTATGAATGCTTAATACGAGCACACAAAGCCGTTACCCAGAATCGTAAGTCGATCCATATTACAGTACGTATAATCATATTTTATATTTTTTAAGGTCACCTCAATGCGGATGGGAATTAGGGTCTGATGTTGACGAACAGAGAGCATAAAATTTAGGGACAAAAAATCTCATCGAGATATCATATTTTATGAAGCTTAAATTCTTAATGCGGGATGGAAGATATTACTGAGCCTTAAACCTGAAATTCCAATCCCTGGAGAAAGGATATTTAATTTCTTGGCTATTCTATGTTCAGGGGATGAGTTTTATTTTTTCAATCCCTCGCCTTGCGGAATATATTTAATCATTGTCACAAAGGCTGTGAATAAAGGTGACCGGAAAATTACACAAAATTACAGTGCAATGTTCCATTTTACAATTAGTTTACTGTTCATTGATCGAAATAATTTTCAATTCAATACAATAATTTGCTATGTCCAAAAACTCAGTAAAAGGGAGAAGTGATAGAAGACGGAAAGTGACGTAAGGTTTCGCTTTTCTCGCTGAGTAGATCTTCATTTTCATTCCATGCGATTCGTTTTCCTTACTGGGTTCAATTTTTTCGGCAATCTTTCTCACAACTGAAGTTAACATTCCCAAAATGACCCTCAACCTGAAGTGTACTTCCCAAGATAGATAAGTGGATATGGGCAGTATTTTTTTTAAGCTCCATGAAAGAAATTCTATAGGACTGATACTTTATCACATGGTAATGCCATAATATGCATGAAATGCGTCATAAAATCTTGTTATGAGAGGAAAGTGGTGCCACAACATATTATATATCGTCTATATCTTTCCCCTCTGGATTGTAATGATATTTAGGAAGCAATTTAAGTAATTTAATTATTTTTGGGACTCGTGCGTTGCGTAATATTCATGATACACAAAAAAATACTTAAGTTTATCGAAGCCACGCAGAGAGATAATCTTGCTTCCTTGGTTGCTAAAATTGATCTTACATTCAAATATTTCCATTGCAATTAAAATATAATTTAAACTCATCAACCCCATTTTGAGTTAGCTCTCCACTGCTTTCGTAAAAAATATTACCGTTGAAATGGAGAATCATCAGGTCGTGAAGACGACTATTTTCAATCCACAATAAATGTGCACGTGATTCATCTTTTCTTCGATTCAATAGAGTAGATTGCAATACGGATCATGACATTAAATTAAATTCACCCATGCATGCGAATATTTAATAGTCTCTAAAAAAACTACAAAAAGGGAAAAATTGAGTGAAATATATAGTACATTAAAAAACATGATATTGAAGAAGTAAAAAATTGAAAAAATATTAAAAATATAAATTTAATTTTCATCGAAGTTAAACGAAAATAATATAGAAAACGAAATCAAAAGCAGTACACACTAAAGAATAATAACACGTAGACAATTTTATGTTCTACATATACACACCGCATTATTCTGGGGCACCGTAATCTAGACCACTTTCGCAAATCGAAAGTATTTATGGATTTGACGATCTTCATAACACGTATATCACCCTCCTGTTTACTGCGCACTAAATCATACTACATTTCTTTGATTCTGTTTTGAAACATGAAAAACATTTTCGGAAATATTGGGTGCTATTAAATTAAAATTCCAAGAATAAAAACGAGTAAATAGGTGATTGAGAATTCGCAAATGGATTTTTAAATCCGAAAGGAAATAAAACCGTAAAAAATGCAATAAGAACTTAATCCTATTTTTCAAAAGATAATAAATGGAATGAAGATAATGTAGAAGAGGCGGCAAATCGTAAAAATAAGAAATAGGAAAAGTTGCAGAATACCAAAACGAAAAAACGAAAAGAATAAGAAAACCAAAGACGAATAATTTGAACACAGATTCAGCAAAAAAAGCAAAACAGAAAAACTAAGGTGCTAAAAGAAAAAGAATGCCTTAAAAATACAATTAGCTCTTTGAGACGTATTAGAATATTGCTATAACGTCCAGGAAAGTCAGAGGTGAACCTGGATGAGATTCGTAATAAATTTAAAGAACTATGGTGGTCATTTATGTTAAAGATAGATGCCGCATAAATGAGATTTAACTGAAATGATATGTGGATGAGAATTTTTTGGATTTACAATACGGAAGATATGAGCAAGGGGAATCAAAGGAGAAGTGTTTGCATGGATAATATGTATGCAGAAATAATCAAGCACCTTATGGAAAAATTGTGAGCTTTAGTAGATCTATTCGTAAAATTTATTAAGTAAAATAGACGACTTCATCGGTGATTACAATCAGTAATTCGGAGATATTTAAATAGTCTCACATGTAAACTTAAAATACTAAATTTTCAATTCCGAATACAAGCATTTCTGGATAGCAGAGTAGGAAGCGGATGACTTCCAAGAATCATCAGGTAAAGATAGCATATTTGAAAATGCGCACTAAAGTAAACATCGTTAGGATGGTAAGGAAAACACATCATAGCATATCGCAATAGATATTTTGCTGCTACATAAATTGCGACAACTCGTTCTACAGAATAAAATGAAGATCGTCGATAGCATTGTACAGCAGAGGCTGTATTACTCGAGAATTGTTTATGAATTAGATAAAACAAGTACAATTAGTGGAGGGGTGATCGCAATGGACTCTAATATACCTCGAAGTGAGGGGGGAATGTCCGCTATCGCCAAAGTCTTAAAACTCCCCCTCCGCTTCCCTGTCTGCCATTTTTAATGCCCTCCTCCCCGTCCAACAATGGCCTGTTCTTCCACCGTTTCATCCTTCGCCAGAGCATTTGCTCAACTTCCCTTCACTAGATTTTTTCTCCCACGTGAAGAAACCCCTAATGTCATTATTTTTAGATTTTATTCTGCTTCACCTCTTTGAAAATAATTAGTCACTTGGTTACATTTTTGGGTTCCCTTCTTTGCTTATAAAAGCCCGTTTCCCCCAACCGATTCCCACTTCCCCTTCTACACGACTACTCTCTTTTCAAGGGGATACTTGCGTATCCTTCTCCGCACTTCCCCTTCTTATTTTCTGCCATTTAATTTTCCTAACCTTTTTCTTCGACTGAAGTGTTTCATTAATGTGATTAATGCGCAGCCGAGTATCTCAAAATATTTTTTGACTAAACTTACGGAGGGAAGGGAGAGAATAAAAAATTATTTTCTCTCTTTTACGACATAAAATCGGATAGTTATTTCCCGCACCAAACCTTTAAAAATACATCTACAGTATTGTGTGATTATTCTTATCCATTTTATTTCACATGATTTATTGTCGCTCAACATCAAAAACTATCCTTATCCTTGTCACTATCACTCCAAATTGATAGGTACTATTTCTTACACTTCCGAAGAAACCACAAACCACACACAACTACTGCTGCATTCTTCCATTTCTTACACATTAATCGTGGCATAAGATATGACACTGACCAATTGATCTCCAAATATAGAATGAATATTCTACACAGCGCGTAAATATCATCGCTCTCGTTAAATAAATTCCATGAGAACACATGCATTATATATCAAAACTGCAACACTACTAAATTCGTTCCCTGGTTTGCCAGAATTTATTCCCTCATAAATCGCCTACTAAGTGTGATTCACTGTGAGAAAAGAAAGCAAATTCACGTGCTAGGATAGATTAAGCAGAGAAGAGATATACCTTAAATAATTTTAACTAAATAAATCTCCACAGGAGTTCGGTGAAGAAGGAGAGAAAAATGAAGTAGATATATTTTCTTTTAATTTAATTAATGGTCTTGGTAATCGTATTCAATTAACTATTAGCCCTTTAATTAACTAAAATCTCAGTCACTTCTATCTTATCTTTGTGGATTTGTATTGACACGAATCAAGTAGTTTTATCCAGGGTAATTGTTTTTTGTTTCATTCCTTTTGAATTAATTTTTTAAACTAAAAAGGAAATTATTTACCTTCACAACGTAAAATTTAATTTTCAGGATTGGAATGCCTGCCAAAACTCCGGACATTCAAAATAGTTTCCAAAAATGATTTTAAAAGGGTAGCTCTATTTCCTTCTTCTTAATATTTCTTGTTATAACTTCTCTAATTTCACATGGACGGTTATATCTCACAATAAGGAACTGATACTGATAACAAGCTCCTTGACCACTAATAGTAAAGCTTAAATCTCTAACCACATAATATAACGAACAAGTATGACGTTTAAATTTAAATTTTACTGCAATTTGACAATTCAGAACCGTTTGTTGACATTGTGGTGGCTTAATTTTTCATTAATGTTCGTAATCTAGTCCTCCAGGTTCTGACCAATCTAATCCCTGTTTTCGAATTAATCTGTAAATAGTGTTTAAAAAAATAAACGTAGAGAATGGTTTTATGCTAACAAATGCCTCTAATTACCTAGAAATTGAAAGGAAATTCATGTGTAAATATGACTCGTTTCTTCAAAAGTGCGTATTGAACTAATTTTAAGAATGTTACTCGAGCACAAATAATTTACATGTTTAACAGTGAGTTGAGTCCTTATCCACCCAATAATCAGGGTTAACATGATAAGTTACTTTGAAATCGCATTAAATAACGATTTTTATGAATTAAGTTGTTTTTTAAATACTTTTATAGAGTTATCACTCGATTCGCTTGAAATTATTTTTCTCGTTAAACGTTGTAATTCGCAATTATTTGGTACCAATCTCCAATTAAGTCATTAATGCTCATACCTTATCGTTATTCTAATGAAAATTATTTGACGTCAAGCAATTTGGACGTAATTATAGGAATGCGGTTTATTTCATCAGTTGAAAAAGTAAATTCGGTACTTGACTTCAACATTCCTGTTTTTTGGATCTAAAAAATTGCGAAACAACATAAACATTTTATTCGACTCGCCATTCACTAATGTGTGCCTGGTAAACTAAAATTATTCACTACATTTCAAGAAAGAGCGATAAAACGATACAACCACAGCATTTGCAGGCACTAGATCATGTAAGGCCTGGAACATTAGTAATTGGTAGGAAAAAGTTCAGGGGTTAGCAGGGAACAACGGATGAGGAATATTTTCAAACTGAGTTTATACACAAAGGAACTCTGGTGAAAAACACGCCGACGAAGCTTCTGGTTTCCGCTTTGTACAGTAGACAAGAGTATGGAATCTTCTGCTCACCGTTAGATGAGGAATCTAATAGTATTGTGTTTAGTTGGTAACAAATGGGAGTATGAAGAAGAATTATGTGAGACGAGGAGAATTAATTAAATAGAAAGCAGGTTTAATGGAATTAAAAATCTATCGAATTCTTTAGAAAATGCAACTAGTTGATTATGCGGAAAACGTCCATTCTTTTTAAGACTTACGTATCTCATACGGAGCAATCGCAAAACTTCGAGCCGAAGTTTTGAGTTTTGAGTTTAGAGTTTCCGCGTAAGAAAGTCGCATCGTAAAAAAACATAAGTTACTTTTTTTAGATAAATGCATAGTCATATCTCAATAATTGGTGCCGTAAGGCAGATATGAATTTAAAATGTACCTATTTTACGAAGAATTATAAACTTCTGCAATTGTCGAAAAGTTTATAGCTTTACTTAATATTTTCTCATAAATTCAGAAAGATCATAGTTATGTTTATTTTTTTTCATTCATTTTCCGTCGTATCAACAAAAGATACATGCAATGTGAAAATATTTTTAAATCGTCACTTATTTCCTGGATTCCATTTTCTTTACGATGTGACTTTTTCTCGAAACAATGCGCTTTATCTAATCTCGATTTTTTTGCCGGTATCTAACACTTTATATTTTTTAATTTGATCACTCTCCATCATCTCGCATGCTACTAGTATCACAGCAGTCGGCCCAAGCATGATTTCAGTTTATTTAGGTTCGGGCCTGCTCGCGCGTTGGTCTACGGACAACATAAACTGAGTTTTTTGCCTTTCGCGTTATTCCGAAATATTCCCGAATAAATGTCCACATTGGCCACGTTCTCTTCTCAAGAAAAAACAACGGATTATTTGTATTATGCATTATTATTATTATTATTGGGGCTTGGCAGAGTATTTCGTAAAGCGTTGGACTACAAAACGAAGAGTTTAGGGTTCATAGTCAAGTGACATACAATCTTATTGACTCTACACATACTAAGGATATAAAATCTTCTATGCAACATAACTTTTCCAAACCCCTAGAAGGCTCAAGACAAGGCTTAGAATAAGAATAATTGAAAGGATTTAAGACGCCGTTAGGAGTTCTTATTCTATATAGAACATTAGCATTAGTCGCAATGTCTATTGATCATATGGAAATAAGCGCAAATATCACGCCAGTTAACATGAAATAAAATGGGTTTTTGCTTGTGAGTTCATAGTTTTGACAACGTTACTTATATATATATATATTTTTTTTTTTGACAATGTGGAAGTACTCAGGAGAGAGAGCACTCGCGGATAATATTTAGTAGAACACAAAATAAAATAGACAACACGTAAAAGGACATTCACATTGTAGATTGTGTAATCTTTCGGCCTACTCCGAGGCCTTCTTCAGGTCAGACTTAAAGTTCTTGGGGGGAAGTATGGTATCTCGGGAGGGAAAAAAAGGGGGAAGGCGCAGGAAATACTGGGAGGGGAATTAAAGATGGCGGTTAAGGGTGGAATTTAAAAGGGTCGGAAAGCTACTTTATATTCGGATTCGCGAGAGAAACATTGGTCAAATGTAAGGTTGTGGGAAAATGCGTGTAAAGGGATAGAAAGAGAAGAGAGTGAAGCAGACTTACAGGAGTAGCGGTGATTATTCGTTCGAATGGATAAGGTGGTAATGCATTTGCCTATGCAAAATGAAGTGCATTGTTTGCTTGACAAAAGATAGACAATGTTTTTCGAGAGGCAATTAGCGTGAGAACGGGGTGAAGGGATAATAAGTGGATGTGGGGAGAGGGGAGCAGATCTGATCAGCAGACATGTTTTACATCGGGGGCGAATGCAACTTGGGGAAACATTAGGAATTTTGTCAGGGGGGCGCCAAACGGTTGGTGGATCTCAGAAGGTTTCTGAGATTGGCGGGTCGTCTGTAAGCGACCGAGGGGCATGGGGGCAGTAAGGATGAAGTCACGTCATTGTTGTGTATTGTGTTTCACAAAGATTTGCAGTCTGGGATCCGGGGAAATAGGTTGTACAAAGGTTGAGACCTGCGTCAGATGTGAGGTTGTTTTTCTATGGTATGTGTGGTCGGATGGAGCCGTGTTTGTGGAGTGCATGGTGTAGATTGTGGAGGTATTTATTGAGAGTAGCTGTGGTGTTCCAAATCCGATACCCGTGGATAGAGGGAGAGTTGGGAATTGAGCGTTTGGTGTGAGAATGAGGACAGCTTGTGCTGTGTATATATTGCGGATGATTAATGGCTTTGATATGTACTGAAGTGGTAAATATGTTATTGTGAAGTGAGATGTCTGTATCAAGAAAGATGATGGTGGAGTCTGAAATGGAAGCAGTGAATTTAACAGTGGAAGAAGAATTTAAGGCCGATAAGACATTATTGAGAGACTCAGAGCCGTGTGTCCAGAGAATAATAATGTCTCCTATGTACCGGACCCAGAACAGAAGTTGGAAGGGATGCTGTGAAAGGAAAGTCTCTTCAAGGTGGCCCATGAAGAGTATGGCGTACGATGGCGCCATCCTCGTTCCCATCGCTGAGCCTTTGGCTTGTAGATAAAAACAATTTTAGAAAGAGAATGCATAATTGGTCAGGACGAAAGTGGGTAGAATGAGTGTCTTTCTACGTGTTGTCTATTTTATTTTGTGTTCTACTGTGCCGTCCAAATTTTATATATGAATATATTCAAATACGAAATCCCGCCATACGGCGAACAAATATTCATTCACACATAGAAATAGATATAAGGAAAGGGGATAGGAAAACACATCAAATACGAACACAGGACTGGTGGGGAAGGCGGATTTGAGCAGATCACAAATGTAAAAATATTTCCTTAGCCGGGACTTGAACACCGAACCTTCCTCTTGCCGGGCGGATGCGCTACCAGTTTTCCTATCCCCTTTCCTTATATCTATTTCTATGAGTAAATTAATTTTTATAAATGTATACATAAGTATATAAAGCTTAGTAATCAATCTGAAGGACGGTTTGGTAGGTGATATAAGAGTTCATTCAGTACTAAGCCCGACCACGTGTTAAATCACACATAGGAAGGCCAGTTCCTTTCCCTGTGCTGATTATGCTTTCTCAGGAAGAACTATATATTAGTATATAAAATAGGCACCCATGTAAAAATGAGAGAAATATGACATTTTTTTTCATCACCGCATACGAGGTGTGTCCAATAAGAGTATGAAGAGTATGGCGCAGAACAGAAGTTGGAAGGGATGCTGTGAAAGGAAAGTCTCTTCAAGGTGGCCCATGAAGAGTATGGCGTACGATGGCGCCATCCTCGTTCCCATCGCTGAGCCTTTGGCTTGTAGATAAAAACAATTTTAGAAAGAGAATGCATAATTGGTCAGGACGAAAGTGGGTAGAATGAGTGTCTTTCTACGTGTTGTCTATTTTATTTTGTGTTCTACTGTGCCGTCCAAATTTTATATATGAATATATTCAAATACGAAATCCCGCCATACGGCGAACAAATATTCATTCACACATAGAAATAGATATAAGGAAAGGGGATAGGAAAACGTGTTCTTTCTACGTGTTGTCTATTTTATTTTATTAATTTGATCACTCTCCATCATCTCGCATGCTACTAGTATCACAGCAGTCGGCCCAAGCATGATTTCAGTTTATTTAGGTTCGGGCCTGCTCGCGCGTTGGTCTACGGACAACATAAACTGAGTTTTTTGCCTTTCGCGTTATTCCGAAATATTCCCGAATAAATGTCCACATTGGCCACGTTCTCTTCTCAAGAAAAAACAACGGATTATTTGTATTATGCATTATTATTATTATTATTGGGGCTTGGCAGAGTATTTCGTAAAGCGTTGGACTACAAAACGAAGAGTTTAGGGTTCATAGTCAAGTGACATACAATCTTATTGACTCTACACATACTAAGGATATAAAATCTTCTATGCAACATAACTTTTCCAAACCCCTAGAAGGCTCAAGACAAGGCTTAGAATAAGAATAATTGAAAGGATTTAAGACGCCGTTAGGAGTTCTTATTCTATATAGAACATTAGCATTAGTCGCAATGTCTATTGATCATATGGAAATAAGCGCAAATATCACGCCAGTTAACATTAAATAAGATGGGTTTTTGCTTGTGAGTTCATAGTTTTGACAACGTTACTTATATATATATATATTTTTTTTTTTGACAATGTGGAAGTACTCAGGAGAGAGAGCACTCGCGGATAATATTTAGTAGAACACAAAATAAAATAGACAACACGTAAAAGGACATTCACATTGTAGATTGTGTAATCTTTCGGCCTACTCCGAGGCCTTCTTCAGGTCAGACTTAAAGTTCTTGGGGGGAAGTATGGTATCTCGGGAGGGAAAAAAAGGGGGAAGGCGCAGGAAATACTGGGAGGGGAATTAAAGATGGCGGTTAAGGGTGGAATTTAAAAGGGTCGGAAAGCTACTTTATATTCGGATTCGCGAGAGAAACATTGGTCAAATGTAAGGTTGTGGGAAAATGCGTGTAAAGGGATAGAAAGAGAAGAGAGTGAAGCAGACTTACAGGAGTAGCGGTGATTATTCGTTCGAATGGATAAGGTGGTAATGCATTTGCCTATGCAAAATGAAGTGCATTGTTTGCTTGACAAAAGATAGACAATGTTTTTCGAGAGGCAATTAGCGTGAGAACGGGGTGAAGGGATAATAAGTGGATGTGGGGAGAGGGGAGCAGATCTGATCAGCAGACATGTTTTACATCGGGGGCGAATGCAACTTGGGGAAACATTAGGAATTTTGTCAGGGGGGCGCCAAACGGTTGGTGGATCTCAGAAGGTTTCTGAGATTGGCGGGTCGTCTGTAAGCGACCGAGGGGCATGGGGGCAGTAAGGATGAAGTCACGTCATTGTTGTGTATTGTGTTTCACAAAGATTTGCAGTCTGGGATCCGGGGAAATAGGTTGTACAAAGGTTGAGACCTGCGTCAGATGTGAGGTTGTTTTTCTATGGTATGTGTGGTCGGATGGAGCCGTGTTTGTGGAGTGCATGGTGTAGATTGTGGAGGTATTTATTGAGAGTAGCTGTGGTGTTCCAAATCCGATACCCGTGGATAGAGGGAGAGTTGGGAATTGAGCGTTTGGTGTGAGAATGAGGACAGCTTGTGCTGTGTATATATTGCGGATGATTAATGGCTTTGATATGTACTGAAGTGGTAAATATGTTATTGTGAAGTGAGATGTCTGTATCAAGAAAGATGATGGTGGAGTCTGAAATGGAAGCAGTGAATTTAACAGTGGAAGAAGAATTTAAGGCCGATAAGACATTATTGAGAGACTCAGAGCCGTGTGTCCAGAGAATAATAATGTCTCCTATGTACCGGACCCAGAACAGAAGTTGGAAGGGATGCTGTGAAAGGAAAGTCTCTTCAAGGTGGCCCATGAAGAGTATGGCGTACGATGGCGCCATCCTCGTTCCCATCGCTGAGCCTTTGGCTTGTAGATAAAAACAATTTTAGAAAGAGAATGCATAATTGGTCAGGACGAAAGTGGGTAGAATGAGTGTCTTTCTACGTGTTGTCTATTTTATTTTGTGTTCTACTGTGCCGTCCAAATTTTATATATGAATATATTCAAATACGAAATCCCGCCATACGGCGAACAAATATTCATTCACACATAGAAATAGATATAAGGAAAGGGGATAGGAAAACACATCAAATACGAACACAGGACTGGTGGGGAAGGCGGATTTGAGCAGATCACAAATGTAAAAATATTTCCTTAGCCGGGACTTGAACACCGAACCTTCCTCTTGCCGGGCGGATGCGCTACCAGTTTTCCTATCCCCTTTCCTTATATCTATTTCTATGAGTAAATTAATTTTTATAAATGTATACATAAGTATATAAAGCTTAGTAATCAATCTGAAGGACGGTTTGGTAGGTGATATAAGAGTTCATTCAGTACTAAGCCCGACCACGTGTTAAATCACACATAGGAAGGCCAGTTCCTTTCCCTGTGCTGATTATGCTTTCTCAGGAAGAACTATATATTAGTATATAAAATAGGCACCCATGTAAAAATGAGAGAAATATGACATTTTTTTTCATCACCGCATACGAGGTGTGTCCAATAAATAAGGGTAATTTGAGCTATCTGGTAAAAATTTTATTTATTCGTCTACTTCGATGTATGTCCCTTCGAAATAGCTCCATTAGAAATAATCTATAACTCAATCTTTGGTATAGCATTAAACTCTCTCAGTAATGCGTTTTTTAATCTCATCAATGCTCGTAAAACGGCGGCCCTTTAAGGTTTTCTTTACTTTTGGGAACATTTAAATGTCATATGGGGTCATGTCTGGCGAATATGGAGGCTGGGACGTCATTACTGGGCTATTTTTGGCTAAAAATTCACGAACAAGTAATGAAAAGTAAGAGCAGGTGCATTATCGCGGTGGTGCAAAATCATGACTTTTTTCGCCACAAATACGGGCGTTTTTTCGTATTGCTTCACGCAAACGGCGTTGAACTCGTAAGAAGTACTCTTTACTGTCCGTTTGACCTTGTGGCAAGAATTTACGGTGTACTATACGAAATTAAAAAACTCCCGTTACTTTTTGAACAAACCTCGCATATAATACGCACATCCACAAATGTCAAATTTATGGTCTTCAGCCATTCTTCATCATAGGTATCCTTCATCATAGCGATTCTTACGGTTAATTATATCTCCTGGTATCATAGAGGAGTTTATATTCGCAGTCAATGGAAGAAGGTTCCTTTCCATCTTATTTCCAAAGAATCGCGTCGGATTTCATGCCTGTTTAATTTGGCGAGGGTTAGTCTCCTGGATGTACGACCAAAAACACATGCCTCTGGACAATTTGCAAACTTTTCCCGTGCGCCTACTTGCTTCCCCCGTTTTCTTGACGCGTCCCTCATTCTCGTAGCCAGCAAATAACTTTTCTTCCCCAGCCAGACATCTCGGCAAGCGTGTCGTATGTTCACATCGGTTGCGTTGTGCATACGCATGTCAAGGCGATGCGTGCTAGTTGAAGCCGCCTCTGTTAAGCCCAGATGAGAAAAAGGGTGTCATTCATAGATTTAAACCGATGCCTATTCACTGAAAACTTCAGTAAACCTGGGCTTATTACTTACTACGGGGTGGGTTAACGTATCGAATGCAGTGGCGCCATCCATCATTAATGGAGGTTTAAAAAAAATGCTGTTTCACAAGCGACAAGGACGACATAATGTGGGATGATTAATGCGAAGTGGATAACGAGGAGGATGAAGATGATATTCTCAGAGACGCAACTTACGCATTCGATGAACGTGAAATCGATATATTCGATTAAAATCCTGAGTCATGTGAAGAGAGTGACTTTCAAATCTAAGGTTTCAGTGATCAAGACATTTTCAATTATATGATTATTATTGTTGTTTTTTGATTATTTCAAAGTAATTCCATTAAAACGTAATCCCAATGTGCAATAATTTCTATCGTTGTTCAGAATATCGCGAGCGCACAATCTGTGACCGAATCACATTAATAGAAATCTATTACTTTCACGTGCTTACAGATTTGCACAAACAATCGCGATAAATCACAAATCTATGGCGTGTTTCGTCTCATATCATGAGTTTCAACACGCAACATGCGCTCAGGATAGCTTGAACACACACGGAACACTCGGGGAGGAAGTGAGTAGCTGTATGAACGCTGTTATGAATTGTCTAAAATAATTGTCGTCGAACGTCTGATGATAGATCAAAAATACTGGCCTCTAATAACCAGTCATTAGTCAAATTAATGGTGAAAAATTGGGTAAAATACACGCGGCAACAGAGCATTATATTAAATATCGTAAGTAGACGCGCCATTTTGTTAGACGAATTAAAACGATTTACGGACCTTATCAATGCTCGATAAAATAACCAAGAAGCAAAATTATTCACAATCTATTTACAATTTTCAAGTATCGGGGAGATTTTTAAGGTTGACTAGCCATCCGGTTGTCAACTTCATCGCCATTATGGCTCACGGAATACAATAATACTTATCTCACCACCATAGGTATTCAACTGTGTTTAGAAAAGTGATAAATAATTTAAACTAGAATAATCTGTTAGGATAAATAGTCAATAATATGTGCACCCACAAATTCTATTTGCTCCGTTCTTTCCTGATGCAGGAAAATTCTAGACAATCTCACTTTGATTTTTTCAGGAACGGCATCTTTTGTAATGGATTTCATACTTCTTCTTTTACTCCAGTCTCCTTCATACATTTTATTGTTATAAACATGGCCTTTAGTTTCTAACACTTCAAATATTTTCTCTATCTTCGACCATACGCACGCGCTCGGTCTAGCCTTTCCTATCAAGTCATTCTCTCACATGTGTTTGCCATTCAACTCCATTCCTTTTAGTCAATTTCATCCTTTAGGTTATGGAAATGGTTAAATGAATGAAGGGACCATTAGGTCTAAATTTCGCCCAAATAACGTCCTTCTATCAATCCAATTTGCCATTGCAACCAAAAAGCAAAGAAAAGAATAAGGTAAACAGAGCAAAAATGACAGCAAAATTCTAGCTTCTTTAAGGCTAGCAGGGTCATTCTTAAAGAGGCTAGGTTTCTGTAGGCGAGTCAGTAGCAAAATGGAATAAAAAGGTAAGAGAGAGGTGTTACTTCGCTTTAGCTAGGCCACATTTCGAATACGCGCTTGGTATTCGGAAGAAAACCTAAATATAGGAGTTGGATAAGGTTCAGAGAAAATCAGCTTGGTTAGTTAAAAATGGCTATAAGAAGTAAGTATTACGGGTATGCTGAAGGAATTAGTTTGAGAGCGTCTTAATTTTCGCTGAGAGCTTGTAAGACGCACTCGTATACTTATAGAAATGCACAGAACATCTCTTGAGTTTTCTTGTGACAAGGATGTAATCGATAGCGGCAGATTATATTTGTCAGACTCCCTTACGGACAAATTCAAGTACACGTTCTTCCTTCGTGCGAAGACCATTATTTACTGATTAAGTGAAACAAAATTATTGAATAACATATAAAGAAAAGTACGTGTGCATTTGCACAAGTTTTTTTTCATATTAGCTAATATATATTGTAATACGTACATACGAGGTGTGTTCAAAACATAACGAGAATTGTTTCATTTCGCGGGCTTGGAGAGTCCGATGGTCAAACTTTTTTCATTATGTTGGTATATTTGCCACTTAAATATGATAAAACTTTCAGCTGTTTTCATTATGGACTTTGTCTGTGACAGCCGCTAAGGTTAGACGTGTTTTATGAGCTCGACGATTTCCGAAAGGAAATGGATCAAAGAATTTGTATCAAATGTTGCGTAAAAATTAAATAAAGTGTAAAAAAGTGTATGAAATGTTAGCAAAGGCCTATGGTGAGTCTGCTATGAGCAAATCAAGAGTTTACGAGTGGTATAAGCGTTTCTAAGAAGGCCGGGAAGACCTTGAAGATGAAGAAAGCCCTGGACGTCCCAGCACATCAACAATCGATGAAAACGTGGAAAAAGTGAAAAAAATGGTTATAAACGATCGTCGAATCACAATTAGAGAGGTCGCTGATGATGTTGGCATATCGATTGGATCATCTTATGACATTTTTTCCAATTTTTTGGGCATGAAACGCGTAGCAGCAAAATTCGTTCCAAAATGGCTTCACACCACGATAATGCACCAGCTCACACTTCAATGCTTGTTCGTGAATTTTTGGCCAAAAACAATACTGGAACGATGCTCCAGCCTCTATACTCGTCAATGGCTCCGTGTGACTTTTTCGGATTTCCAAAAATTAAGAGAACCTTGAAGGGTTTTACGGCGTTTTACAGCCGTAAATGACATTAAAAGAGCATCGCTGAAAGAACTAAAGGCTATCTCAAAGATCGAGTTTGAGAAGTGTTTCGATTGGAAGAAGCGCTGGCACAAGTGCATAACCTCCAATGGGGACTACTTTGAAGGTGACAACATCTATGTACGAGATATATGATAACAGGTAAAGAACTGATAGTTCGCTAAGCTTCCTACCCAAAATTAATTCAGTGGAACCGAGGACCTGGTTAATATTAAGAAAAATGTTTCACGCAATTAAATATTACCTAAATGTTAACAACCCCTGAAATATTAGTAGAAAAGGCAAGGCATAGTGTAAAATTTCTGCAACGTGCCCAATTTTTGACACTGAATGTTCATCATCTAAAAAGCAACTTAACCATGGATTTATATACTTGAGTATTTATATGAATTAATATCTCGAATAACTCCAGAAAATCTTCGGGAAGGCTTCGAAAATAACTGAAGCACACATTGACCGCTGCACTTCGGCAAGCTTGACAAAAGGTAGTAACAAAATGGAAAGATCTCACTATAAAAAACCTACACGAAATAACTTCTCCGAACAGCGGGGATTTCGTTTCATGTGGGTAGCCCGTGGGAGAATCCGCGTCGGAGGAACTATTTGTCTAATGAAAAATGAATGGGCTACGTTTAATGATTAGAAAAAAATATTTTATGGATTTAAAAAAATAATGGCATTTTTATTTTCCTTTAAGTGAGAAAAACAAAATGCGTGATAATATAGCGAACACATCCTCTTTAAAAATATTTAATAATATTCATAAATAGAATTTTCACGTAATTTCCACAAGGTAAAACTCCACTTTTATATTTACGCCCGTGAAATTCTTGTGTGCGATTAAATAATGTTACGAGTACATTTCTGCATGTATTCGTCGACCCGTACCATTCCCACCGCCTTTCATCCGCGGGCAGGGTGGGAATCATTCACTTGAGCGAAGGGGTGGACCCACGGAAAGAAGTTCGCTAGATATTTGGGGAGGCAAGGGTGGAATAAGGGGTGAGGAGTCGATGTTCGTATGAGAGACGAGAGGTCTCCGGTGGCCGGAAGAAATGGGATGGGGAAGAGGCGTTGGGGTTTGAGGGAAGAAAAATGGTTTGCGGAGGTTGAGACGTAAGCAGCTGGCGAAGACAGGGCCGTAGATGATTCAGAATAAAAGGAACTACGGTAAGATAACTCGTTAAGCGGTGCCCATATTTCCTCTCTGGCTTTTCCTCTAGACTACCTGAGATGACCCTGGCTTCGTTAGATCGTGGATCAACTGACCGTGTAAAGATACTCTCAGGAAGACATTTTTGTCTCTCGCGGTGATAAATACTGAGATAGTCGTAAAAATATATTGTCTTCTAGCATAGGAAGTGCGAGCAGAGGAACCGGAGCAAATACTAGGCCGAAGTTTTTCGCTCGCATTCTTAATGGCTCTTATTGTAGATTTATGAGGTCATATATTTGTGCCAATGTCGAGTCGTCATCAAAGAATAAAGTGGCACACTGGCGGTGGTATTTGCGGTGGTCTTGGACCGCCGCTTGGGAGCTGGAACAACTGCATTGTAATCGTAGCCAGCACGGTTACAGAAATGTGTGACATAAGATGCAAACGTTTTGGGTATCGATTTCCTCAGAGAACGGACCGTAATGACTACGTAAATTGAGGTATTGGGTTAAGATGCAGAAGGATAAAAGATAGAGGGAGGAAGGGAGGTGCGGCTGAAACCCAGGTGTATGTTCATTCCATTCTCAGCATAAATAACATAGGTTTAGCGTAACAAGTTTCCTCGTGATTTTAGCTCATTTGAGAAAAGCTACCAGAATTCCGGATTTTGCCTGCTTTTCTAAATATTTGTTGGCGCTCGGTGGCTCTTTGGATTGGAGTAAAATTTCCGGATTGTGAAGACTTGTGGTGGCATATATGATATGCTTTATACTGGGATATTATATTGTAAATGACTAAATACTTCTGTCGTGATAGTCACATATTTTCGTTGGAGAAGTTTGCGCAGTGTGTCTCTATGGCTCTATCATCGGGGAGGAAAAAAAAACCTCCGGTTGGAATACTCCTGGGACCAAGTGATACAAAAGAATGCTAGGCCGACAGATCCGGATGCCGAATGAATGACTTATTTAAAAAAACGGTTATTTCAGTGTCAGAACTATAAAAAAATTAACCCAATCTGCATGTCTGAGACAAAAAAGAAATCAAAAGCTCAATAATTTTAATTGGGAGCCAACAGACTGAGAAAAACATCTTATCCTATCATTATAATTTCCCTTCATAACAATCTTTTCAGTAATACAATTTTAGCGATTATATTAATTCAAGGAAACTACGGAAAACGAAATCAAAACCCGATTTCGGCGAAGCACATTCGTAAATCGTGTAAATTGTAATTTCCGTTTCGAGAAGCCGCGTTCGAGGAAGTTTTACTGTATTAACTTAGGAATAGAGTGAATTATATTTAACATTTAGAATTATATTTAACAAATTCCTGCAGTCATAAAAATTGCAGGATAAAAGTTATTTATCATCAGTTGAATATCTGGAATCAAGTATTTATAACAATGTCATCAATGGAAAAAATATTAATGCATGTGCTGTAAGAAGAGTAATATTTCCTTCTTACTGCAAAGATTAAAGTAGTGAGCTTCCCTTGTGCTCATGCACTTGGACAAAATAATACAGTCTTACGTATGAATTCGAATAGCATATTCCCGCACATTCGTCATTATAATTAGCGTTTTCAAACGGAAATATTTATTGACATTAATTCTTAATTTCGCGCACTTGTATCCTATTCTGCGCACACTTTTGGATTTTCAGTGGCATTTTCACCAACAAATATTTCCAAAATGGCACAAAAACCGACCGGATTTCCAAGCAACCAACGACGGAAGGCATTTTTTAAGAGGTTACGACGTTGGGAGTAGAACATGCACGATCTAAGTTATTATGTGGGCTGAAACAATCTTGTTTATTTTCACTCCTTCCTTTCTTCAGCCTCGAATCTTGTTCTCATTCCCCAACGAAGAGCGAACAAAGGAAGCGTTGCCGTGGATACGGTTGAACGCATTCCAGCAGTCGAGAAAAGGGTCTTTTTCTTCGTGCCTCATTACCTATTCACTGATTTCGCTTGAAGACGTGATGTGGTATAGCTCGGGGCCTTGGTTCCTCCCTCCTTCTGAAATCCCTTTTATTGTTCGGTAAAAAGCTTTGTGTCGCCAAAAAATCGTCCTCCATTCTATTCGTTCGTATGCTTTCGCTTCCTTTGGCTTCTTATCTCTCTTATTCAGGTATTCACCCCTTATGAGGGAACCCAATTGTGTGAGAAGACGTATAAAAAGAGAGGTTAATGAATTCTTAATTTAAAAAAATATTCTAATTGATTGTACCAACTTTCAGTTTAAGATACTAATTTAAAATTTTAATGTTAAAAAATAATTTTAGAATATCAGTTTTGATTGGCACTATTCACACTATGCGACAACATCACGAAAACGAATTATGCACTCTCACTCACCATCACGACTGTATAGAAGGACAAATTACCGAAATAACCATAGGAAAAAAAATATATTTAGTAAATTCTTTAACGTTTTGGGTTCATGATGCACATTCAATAGGATGAGCATCTAATACCCACAATTCTATTTAGTACAATAGATTAGCCTATTGAAGTGTCCACTATCATTGTTAACAACATAACATATTGAAATTAACAATTTTCAATCCAGGACAAAAATGTTTTTCACATTTTTTTGTTAAACTCATAATTTTTTAATTCTGGTTTTCAAAAAGTTTAAATTAGTAACTACTGAAGAAACTTACAGAATACTCGTTAGAACATCGGAAATACGTACGTTGGTAATGCGAGCGTTTTAGCTTAAACAAATGATAAAGTGAGTTAAATTGATATCAACTTGAGAAAATCTATTACAGCTATTTGAAATGATTCCAAATTGAAAGAAGACCATACTTTAAATTAGAATCAATTACCTTGGAATAACTTGACCTTCACCACAGACGTTCATTTTGTTAAGGTCTCATTATGGCCAGTATTCACTTTTCTTCGAAAAATTAATTCATACATGTCCCTTCAAGTCAACTAGATGACTTCATTATTATTATGGCTACACGATAACCACTACATTTATTCGAAACGTAGATAGGCGCGAGAGAAATTTTTAAGGGAAAGTGAGAGAATGTGCCCGAGAGGACAGGAACACTTACGCCCAAGGAAAGGCTCGTCGCGAATATTAAGTCGACACATTGTGTGAGCAAAACATTTCCCGTAGATTTTTCAGCAAGTGAGTTTTATTTTATGCTATGAAAGCTCTTTAAGTCACGTTCCTATTTCAAACATGAGGCGCATTTCAATTATATGACGTCCAAATACTTTCCAGCGTATTCATTTGATGGAAAAATTTTTCGTTCAGGTTGTTAGAAATTAACTGTATGAAATTATTTATGTCGTTCAAGGAAGAAAGAAATTGTTGATGAAACTTTTCATTTAACCTTTTCATAATTTTCAATGTTTTGGAGAGGTATTTCCATATAGCTTCTGTAAGGATGTACGTTTAGTGGCCCTGGTATTGAGTTTCTTTGGTCGCCTACAAGCTACATGCCATTCACAATTTATGAAGATGAAACGAAATGTCCAGGAAAAACATATAGCATCAAGCGTTTCGCATACTTATCATCGAAGCTGCATTAATAGGCCCTCATGGAAACTTTTTTTAATACATTCAAGGTATTCTTCCGATTAAGAGGTAGGTCTTTGGCGGTCACTTAACGACCACCGTCTCCTAAGTAATTATTGTTTCTTGCCTTGCATTATTACTTTTTTAATATCTTAACTTCTGCCTGCCTTCATTCTATCTAAAATGCCTATTCTCTTTCTTTCTCCACTCCGCTTACCCAACGTTATCCCTCATAAATTTCCACACACAGCTAACTTTCAATATTTCCTTCGTCCACTTTCTCTATTTTTTCGGATTTTCCCGGTAACTCCCTCTCTTTGCCTATCCTATTGAAAACTTCTGCGTTTTCCTTCCTCTCGGTTCGAATTATTCCTCCATTCTCTGCTACTCCCAAATCACAAAATCCTCCAAACCAAGCTAATTCTCTTGCCTCAAAGACCAGGTCTCACATCCACAAAGCACAAAAAATGTATTTAAGTCGAAACTAGTCTTCTGCCCACAATTTTAATTATTTTATTCCCTTAAAATATGCAAATATATCTTTTGATAAATCAATTCTTCTCTTAATGTACCTTTTACAATGCCTCTTTTTCTATAATATAGACTCCTTAAATAAATGACCTGCCCTATTTACTTTGACATTTAGCATAGGTTTTCCGCATATAGGGAATCTCATCCTTTTGCTTCCCTGTGGTCAATCCTCATCCCATACATCTCGCGTTCTTCCTTTGAAGCAGTCACTAATAACTGCAATCCTTTGTCCGTTTCAGCCACTATTTCTTCATCATCTGCGAACCCATCTGAATCAGTCATCTCGCCGTTCAATCATATTACCAAATCAAGCCCTCTCCATGCTAGTCTTTTCATTTCCTTCCCATACATGGTGAAAAGTACCGGGTGATGATGGAAAATCTTTAATTTTTATCCAGTTCATTCGCTCTCAATACGCGAAAATGAAGGCTACTGAACATTTACACTTACACTAAGATAATACTTCGGACAAGATTGTGCTAGTCGATGCATTATAAATAAAAAGGAAACATTCTAATAGATTAGGACTTTAGTAATGGCACATGCACCTAATCAGCGAATAGCTGTTGCAATTTCCATAATTATTACCAAAATAAAATATATAAATAAATTGTCAAAATGTGGAAAGAAAACTTAATGCTCACGTCACAAAACTGAAAGCGTTCTATCATATAAAAATTTATGTAATTGGAAAACGGAAAACTCTTATCATTGTTTTTTTTGCAGTTATCAAGTTATATTATCTAAGAAAAACCTAAAAAATACCAATTTTCCATTACTGCATTATGATCAATTTTAGCATGGAAAATTAAATCTGGAAAATGTTTGGGCTAGGTAAATTTGACAAGTAATAGAGGACAAATACCAGATAACGCAATTGTTATCAAATAAAGTAGATCAACCAATCAAAGTGTAACAACGTTTTTGATCAAACTACACCTCAGAAAGCGCCACTTCCTATAGGCTCATTAGAGCATTTTATGGTTAGAGTAACATTTCGTACTCAATACACATGGAGCTATCCTAATATACTGTACACCAACGTACTATAACATTCGATAATATGATATCTGTTTAAGTGCAGACATTTAACACTGACGGGTGTCGTGAGTTTTTTGGAAAATAATTGGCCTAAACCAACACAAATATGCGACTGCGATTCATTTATGTCCCATCTCTCTAATCCAATCCATACCTATTTGAACCATATCACGCATTCACTCCTATTGTCGCAATGGGAGATAACATCCCTAAAAATAGAATTAGAAATTGAGGAACTGATAAAAGATATGAGTAGTTTATACTATTGACCTATTTTTTATCTTCTTTTGGTATATCTACGAGGTCAGGTCACGTTTTTCTATCACTGAAGTGTCTACTGAGTCTGCGTAATTTGGTTATGTCGCTGAAGTTATAGATCATGACACGAAGATCTCCTGCGCGGAATAGACACATACTTTGCCTTCCGTTGCAAACTTACTAGGTCATTCATTATTTCCATGATCGCTGACCCAGATTCCTGCATAATCTACTTGCACCACGGCCATCATACATTCATTATTTTGTTCTACAAAGGCTACGCACTCCACTGAACTCCATTCAAGCTAAAATGGACTGCGCGGCTACACTGGGTGACCCCTAAAAGATAGTCTTAATGTTTTACTTCAGCCTTTCTTCGTCGAGAAGAGGCTTATGGAAATGGTTGGTGGGTGGAATAATAACTTCTCAAAAACTTTCAGGAAATTTTCACTTCAACTTGGACATCGACCATGGTGGTCAAGGTCAGCACTAAGTGCATGGATTTCTAGTCTTTTTGGAATTTGAAGGGATTCCATCAAGATTCCGCTGGATTTAGTGCAATAGTAAATTCAACCAATCAGCCTCAGGTGACTTTGATAATAATAAGGAAAGATGAACCATTAACCCGTCAAGGAAGAGGAGGCAAAAGCAAGAGAATGAATGAATCGCTAAACATATGAAGGTGAAGAGCTTTGCGAACACATACTGTGTATATGCATGTCTATATATATATATATATATATATATATATATATATATATATATCCCTCCCATGGACTACAACCTTGTCGTGGTGGAAGGGCTTGTGTGTTCCGATGACCCCTAGAGCTGTGCTGGCGGGAGTAATAATAATTACTCCTGGAAGGGTCACCCATGCCAGATAGGTCGAAGGTTAGGAGCCAGAAGAAAGGTAGTCCACGCAGCGTCTGTTCCTCAGTGAGGCGGCTGCAATGGCGTCTGACCCCAGTGGGGCGGCCATTAAGTGATGGTGTCACGTTAAAAACACTATTGAGGAAGGCAACGGGAAACCACCTCAATTATCATTCCCAAGAAAATATGATGGACGCAAAACAGAAATTGAGTCCTGGCAACTGCGGGACTCGGCCCAAGGGGCCGTGTGTCGTGCCCGGCAGCGGGGGAGGCAAGGCTTCCGCGGTCGTCATCCCACGAAATCCTTGCGGGGTAGAAATAACAGCAGCAGGACAGAAGATGCAGAAGAAGACGAAAGTAGTTAGAATAGGAACCTGGAACGTCAGGACAATGTTGAGGAGAGGCAAATTAGAAAATATTAAGCGAGAGATGGAAAGAGGTAACATAGATGTTTTAGGCCTCTGCGAGGTGAGATGGAAGGATAGCGGGGATTACTGGAGTGACAATTATAGAGTAATATACAGCGGCGGGGACGAGAGCCAACGAGGGGTTGCCGTAATTTTAAATAAAGGGGTAGGAAGAAGCGTAGTCAACATAGAGCAAGCGACAGATAGAATTTTACTCGTAGAGATTAAAGCAGAGCCGACGAACTTGGTCATTATTCAGGTATACATGCCACCGAGCAACCACAAGGAGGAAGAAGTCGATAGGATGTATGATGAGTTAGAGGATATCATCGCGAGTGTTCCTGCAGGGAAACATTTGATAGTGATGGGGGATTGGAATGCGACGGTAGGCGAAGGAAGAGATGGTGGTGAGGTGGGGGACTATGGGTTAGGCAAGAGGAATGAACGCGGGGAGAAAGCAATTGAATTCTGCAGGAGACAGGGGTTAGTCATCACTAACACATGGTTTAGACACCACAAAAGGCGTAGGTATACATGGAAAATGCCAGGTGACTCAGAAAGGTATCAGTTAGATTATATTATGGTTAGGCACAGGTTTAGGAACAGTGTGATAAATTCGCACAGTTTCCCAGGAGCGGATGCGGACTCTGACCACAATTTAGTTGTTATGAAATGTAATGTTCGTTTCAAGAAGATAAGGCAAGGGCGGCGGGTTAAAAAATGGAATTTAGAAGCAGTAAATGAATTAACGAGGAAGGAGTATCAGGAGGCTGTAGAGAAAATGATGGATGACGGTAAAGAACTGAGTACTATCGAAGAAAAATGGGAATGTATCAAGAAAGGGATATTGGAAGCCGCTAAAGACACTATAGGAACCGTTAACGGGAAAAGGATAAGGAAACCATGGGTAACGGATGAGATGATTGCAAAGATGGATGAGAGAAGAAGATGGAAAAATGTAAACACAGAGTTAGGCAAAATGAAGTACAAAGAGTTAAACAATAAATTGAGAAGGGCCACAAATAAAGCAAAAGAAGAATGGTGGAAAACGCAATGCGAGGATATGGAAAGTTTACAGAAGAAGGGTGAAATTGGTGCTCTATACAGCAAGGTTAAGTTATTATCGGGAAGTAAGAAGGCAAGATGTGTGCTAACAGTTAAAGATAAATGGGGTAAGATAATAGTTGAACCAGGAAAAATCCTAGAGAGATGGAAGGAATATATAGAAACACTGTATGGTAAAGAACTTAGGCCGACAAGGTTAGACATAGAAAAGGAACATGAGGTAGAAGAAGATAGCTTAGGTCCAGGCATACTCGACGATGAAATAGAAAGGGCATTAAAGGAGATGAAAGCAAATAAGGCTGTGGGGGTGGACAATATTCCTGTAGAAATGTTGAAATGGTTAGGGAAAGGTGGGAAGAAGGCCATATATGGACTGATTCGTAGTATCTATGAGGAAGGAATCTGGCCGGAAGATTTTGTGAGATCGGTGTTAGTTCCTATTCCAAAAAAGGCAAAGGCTTCGTCATGTGAGGATTACAGAACAATAAGTTTGATATCCCACGCAGCTAAAGTTATTCTCAGGATCATCAACAAAAGGATAGAGAGTAAAGCAAATGCTTACTTAGGGGATGATCAGTTTGGGTTCAGGAAAGGAAGAGGTACGCGTGATGCCATTGCAGTAATGAGATCACTAGTCGAGAGGAATATAGAATACAATCAGGACGTTTTTGCCTGTTTTGTAGATTTCGAAAAAGCGTTTGATAGAGTGAATTGGGAAAAATTAATGCGTGTATTGCAGAAAATAGGAATGGATTGGAGGGACAGGAGACTGATCCGCAACCTGTACATGTCTCAGACTGCTCAGGTGCGAGTGGGGAACGGAGAGTCCGGATGGGCAGTGTTAGGAAGAGGTGTAAGGCAGGGTTGCCCATTGTCA
The DNA here is from genome assembly GCA_037158775.1 of Hetaerina titia. Taxonomy (NCBI): domain Eukaryota; kingdom Metazoa; phylum Arthropoda; class Insecta; order Odonata; family Calopterygidae; genus Hetaerina; species Hetaerina titia. The sequence goes on along the minus strand of CM073768.1, from coordinate 32,123,821 downwards.
CCGGTACTGTTCAACGTATATGTAGAGGAAATGATTAAAGAGGCATGGGAAGAACTGGAGGTAGGAATGAAAGTCGGAGGGGAATTCGTAAAATCGGTTAGGTTTGCTGATGACCAAGCATTAGTTGCTCAGTCAGCCAAGGGGTTGCAAGCATTGTTGAGTGAATTGGAGGTTCAGTGCGATAAATATGGGATGAGAATCAATATTAATAAAACGAAGGTTATGCGATTTTCCAGAAAGAAAAAGGCTATGCTAAATATTAAAATAGGCGGGGAAAAAATAGAGCAGGTAGAACAGTTTACATATCTCGGAAGTGTTTTGGACCAACACGGTCAAAGTGGTAGGGACGTAAGGAGAAGAATTGCGCTAGGCAAGGAGGCTTTCTCAAGGAGGAGGGAGTTGATGACGGGGACGTTGAGTAGGGATGTTAAGACAAGACTCGTAAAAACTCTGATATGGAGCGTAGCTATGTACGGCGCGGAAACGTGGTCGCTGAAGCAGGAGGATAGACGTAGATTGGAGGCTTTTGAAATGTGGGTGTGGAGAAGAATGGAAAAGGTGAAATGGACCGAAAGGAAAACAAATGAGGAAGTACTAGAAATGGTTGGGGAGGAGAGGGGTTTGTTGAGAGAAATCCTATGGAGGCAGGAAAAATGGATGAAGGGCGTATTGAGCGGTAGTGGAATGTTGAAGAGGGTAATAGAGGGGAGAATGTTGGGCAAGCGAGGTAAGGGTAGGAACAGGATAGGGATGTTGGACGAGATGAAGGGAGGAAAGAAGTACACCGAGATGAAGAGGGACCTGATATAGATTAGTTTGCTAGGTGGGGAGTCACAAAATGTTTGTTTGATAGTTTGGTCCATCCAAAAACCTACCTTAACCGGTAGATTACCTAAAAAAAAAAAAAAAAATATATATATATATATATATATATATATATATGATATGATATGAGGAAGTGCTGGAGATGGCGGGTGAGGAGAGGGGTTTGTTGAGAGAAATCCTATGGAGGCAGGAAAAATGGTTAAGGGCATATAGAGGGGAGAATGTTGGGCAAGCGAGGAAAGGGTAGGAACAGGATAGGGATGCTGGACGGGATGAAGGGAGGAAAGAAGTACACAGAGATGAAGAGGGACCTGATGTAGATTGGGTTGCTGGATTGGGTTTTGTTTGGAGTTACAAAATGTTTATTTGATAGTTGTGTAGATTACCTAATAATATACACACACACACACACACACACACATATATATATATATATATATATATATATATATATATATATATATATATATATATATAGGGTGGAGCAGAATAGACTCCCTAGTTTAAAAAAATCACTGAAGCAGGTGAATTAGCGGAGTAGGAGTGGTGAGTGGTGTTAGGTGAGGGAAACGACGCCATTTTTAGTAATGACCATGCAGTGGTCTGGTGAGCATCGAGTTCTTGTCGTAGACATGTTCTATAAGAACAATGATAGTGTGGTGGCGACGAAGTGGGCGCTGTAGTATGGCAATGAAGGGCTTTTTTACCTCTCCAGCTCAGTAAATGATCAAACTTTTCGTCACTGGTCGACTGACAACCCTCGCGACCTTCATACAGGAACTCCTCATCGCCCTAAAGCGACAACTTGTTGGGCTTTGTCCTCCATAGGCATTATTGGGCCCTGCTTTTTTGAATCTCGAGGTTCAACTGTTACGGAGCACTCTGTGCGCTATTGTGAGACGTTGGAGAAATTTTTACACTCCAAAGTAGAAGAGTATGGTGACGAGTATGACATAGAAGCCTTTTGGTTTCAACAGGATGGTGCCACGGCTCATACCGCCCATCGTTCACGCCAAATTCTGCGAGAACAATTTCCCAGCCGCCTGATCTGCTTACGAGGGGCTGTTTTTCGGTGCCCGGATTTGAGCCTATGTGATTTGTTTCTTCGGGGATATCTCAAAGTTGAGGTTTACAAAGTTTGATCAAGGCTTTTGAAAGATCTTAAGGCGGCAATCACAGATGTCATCGCTGGAATAATGCAAGATATGCTGAGAAGAGTTTTGGAAAACTTTATTTTTTGAACGACTTAACATGTGTATCGCCCACCAAGGTCGTCACCTGGATGAAATAATTTTCGTAAGAATAATGAATGAATGAATAATTTTCTTTAAAGAATCTAATGGAAAAAATGGCATTGAATTCAGTTTTCAGATAACAATATTTTTTAATTCTCTTGCATGATGTTTTTTAAATTTTGAGCTGACAGCTTCCGTACTTTTATATCAGCTTGCTGTAAATAATAGAATTTGATTTAAATTTTTTTAAATTATTTTAAAATCAAATCCTATTATTTACAGCTAGCTGATATAAAAGTATGTTAGCTGTCCAGGAAACCTTATAATTGAGACAGTTACTAATCTAACAATTTAATTTTGACGCATTAGCCTAACGTTACGGTTTTCGTATTATACATTTCATTGATTTTGACTCCAGTCTCTTGGGAATCCACTGAATATTGTTGTTTGCCCATAAACATCACGCAATAAGGGAACAGGAATACATCAAGTTGAAATTTTGTGCCATTTATTATGGAAAAATTTGTGATCACTATTTATTGAACACTCCTCGTAATAAAACAACATGAAAATATGTCGGAAATTGCTGGAGACTTGATAATTGCTGGAGAGTTGGAAAGTACATTATGATTTATAACTGAAATTTTGAGGTCTAAAGCACCTATTTCTACAAAGATAATACAGGTATTCTCATAGTAACAACGTGAATACGTTAAACGCAAATTAAATGCATACGTCTTATTTCACATTACACCATGGCTAGATTTATGCATGCAGTTCAGTGTATTTCTATCATTAAATACCCATCAAAGCTCCCCTCTTGAAAGCCTACATTTCGCACTATTACGGCTTTGCATTAGTTATTCGCATACAAAGCCACGTTACTAGCATTCTCGTCATTCCATGACTGCGAATTTCTTATTGTGACTGTCCTGAAAAAAGTTTTGAGGAATATTCGTGATTGAAGATGGAATTATCTACGCATTATACCTACGTGTGCTTGTAGATTACACTGGAGGCATTCATTATTCTTGTGAGTATTTAAAACGATATATTACGTAACTATGATCGTGAACATTATGAAGAGCCTATTTTTAACATATTTTTTTTATTTATTTAATTGAGGTATGTATAATTAATTACTCGTTTTTACGGATGGAACTTTTACAGTCGATCAGATAAAATTAGGAAACACCACATCTTTTTAGATCGTATGTTTAATAACTGCTTTGGAAACAAAAGTAACCGCATGACAGTGTTTGAAACATATGAGAAACGGCTGTGGGTAACTCTTTGTTTGTAGGTAACCCCGTATTTCAAAAATTTCAAATTCGAAAAATTCAAAATAAACATTCCTATATATATATATATATATATATATATATATATATATATATATATATATATATATATATATATATATATATATATGCGGGTCGCGGTGGTCTAGCGGGTAGAGCGTTGGACTGCTGACCGGAGGGTCCCGGGTTCGATTCCCGGGCAAGGCACTTTGGGCACCTGCAGCTCCACCCAAGCTAGTTGATTTTTCGGGTACCAGGTCTTCTTGGGAAACCATAACCGGCACAGGGAAAGGAATTGGCCCCCCTACCCTGATGCGTGAATATTCACACGCCGTATAGGGCTTGGTACATGGGTGAGCTCTACCATCACCTACTAAACCGACCTTTGGGTTGATTACTGTGTTTATGGTTATATATATATATATATATATATATATATATATATATATATATATATATATATATATATATATATATATATATATATAGGAATGAATATTTATTCGCCGCGAATACGGCGAATAAATATTCATTCACATTGAAATAGAGATAAGGAAATGGGAAAGGAACACACATAAGGGACGAACACAAGAGAGGTGGGGATGGCGGATGTGAGCAAATCACAAATGTAAAAATATTTTCCTCGACCGGGACTTGAACACAGGATTTCTCCACTTGCCGGGCGGATGCTCTAACCACCTGAGCTATAGAGAAAACGTACCGTTACACCGAAATCTGCGATCTTATAAAGCGACAATGTGCTCCAAATCATTACCCAGAAGATGGCGTTAGGGAGCTGTTACACCCACCAAAGGAGAAATAGCCAACCACAAGAGGAGAACGGAGAGTAGGTTAGCAAGCATACAGCATCATAAAGGATAGGAACGGTGCGTTTCATGGCACGCATAGCCAGAAGAAGAGAGGAGCCACATTGACCAAATACACATTTAAACACGAAATACCGCCATACGGCGAAGAGATCCGGTGTTCAAGTCCCGGTCGAGGAAAATATTTTTACATTTGTCATTTGCTCACATCCGCCATCCCCACCTCTCTCGTGTTCGTCCTTTGTGTGTGTTCCTTTCCCATTCCCTTGTCTCTATTTCAATGTGAATGAATATATATATATATATATATATATATATATATATATATATATATATATATATATATATATATATATATATAACTTTTGGGCGGCACAATAGAACACAGAATAAAACAGATAACACGTAAAAGGACACCCACACTGTAGATGTATTAAGCTTTCGGCCTACTCCGAGGCCTTCTTCAGGTCAGTCTCAGAGTCTGACCTGAAGTTAGACCTGACCGTGTTATCTGTTTTATTCTGTGTTCTATTGTGCCGTACAAAAGTTATATTGCTCTCGTGAGTACTTCCGCATCATCGATACATATTAGTATATATATATATATATATATATATATATATATATATTACCAGTTCTAGATGTTTACTAAAAAGTAAAAGAATGAGCGTCATTTCTTAATTTCATCCCTGTTTCATTAAGCACGAAATCGATCGAGCTCATAGCGGTTATCTTAAATAGGGTTATCCCAGGCATTCGCGACAGCACCTGTATGACCATCCTTCGAATACCTCGAGCTGGAGAGAGATATGCTAGAATGCACGTGAATAGATTCCTGGGGTGTATTGTATGTATACTATAGCTCTGGTTTGGAGAGTCACTGAGACCATGAATATTAGCGTAGTGACACCAAGGTACACATACAATTGGAGAGGCATGGAGATAAACATCCATGGAAGCGCATTGATGTGATAAAAACTTCAAATACGAGAGGAATGTAATAGTATATTATTATTTCGAATTGAAAGAAAAATAACAAAGCACTGCAAAACGAGCCGTGAAAATAAAAAAGAATAAAATGCCTAATGTAATTCTTTAAGTTAGGTAAAGCAGCAGAGAATAATTTTGGCAAGAGAATAATTAGCAAGATAGCAGAGAATAATTTTGCAAATACGTTTATAGGTAACCTTGAAAGAAAAGCAATTGAGGAAGTACTAGGGATAGTGGGCGAGGAGAGTGGTTTGTGGGAAGAAATCCTATGGAGGCAGGAAAAATGGATGAAGGGCGTATTGAGCGTCAGTGGGATGTTGAAGACGGTAATAGAGGGGAGAATTTTAGGCAAACGAGGAAAGGGCAGGAACAGGATAGGGAGGTTGGAGAAGATGAAGGGAGGAAGGAAGAACACAGAGATGAAGAGGGACCTGATGCAGAGTATGTTGCTAGCTTAAAACTCCAAGTTACACATACAAACAGATAAATATTCTCAAAAGCAGAAATTCAGAATTCACGACAAAAAAAACTATAAATTACTGCAAAAAATTCGTAGTTTATTCCGATTTAACAATCGTAACAGATGAATATTTAATGAAAGATTTTATTAATAGCTTTCAATAAAACCAAAATAAATATGTAACAGATGGTAACAAGTTGGAACATACTTGTTTTGGAAGAACTTGGAAAGATATACTAGGAATGCTCACCGATAAACGCAGTACAGAGGAAATGTGGTAAAATTTCAAAATCGGCATCGTGGAGAGCGTAAAGAAAGTTTTCATTAAAATATAGTAGACGCACGTTAAGATTAAGCTGTGGGCCACTAAGGAAAAGAAGAATCGAAAAGAAAACATACAGGAGCTGGAGAAAGGAAGTGAGACAACGGTGTCATAAAAGAATATGAAATGTAATCCGCCGGAAGGAAAGAAAAGCCAAGAAAATGTGGATGAAAATAATATGCAAAGAGGTGCACGAAACAGTATAATTCAGAAAAAGGTTGACTCAGGAGCACTGAAATATACGATAATCTCCCATTAAAACTTCCCATGTATGCTGCTAACGCAAATTTGTACACCATAATCCGTCAAATAGACTATTATCATTCATTAAATATCGCAAAACTTTAAAACATAAGAAAAAGTAACTTTGCTTTGAACGATATGAAAATAGGTAAATAAGCGTGAACGAATATCGACGGCTGCCTACACAAAAAAATATATGTAGGTCATAGGCAGTATTGGCGATTCTATGGTACACATGGGAAAACTTCAATATTTTCCTATACTTTCAATTATAAACAAATACGAACAATAATCATTTGTTAGCGAGAAGTTCGCTTTCATATTGTGGGTACATATAAGTATTATATATATACTATACTATATAGTATATATATGTATGTGTGTGAAAATATATAAGTAAGTCGAGGTAGTCCAGGGGGTAGAGCGTTGGACTACTGACCGGAGGGTCCGGAATCGAATCTGGGCACCTGCAGCTTCACCCAAACTTTGTGATTTTTCGGGGACAAGATCTTCCTGGCAAACCATAACCGGCACAGGGAAAGGAACTGGCCCCCCTACCCTGATGTCTGAATTTCACATGCCGTCGGTCTTAGTATTGGGTGAACTCTACCGTCACTTACCAAACCGACCTTCGGGTTGAATACTTTGTTTATGGGTTATATGCATTATATATTTTTGTATATATACATATATATTTTGTATATAAATTTATATACAAAAACATATATTTATATATATATATACTATATATATATATTCATTCAAACATAGAAATAGGTACAAGGAAAGGGGATAGGAAAACACATAAAAGGCGAACACAGGACATGTGGGGAAGGCGGTTTTTGAGCAGATCACGAAAGTAAAATGTTTCCTTGACCGGGATTTGAACACCGGATCTTCCACTTGCCGGGCGGACGTGCTACCGTTACACCACCAAGGAAACTCAATTTAACTTGAGATCTGCGATGTTTTTAAGACGCCCAAGTGCTCCGAATCATTTGCCAAAGGAAGGCTTTAGGGAGCTGTTCCACCCACCAAAGGAGAAATAGACAATACACACAAGAAGAAGGGACAGTAGGTTAGAAAGCATATAGTATCATATAGAATAGGAACAGTGCGTTTCGTGGCACGCATAGCCAGAGGAAGAGATAAGCCACATTGGCCAGATACACATTCAAATACGAAGTCCCGCCATACGGCGCACAAATATTCATTCAAACATAGAAATAGGTATAAGGAAAGGGGATAGGAAAACACATAAAAGGCGAACATAGGACATGTGGGGAAGGCGGTCCGAATGAATATTTGTGCGCCGTATGGCGGGACTTCGTATTTGAATGTGTATCTGGCCAATGTGGCTCATCTCTTCTTCTGGCTATGCGTGCCACGAAACGCACTGTTCCTATTCTATATGATACTATATGCTTTCTAACCAACTGTCCCTTCTTCTTGTGTGTATTGTCTATTTCTCCTTTGGTGGGTGGAACAGCTCCCTAAAGCCTTCCTTAGGCAAATGATTCGGAGCACTTGGGCGTCTTAAAAACATCGCAGATCTCAAGGTAAATTGAGTTTCCTCGGTGGTGTAACGGTAGCACGTCCGCCCGGCAAGTGGAAGATCCGGTGTTTAAATCCCGGTCAAGGAAACATTTTTACTTTCGTGATCTGCTCAAAAACCGCCTTCCCCACATGTCCTGTGTTCGCCTTTTATGTGTTTTCCTATCCCCTTTCCTTATACCTATTTCTATGTTTGAATGAATATTTGTGTGCCGTATGGCGGGACTTCGTATTTGAATGTATATATATATACTGATGACCGTCTGATGACGACGGCCGTGCCGTCGAAACGTAAATATCCAATGTAAGTGTCCTTCTTTTATGTTTCTATGTGTGTAGTGTTTGTTGTGTTAGTGTTTGTGTGTTTGTGCGTCGCCGGAGAGCGTCTTTTCCAAGTTTATATATATGTATATATATATATATATATATATATAAATTTATATATATTACATATAACTTTGTTTTGCAAAATTTAGTCAATATCGATATTGTCCTCTCCAAATTACTCTCCAGTCGTCGCTCCGCACTTATTCCATCTTCTTTTCCCTTTTTAAAGCACCCTTGGTAGTCCTCGGCAGTTGGGCTTTTTAGTTTTCTCGTCGTTTCTTACTTTAATGTGTCGACATCATCTCAGGTATGTCCCCTTGTCACATTTTTATATTTTGGGAATAGGAAAAGGTCGCATGGGGCAACATCTGCTGAGTAAGGAGGATGATCAAGAATGGTGATTGAACTTATGTACTAACTTATTGCCAGAAACTGGTGAACAATCAATGCTGAATATGCAGTTGCATTGTCATGCGGAAGGATCTATTCATCATGTTCGGTTAAAATAGTGTGGACTGTTGATTTTCCTAAATTCAGGTCATCAGCTATCATTCGGACAGTTTTTTGGCGATCGGTAGGGACAGGGGGCCGCACACGATCAATTTTGTCGTCAACACATGTGGATGAAGGTCGTTCCGGCCTTGCATCATCTATGGGGTCCAGTCGGCCACCTTCAAAACGCTTGATCCACTTGAAAGTGGATGTTTACTTTAGAGCATCATCACCGTAACCAGCTGTCAACATTTCAGTAATTTCTTGATAACTTTCACCGCGCTGCACCAAAAAACTTGATGTTCATTCGTTGCTCAATAATTTTGTCAATTTTCAATTTCGAAAAACAGAATTAACCAGGACAACATATATATAGTACTCACGAGAGCAATATAACTTTTGAATGGCACAATACAACGCAAAAAAATAGGGAACTTGTAAAAGAACACTCACATTGTTGAGTGTAGAGAGACTCAGGTCAGACAGACAGTTTTATTTTGTGTTCTATTGTGCCGTCCAAATGCTATATATATGACAAAAGAATGGGGAATGTTTAACCTTTTCGTGAGGGGAATGAAAAAATAACAGCACGAGGACCGTAGGGAAGACGTCCGCAATCCCCTCATGCCCCATTCCTTGACTGTGGACCCTCCCTTCTTCCTCGCCCACTTCACTCTCCCACGCTCGAGACAGTCACCGGTCTCTCGCAAATTCACGAGCGAGAAAGGACGAATGAGACTAAAGAAGAAGAAGGAAAGTGGGAGGAGGACGTAGTGGTCGACCCCTTAAACAATTCCGCGTAGCCTCCATCGTCGGTCGCGTGGTCCTACCTTCGCATCCCCTGGTGCCCTAATAAATGACGGGGAAGGGTCGGAGCGAGCGGAGGGTTCCTCCTGGACCGAGGGTGACGAGCAACCGGCATTGGACGTCGGGTGGACCGAGAAATAAATGACTTGCGAAACGGCCGAAGAAAAAATTGGACGCATTGTCAATAAAAGAACACTGACCAATTTAAGGATAAGAAGAGGCTCTGTCTGCTCTCGTTCACCCTTCGATATCTTTGTTCTCCTGATAGAATATTATGTATGGAAAAAGGAGAAAATTTACTTTACGGGTAAGTTTTGACTTAGTTTCCTCCTGGGGAAACAGCCGGATTTTACAACAGAAAAGGGGCGATCAGTCGGTATTGACTACAATTTTGGCAACTAGATGAATGAAGACCAATGAATGAAATAGATCTTCACATTAAAAGTAATCCAATTTGAAGCTAAACTAATAATTGCAATCAAATAAAGATCTAGAATATGTCTGGGTCCCTTTGAGAATATTTGAACAAACATTCATAATCTCCTTTCGTAGTTGATAATGCCTTAATGCGTCACAGAATCCATCTTGTTTTTAGTTCATACGTCGGTAAGATGACAGGTGCATGGAATTAAGACACATAAATGAACTACCTAAACCTTTTCCCTTTACAGTGATATCGTTTCCGTGACGCATTGGTTTTATTTACTCTTTAAATGATTATAAAAATTCACAAACCCTCATTCGAACAGCGTTCAAAAAATATTAAGTTATTTTTCTTTGAGTTTCATCAACTGTTGTGGCCGTTGGCAGAAAAAAATCCGGAAAGATCAGTTTGCATATGACATACACTTCTATGCATATACATACATACAGTATGTGCAAATGCAGCCAGCATGTGTAAATTGTAGAGGGAAAGATCCATGATAGAAATTAACCTGTATCTCAAAATTAGTCCAAATGAAAATGCCGATCGCAATAGATTGCACCTATAGCAAAAGCACAAGAGTCATGTGAGTCACGAGAATGTTGCTTTGTAATGCTAATTTATTTTTCTCAATTTTAATTTTTGAACATCATATGCATTATTATCTAGCAGTGCCATTCAAAAGCCAGTGCCAACTCATATCTTCGAGAATGAACTACGCAGGCTTTAATCACCGCCTGGCCGCCGAATTCGGTTTTAATCTAATTTCTTATATCCGGTGTACATAGGACTTCTGGACAAGCTGCTGCTCTCCTTTATATCAGTTTCCATTATTATCCTGAATAAAATTGGAAATAGGCAGGTATTGGGCCAACCGGGTTTCTACATACTACAGATCAGTGAAGAATAAAGAGTCCTCCCAGACGAATTACAAAGGTTTCTAACCATAGACCGGTTTTTAGCCACTTTTCCATAATTAAGGGCTTAGAGAAACTCATTGTAATATGCTGTATGTATATGTTGCGACCTCACCTTGCATACAAATTGAAATACCACCAATAAACTTTGAATATCGCTGTCGATAGCCGTAGCCATTCCTACCCTTCTCGAATCATTTTAGCATTCTACAGGAATAGTAGAATGCAGTATGATAGAGAGTTTGAGTATGACGAATAATTTGAATAAATGAAACTAGGGAGTTATCTTAAACATATTATTTGAAAGTAAATGAGAACATGCGAGTTCAATCATTGGTAAAGAAATTTACAGATGATGGCTTGAAATATTTAAATAATCTAAATGTCAGTCACCGTGGTTTCTAAGAAGACATTTTTAAAGAAGAGTCTTAACATTCCTACACACGTATGTTGTCTTCTTTTTGTGACTCCAAGGCTTCTATACTTCCTCTTTTTTTTCTCCAAGGCCTCCAACAAACACTCCATTTTACCGTCACGGGAGTTAAGGGACCCCTTGACCGCTATTTTTATCGCCTCCCGAGTCCCACCACTTTGCGCAGTCTTACGCACCGAGTGGCACATTTTCGAGATCGCCCCCAGCTGACCGCCCTTCATCACTTATTTAAGCATCCGTACTAAGACGTTGTTTTCCTGTCGTCGAAAACTTCTTACCATTTGATGCTTTCGCGAACCCCTCTCCTGCATAATCTCCTATATTTTGACATTTCCGGGCTTACTGTTTGGGTTTTTTGGTGCATCGACAGCTATGGTCATTTTGACCCCGGGCTTACTGTCACAAAACAACTGTAACCTGACCATCGTCACTTTTACACGGAAATTTCAAGAAAATAAAATGGTATTCATTTCACTGATTAAAAGTGGTAAAAGTTTATTTGCACTAGTTTATTTTTTGACAGCATTACGAATAAATTCAAAACAAGTAGTACGTGCTATACCGTCATTTACATATCTGCATATATAATCTATACATATACACACACATATAAAAAATATATGTATATGTATATATTTTTTCATTTTTATTATATATATATATATATGTATATATACAAATGAGGAAGAACTGGAGATGGTGGGTGAGAAGAGAGGTTTGTTGAGAGAAATCCGATGGAGGCAGGAAAAATGGATGAAAGGCGTATTGAGCGGTAATGGAATTTTGAAGAAGGTAATAGAGGGGAGAATGTTGGGCAAGCGAGGAAGAGGCAGGAACAGGATAGGGATGTTGGACGGGATGAAGGGAGGAAAGAAGTACACAGGGATGAAGAGGGGTCTGATGTAGATTAGGTAGCTAGATTGGGTATTGTTTGGAGTTACAAAATGTTTATTTGATAGTTCTGTCCATCCAAAAACCTACCTTAACCGGTAGATTACCTTATAAAAATAATAATAATAATATATATATATGCACGCACACCTTAGGTTATCTCACGATTAAATCGATTTTGAATTGACACAACCACCAAAGTTTACCACTTCCAAATCAATTCAGTAGGCTACTCTACATCAAGTTCCTCTTCATTTATGTGTATTTCCTTCCTCCCTTCATCCCGTCCAGCATACCTAACCTGTTCCTGCCCTTTACTCGTTTGCCCAATATTCTCCCCTTTAATACAATTTTCAAGATTCCACTGCCAATCAATACACCCTTCAACGATTTTTCCTGTCTTCTTAGGATTTCTCCCAACAAATCCCTCTCCTCGCCAACCATGCCTAGTACTTCCTCATTTATTTTTCTTTTATTCCATTTCACTTTTTCTTTTCTTCTCCACACCCACATTTCAAAAGCCCCCCCAATATTCATGTATCGTCCTGCTTCAGCGACCCTGTTTCCGCGCCGTGCCTAACTACGCTCCATATCAAAGTTTTTACGAGTCTTTTCTTAACCTCCCTACTCAACGTTCCTGTCATCAACTCCCTCCTTGTGATAGCCTCTTTGCCTACCGCAATTCTTCTCATTATATCCCTACTCTTTTGACCATTTTGGTCCAAAACACTTCTGACATACGTAAACTGTTTCTGGTTTCTTCCCTCCTAATTTATTGTTAAACTCAGCCTTTGTTTTCAGGAAAATCGTATTAGCTTTGTTTTATTAATATTGATTGTCATCCTATACCTATCGCACTGAATTTCCAATTCTCTCATATATTCTGCATGCACTCATTACTTTTCCCAATTCACTCTATCATACTACATTTCAAAATCTACTAAACAAGCAAATACGTCCTGATTGTATTCTATATTCTTATCGATTAGTAATCTCCCTACTGCAACGCCATCGCGCGTGTCTCTCCCCTTCTTAAGCCCAAACTGATCATCCCATAAGTAATCATTTGCCCTGTTCTCCATCCTTCTTTTGATGATTCTGAGAACCACTTTAGCTACATGGGAAATCAAACTTATTTTTCTGTAGCCCTCACATGACGTAGGTTTTATCTTTTTCGTAATAGGAGCAAACACTTACCTCACAAAGCCTTTCTGCCAATGCCTTCGTCATAGGTACTATGGATAAGTCCGTATAGTCTCTTCCTCCTACATTTTCCTAAATCTTTTACTAGTTTCGCAGAAATGTTGTTTATCCCCATGGCCTTATTTGATGTCATGTCCCTTAATGTCATTTCTTTCTCAAGGTCGAGTATGGCTTGACCTAAGGTATGAGCTATGGGCATAAGGCCTTGTGCTCATAAATCATGAGCATAAGGAATACGATATTTAATTAATATTTTGCAAATATTCTTTAAATTTGTTTCTTACTGTAGTATTTCTAATGCTCTAAAATTAATAAATGCACAGTTTTCGCACGAATTTCAAAGTTAATCACAATTTGTTGTTAATTATCATTTACAGCAAAACAATAGGCTTCATTAAACAGCTAAAATTATTAAAAAATCGTTTCAATTCTAAACATTGTCGTTATTTTGTTTAAAAATCCATAAGTTTTATGGGAGGGACGGATAACCTTCGATACATGATCTTAATGGTTAACTTCGATGTAACAGGCAATGCAATCGTACGAAATTATCTACCAAGTAATATCAAGCTAAGTATTTTGTCATTAAATGCTATGCTGAATTTTACTAATTCTTAGTATGTTTCTGTGCTGTTAGGAAATATACAATGTTACAGTCGTAATCAGACGAAAAAACTTTAATAATATTTGAAAGTATTGTAACTGCCTCTTTACCACACTTCTATAGTAATTCTTTCTTGTAGACAGAAAGTAGGTGAAACAACACTTGGCCTTACGAGGGATCGGTTTTAGCATTGAAGGTCATCTAGGATCCTCAAGGAATTCAAGGCACCTATTCTGGAAACATCGCTGCAGGGGTTTTATCACAGATTGCCTCTCGCTGATAACTGTTTACAAAAGGGAAATTGTGCACTGGTTTCATCAACTGACAACTTACAAGACACGTCGTCTCTCGGTGGCTAAAAAGCCTATATCAAACACATTTAATGGAGAATATAAACAGTATGCACATCGAATCATCACGCCAAAATTACCCTAAGCTTGAGTCCAGAGGAAGCAATACTATTTCTGTCAAAATAAATGTTCAACCTTACAAAAGAGGGTTATAATGGTGGGAAACAAAATTCTAACAACGAAAGATTCTTTACACATGACTTGGCCTACTACTAGATATAATTTAGATTGATGGAAACTTTTTGTTTATAATTATAATTACAAGCTGCCTGGGTGAAATATTTAAGATTTGAACAGGAAAAACTTCCACAAATTAGGTTATGACTACCACACTTCCATATTGTGTATTTAATTACCGTGTCATTTCAAATACCACCTTCGACGGTTTTTATCCTTTAAAAATTAATTACTTCTCAATATAAATCTCTTTTCTCTTTTAAGACATCATTACGTGTCTGCGGAACGTATTATTTATGAAAGGATGGCATCCCACTTCGTATAAATATATATATTTCCATGTCTTGAAATGTTGACTTTTGAGAATTGACAATGCCACTTCTTATTTTAGGTTTTGGATCAGTTAAAAAAAACAATTATTGTTCTTGTGCGTTTTATCACCCTCTTACAAGATCCGGCTTGAGTTAAAATGAAAAACTATGTCGACGAATCAACCCTGGTATTTTACATGAGAAGAGAATGGATAAAACAAGACGCAACATCAAAGCCTGCAGAAGTCAGGAAGGGAAGACGACATTATCTACCATGGTATTATGTCATAAATATTAAAAAGAATTTTGTTAAACATCAAATGGAAATGGCGACGTTAAATCAATTTTCAAGTATTTATTTAATCTGAAAACATACATGCTCACAAGGGAAGAAAATTTAAACAAGTAATTTTCAAGAAACTCTAACAGAGTCACCCGCTATGTGTGCATTATAATGCAACCATTTCAGAGAGTAAAAATCATTCGCCTTGACCGGGATTCGAACCCGGATCCCTCGATATCCGGCCGAGTGCTTTAACCAATTAAGCTACCGAGACGTCCTCTTATACTCTGATATTTTGGGGGCTTTAAAGGAACAAGGTGTTATGACGAAATACGAAATAGACTACGAATGCCTGTGACATTGTATGTACAGTATTTCGTCATAACACCTTGTTCCTTTAAAGCCCCCAAAATATCAGAGTATAAGAGGACGTCTCGGTAGCTTAATTGGTTAAAGCACTCGGCCGGATATCGAGGGATCCGGGTTCGAATCCCGGTCAAGGCGAATGATATTTACTCTCTGAAATGGTTGCATTACAAGTAATTTTCATTAAAAACGACAAATTAAATAAAAATATATAGCAAACTTATCTAAAAATGTTGTTTACTTCAAAAGCTTTTATTTTAAAGAAATAATTCATTGCAGAAAGATTCTCGGAGAAGCTTAAAATAGTTAACTATCATAGTTGTACATAACATTTCAAGATCATTACATTTATGCTTTTAGTGCTGGCCATATGTCCATTGAGGCCAATAGCACATCTTTTTCTACTAACTATCCCAAATAGTATTATTTGATTATTATATCCTTTCTTCATTTGCTCTTGAATAGAAGCTTTATTTCAGGATTACGGATTGAAATCTTTACTTGCGAGTTCTTGACTACGATCGCTTCTCCAACTCCCTCTTTCAGCTCGCTACTTCTTCATGACATTCAGTTAGAGATGAGTTTGACATCTGCTCAACCTCAGAAAATCCCGCGCTGCCCAATAAACACGAGAATGCACCCACTAACCACAATACCTGATTCGAGGAAATTAAAAGTAGCTAATTAACTTTTCGGCCTGTATCAGCGCGATATTTCTTTATTGATACAGTTAAAGATCACAAAGTGAAGCTCACGTAAAAGCCAGAAAAAAACGTTTCCCAAACAAGGTAGTGCAACTTATTATTAAATTTTACAAAATAAGCGCCGTGAAATTATGAAACGAGATTGTACAAGTAATATTTGTCGTTTATCAAAGAAAGACTACAATTAAAGTTAATCATTTTTTCCAGGTACACATCTAGAGACCAAAACTAAACTCCTCTGAAAATCTTTCATTTCTGGCTTCAAATTGATAACCTCGTATTTTTATTTTATGAGTGAAAGCGAAAAATACAAATTCATATAACTGTTAACGATTTACTCGATGTAGCCTCTGGCGAACCTCAGGGAAACCTAGTGTGCCCCATTTAATTTACGCCAATGATATCGTCTGGCAGAGGAGTCAGTGGAAGTGCGTAATTCAACATAAGGGGGGGGAACTCTTTAAGGCATGACAAAACAAATCTTCCTAGAGGAGAAAACCCAGAAGTAAAATCCTAATCCCTCAAGAAAGGGGCTCGGCGGAGAACCTCCAATCCGACCGCGTAAAATAAAATTCGCAACGTTTCATTAAGGAAATATAGCCGGTTGGATTAACCACCAACGAATTAGACTGCGCAAAAAATGCTGATTTACGGAACGTGGAATGAAAGAGTATTGAGTGGAAAAACTAAGGAAACAGAACTATTTGGAGTGAACATCCTGGATCTGACATGAATAAAGAAAGGGCCGAGGACAGTAACTGATTGGTAATTAGAGTATTCTCTAGAATGTAGTAGAAATAACTGAAAGAGCAAAATATGGTAAGACTGCTTTAATAAAAGGAAAGGGAAACGAGGAATTATATAAAATAAGACGAAAATGCCAGTAAATGAAAAAAAGGAAGAAATAGGGATACATGGGCCAAGTGAAGATTCGCATGTTTGGAAGAAGAGAGCAAGAGAGAGATTTTTAAAGAGGATTTAGGAGAAGCGATAGACGACTGTTCGGACATAAATGAATTGGTAATAATAGTTGACATTTGGAGGTTAGACGAAGAATAAATCATGAAATCGTTAGCCATGAGGAGAATGATAATGTGGGAGAATTGATTTATACCTGTAAGGGTCATGGATAAGCCCTTATTAGTAAAAATTTTCATCATCAAGAAATATTTAAGTATAGTTATTAGGTTAGTCCAGTGAGGAATAAAATGCGAATGAATAATTTGCTAGTTTAAGCCAAAATATATGGTTAATCATGTAGCAGGAAGGTGTTGCGAAATATGTATGTATGTAAATAAAGACTCAAGTAAAGACTAATTGTGGTCAATGATGAATGAAATTCTTCAGAGTTATATGGTTTCTTGAAGTAATCGATTGTGGAAGCAACTGCACAAGCTTTAGGAATATAGAAAAGCAGTAAAGGAGAAATGGAATTGATGACCTCAGAAACATTCGATGTTATCAAAGCAAAGAGGAATCTGTACCCGAAATGGTTGAACTCATGGAATATGGAAGATTTAAATAGGCACAAGGTCTGAAATGAGATGGTACAAAAACTTGCTAAGGCGAGGCACACGGTAAAGCTTGTGTGGGTAATATATAACTCGTCACATATATAAGATCCTGGAGGATGTTAATAAAAATGAAAATGACAAACAAACCTGCTGAAGATCTACAATCATTGGGTTTGTCGTAATAGAAACAGCACTTTGAAGAACTTGCAACTGAAAAAAGACAGAATAGAGGAAAAGATAATTTTTGGGATAGTGGTGAAACTCAGTGTACTGAGTCCATTTTAGAGCAAGGAGTGGCACGGCGAAGCGAAAAATCTGCGCTAAACTGGCCTTGAAGTCCTTGACGGACGACCGAAAGCAGAGTCGAGTGTCTGCTTACGAAGACCTGCAACGGCATCGCGACGATTCCCCAACCCCCTTATACTCCCGACTTGGTTCAGGCAGACTTTTATATAAACATAATAATATAAATATCTTAAAACAAGATCAGACTCCAGGGATTACACGAATATATGAAAACTTTGATGAATACATTTAAACACAGAAACAATCATCAGAATCGATATCAAAGGGTCAATCACGTGAATACTTAACACCTCAAAAGCTTTTTTTTCTCCAATCTAAAATCGGCCGAAGTACTCTGTTATTGTCTGTTTGTAACCGCCGGAGACTGTGCCCCGATTATTAAAATACTTATTAGTACAATGCTTTTAAAAAATGATAAAGTGTTCCCTCCAGTGAAAATGTTAGTATTGATACAATATGTACGGTACTTTTATCATGAAACTATCATTACTATCTGGAAATAATTTAAGCTCATACAAGAAATAGGAAGTGTATCCGTCAGTGTTCAATAAAGTAGTATGGTTCGGAAATTTTCATTTAACTATGGTTTTCATGTAACTATGCGTGTTGTGCAAGACCATTTGAAGCGGCAGCTAAGTGGGAACAAATTTATCGTAGCAAATATTTCCTTTCCTCAAAGAAGCGTTGTTTCCTCGAGATACTGACATTTATAACCTTAGTGCATGCATTATGCACAGTATCTAAGCCAGAGAGTAGAGTCAAGTTTTGAGTTAAGACCCCTCGTGCGGTTGTTGCCGGCATTAATCTCACGCACATTTGTGTGCCTGTCTTCAGCACCTTCCGCCTTGCATCCGAAGGGAATGCATTCAGGCCAAGGGCATTAGATCTAATTTAGCAATTTCCTTCAAATGGACCCGTAGCCTATTCATTTCCTCCCATCCCCTAAGCTTGTTAGTGGAACGTGCGTAGACGCCGTGACAGCAACGCTCATCAACACACTCCCTATATTCTGCGTTTATCTTAGAAGCTCCCCGCGTGTAGAGTACTACTTGTTGCGGAATTAGTATCTCACATCTCGATTTGGGTGTGTACAGAATAATTTTAGTGCAATTTCGCGGTGAAGTAATAAACTTTAGGGCTTTTACCATCCAGTGAGCCTGGAACATTTTGCAAAGAATAAAGTTTTGTATGTTTGATGCACATCAGTATTTTGTGAAGGCCAATTTTGGCACACACATCCAATTATGCTGAGAATTATTATTCTATGTTCGAAGAAGGTAATGAATGTCAAAGGTTTTTTCATCTATAGGTACGTGGATTCAACTCCTCAATTTCTATTAGAGTCTAAGAAAGTGCGAGTTTTGGGTTCGGTTTCTCTATTTAAGTTTGCAATGCGTTGAAAGATGAAATGCCTTTTTGTAAATATACTTTTCATAATAAAGTCATGTGTTTCAAGCCTGGTTGCTGCCGTTCCTCTAGGTGGTAATAATGTGCTCGTTCTCATATTCTACCCGGAATTACGAAATACGTTAACTAAATCAAGCCTGGTCGATATTTAAAATGGTTTTCCACTATAAGAGTGATAACAAAGAGAAATTGTGACCCAATTTAAAGTATTTAGAGATCAAAATAAAATAGAAAATTTAAGGGGTATATGAGACAAATTCATCCATTTCTTAGTGGTGCTTTTGAAGACTGGCTGTAAGCCATTAATTGACGCCATTGAAATGAGCTGTTAATATACATATATAAACGTAAAAGATTAGATGCAATAAATTGTTAATCTGTTTTTATATAAAGTGATTGTAATACATACAACACATAGAAGAGGAGAAACCACATAGCTATGTCAACATTTCGGCGATCATGTCGCCTTCAAAAGACGAAGAGAAGGGAAGCCCGTAAGGGACTGTTCTTTAGGTCATGTACGGGGGGCGGTGAAGGAGAGGAATAGAGAAGTAGGGATGAGGACGGGACTGCAGGGAGGGAGGGGTTTAGGTGAGAGGAGAGCAGTGATGTGTGAGAGAAGGTAAGTAATGGAGCCAATGTGGTTTAGTGAGCCATGTTTATGCCGGGTGGGTCGCACGAGCGGAGTAGCCAGTTGCATGCTACCTCGTGGGTTCTCACGTACTATTGCCTACGACTATTGCCACGTAGAGGCAGTTGTCAAACAATTAACAATGGAAGACCGTATCTGGGGATTGAGTGGACAAGGAAAGCGGCTGTTGTTGTGGAATATTGACGTCTGTTCATTCGAATGGAAAGTGATGTGGGACATTCTCCCATGTAAACTGAAACTAAGGCGTTCGAACCTCCCGGTATGAACATGGCTCACTAACCAACCATGAAGCCATTAGTTTCATTCCCTCCCACACCACTTAACCTCTCTCATCCTCGCCTCTCCCTTCCTAAAATCCGTGTCTCTCACGTCCTCTCTGTTTCCCTCACCTCCTCCTCTACTATTCTTCCTCTCCTGACCCTTGAGACAATCTAAAGAACAGTTTCTTTCATGCTTCACTTCTCATCGCCTGATGGACACGGAGACACGAATGCCGAAACGTTAAAGATATTTTATTAGGTGCCCTTTGCAATATTTTATACTTAGATGCCGTAATATTCTAATGCCTATAATAGATGCCCTTCGCTCTTCAGACTACTAAAACTAGTTTACTTAAACAGAAGCACTAAAAAAATTAAAAAAGGATTGTTGTAAATTCGAGAACAATATGAGTTCCGAGATCAGAAGGTGGATCTTTCGTCATTGGAAGAAGGTTCTTATACATATAACAAATACAGCTAATAAATTGCTACTAAAAACTCAAAAAATAGTATTTATACTTCATAATTCTAACCCTAAAGCAATGCACGTAATTTATCCTGCAGAAGTCAGATTAACCTCGTTCAATTCACAGTATATTTCTGGAGACAAGCAGAAATTGAATGAAATACTGAAATAAATAAAATTCAAATATCCTCTGATTGCTCTTTGCAAGCTAAGTAGAAAAATGGGACCAATGCAGGGCCAAGAATTGTACTTCTTCAGTCAGTATAATTCACAAAAGCATCGCAAAAATGAACTGAATGCATAATTTTATCACCTCTTATCGATGCCCGCACCTGAGAAACTTTTGGCACCGTCATCCGATTCGGAGCGGCAATCAGTAGAATTCGCCGTTTTTTCTTTAGAGAGAGAGAGGTGAAGAGGGGAAAAGACAGGCAGGAAAAAGGGAGGGAACGGAGGGGAGTGAAGGGCAGATGCAAGACCCTCACATCTGTCTGCTGTGACGAGAAAACTTTTCGTTTGAATCTCTTGGAGCTTTCCTTCGTATTTTTCCCCTTTCTCCCTCCCCGTCTCATGCCATTACTAGTTTGATCATTGATTCGGGCGGCTCTTAAAGGGGAAATGTGTGAAAATAGGGCCGGGAAATGGAGCTGTACGTAGTACCCACTGGGAAGTGGAATGCAAGGGGAAGTGCCCAGTGAGACAAGGTGGAAGTGAGAGACTTGGAGAGTGCCAAGGACATGGTCAACCTCCTTGACGCAGGTGCCAAATAGGATTCCCGTTGGATAGCGAGAGAGAGAGAGGAAAAAAATCTCACTGAAAGAACCGCTTATGGGGAAAATGCGAAGATGAACATTCATAATATCTGGGAGTGATTTCTCAATTTTAAAGCGGGAACGGAATTGACGAAGAAATCCGAGATTGAAATAAATTCCATGATGCAGGAAAAAATCTCATTGAATGTTGCCGCGAGCTGAAGCAAGTAACGCATTGTGAGAACTAAGCGAATGAGAGTGAGTAATGGATAAAAAGCATACTTATTCACTCGAGGGATAGCGGATGTGAAAGAATAACTGAAATATCAAACAGAAAAAATGAGGATTTTGGAAAAGAGGAACGAGTGGAACGGTGCGTAGAAAACAGAAATCATCCTTCTCAGTCCTAGGTTCTTTGTACCATCGTTATAATATCAGGACCACAGCTCAACTTCAAACTTTCCCATGCTTCGAATTTTGCACGATAATAGCTCTTTTCGGCGCGTGCGCATCCACTCAGAGCGTTCTTTTACTTGGCGATGACAAATACGATAACTAAAAAAAACGGGGAATGAGGCGATTGTCGACTCGCTAAAGATGACTAGGAAGAAACTATGCGATAAGGATCGAGAGTCTGGCGTGAGAAGCACGTACTCCACGCGTAGTTCTATGACCTGAGCTCAGTGTCGATTAGTCATCCGAATGCGTGCGGTCGTAAAAGACAATGGAAGTGTTTCCGTGAGCTTCATCCTCTGTGTGGATGTGGAGAGATGATGAGACAGACGGTGGTGGTTGCGGTGGTTTGTGTAGAGGGAACGTGGCTTTAGGACCATTGTGCTTTTTATTGCAGGCGGATGAACTCCGAATGGGAGGAGCGACTCAGATTCCTTGAATGCGCAGAAAAACCAGACTCCATCTGCTCCCGACCGCGAGACGCTGATATGTCTACCGTGAATTTACGTAAACTTATCAAATGACCTAATAAGGAAATATTTTCCAAAATATTTGGTTGAGGAAAATCTATAAGAAGGAGAAGATTTTGCATGGTAAAATGATTCTAACAACGACTCTTGGAGACTCGATACGTCTTTCCGTGTAATAAGGGATATAACAGCTTTAAAGCAGGAATTACAGATGATATTTTTGATCTGAAGAGGAACTGAAAATAAGCTTCACGTAATCCGGCATATTTGCTCTCTACGACGCCCTTCCGTGACACGCAAGCTGAATCACCAAACAAGAGGCGAGCAGACTACCAACATCTAGGATCGTACGCAAATTGAACTTGGGTATGTACGATTTTGAATTAGACGTTCCTACTACAGTTCATCCGGTACATAAATAAATAAATATATATATGTATACATAAATATATATATGTATACATAAATATATATATATGTATACATAAAAATATATATAAATGTAACACCTGCTAAAATAAACATTCAAAATGAAAAATGAGAGGATGAAATTTCGTTCGTATGGCTTTGATAACGCCAATATGTTAACTCTCATGCCCAGACACGCGGAGGATGTTGACTTACAACCATGAATTCCATTTGACTCTTGGGAGCTGAGTTATAATTCACAACTTTTCCCCTTCGTCGCCCTAATTTTCTCGACCGTAGGGAAAATGTTTGACTTTCAAAGGTTAGACGTAATGTATGATTGTGTTACAGTTCCTCACACGAGGTTATTCTCTCGCCTACGCTCTCTCTCTCTACCCTCGTATGTGAAATTCATGGTAAACGAAATCATTTATCAAGTGTATTCTCAGGGGAAAACCTTACCATATATTCGGCGCCGCGAGCGTGGGATTAATCTCACATCATAACGGTAAACGTTCTTATTTGGCGTGAACTTCTCCCTCCCCTTATCTTGAGTTTTGATCAGAATAATCCAGTGTTCTTGAAAGAAAAAGGGTTCCTCATCCTATGCTTTATGAGTATACCTCGAGGTTCTCAAAAGATTAAGCTAATGGAATTAATTATATTGGAGAACTAAATGTAAAAATGCTTATTAATGATGATTCCACTAATTTTCCGTTGCAAAAGAACGTAGTTTTTCAAATCAATTTCACTTCATGTGCTGCCACTTTAAAATGGTTTTACTTAATATCTTTTTTAACATATCACTAAAATCTTTGCCTACAATTAGGAGTTAGTTGACAAAATTAGGAGTTAATTTTCTATGTGAAGCTTTATTTGCAGTTAGTTACTACGTAATTAACCAATAAATATGTTAATTAATTTTATTGTAGCGTGTTTCCATTCATCATCAATGACTTTAAAAGAAGGCCATATGATACAGGTTCTACAAAATACTCACGCAAATAAAGGCAAGGCGGATGAATTCGTGATGATATTCGGTAATGGGATATAATTGACGACAATTTACTAATTTTTGTGTTATCATCACAGTTGATTGATTTGGGTTGTAGATTTGTGTCACAGGATACCATAAGCAAGAAAATAATAAACTGAAGTGAAATAGAAAATACAATAACTGTTCAACCAATTTATGGTTTTAACATAAACGTGAATTACGGCATTATTTATTGTATAGCCGGCCCCGGTAGCGACGGGGTAATCTCCTCGTATGCTAATCCTCTACCTAGGGCTTGGGTGTATGTAATTGTCAATTTGCTATATCAATGTTCAAATTCCATTGTAAAGGTCGAAGTGCTGTTTTCGGACTAATGCAAAATAAATATTCACAAATTAAACTGTGCATACAGGAATGACCTTGAGAATTGCCTTGTTAAGTAAACGGTAGCAAACAGTGTCTCATTACACGTCTAACGTAATTAACATATCTCTGTCTTCATGAGGGTACAGAATAATGGTCATAAGCTATATTCACCTACTTGGCTGCCTTTCCAAAATCCTTCACACTGGTCAAAAGGAGAAGAAAGAACAGCATTTGATGTACATTCTCATAAGTTTATTTAAAACACATTACATACGTTATGTTGTAAACCTTGCAGCGTTTTTGCTTGGGTTACGGCGCGAAATGAGCATGAGAGCTAGTCAACGTAAAGGAGAAACTGAATAAAAAAATGTTTGGGAGGAGTGGTAATGAAAAAGAATTGGCGTTGAAGGGAACAGAAATGAGAATCAAAGGGCACAGAGGGGTCAGAGAAGGCCCCGAGTAGAGATTTTAAAATGAGGAAGGTTATAAAAAGAGAAGTGGTAGAGGTGAAGATGAAGGGAAAACAGCGGTGCGGAACAGGAGTATCCAACTGACGTTCGGAAGGGAAGACGCAGAAGGGAAACGGGAACACGGAATGCAATGCCTAAGAAGGAGACGACGAGGCGGGCGGGGTCCGGGAGTTGGTGAGGGGGCATAAACGAGGGACTGTGATTAGAGCATGGAGGTGGGGACGGGTTCGGCGGATAACGGAGTGGGAGCGATAAGATGCCTCTGGAGTGGAAGTCTGCCTCATTTACTCGACTCGCGGGTCTTAAGGCGTGCCCCATAATCCCGCCCATCGAGACGCCCAACCCCTTCCGCCTCATAGAGTTCGCTTCAACTGCCTGTGGTCACGGGAGTGAAATTTTGCAGCACGTGGCTGTATAAGCTTTGTAAAGGGAG
The DNA here is from genome assembly GCA_037158775.1 of Hetaerina titia. Classification (NCBI taxonomy): domain Eukaryota; kingdom Metazoa; phylum Arthropoda; class Insecta; order Odonata; family Calopterygidae; genus Hetaerina; species Hetaerina titia. The sequence goes on along the minus strand of CM073768.1, from coordinate 32,098,821 downwards.
GCCCGCGGGTATCAAACGATTAAAATAAAGTTTTACGATGATTATACCGCGGCGGCATTATATATCAACCCGGCGCCTATCCAGTTTCCCAAATGTAATTTTTCCTCTCGCCTAAAAAAAGAAAAGTGTTACCTCGCGCCCCAAAAATACATCGTATGAAATTTTTCATCAGTTCGCACGAAATTGACGGTTTCGAAAATGAGCGCTAATTAATTTCAAATTTATATATAGTTAGGAATCTCTTTGCTCTGCGCTACGGAATATTTTCAAAGTATCGGTGGGCGTACAGTGGTAGTTCATAGCAAGAGTATAAAGCGAATAAATACAGTAAAAAGTAGTGTAATTAGATTAAAAGCTCTTGGGGTAATTTTTAAAATTTCATCAACAGGAACAGAATTTGCACCATTACCAAGCATACTCGTTTACTTCGAAATATACAGTTTAGTCAAAACTACAGAGAAAAATGTTCAAATTCCTTCAAATTGAATGTTTCTGCAACATAAAAAAGTACATCATTACTCACTATCCCTTAAACACCTAATTTTCTTGATAAATCTTCCTGATTGCCGTATGTAAACGTCAGAATACATTATGGTAACGGTTAATTAAGCACGCTACGCTCGACAGTTTGCTTATCCGCGTGATAACACCCGGCTTAGTAGCGTGATAAATCGAAATTCGTTCCTTAATGCCTGTCTCGTTTCATTTCCCTTCCCATGTGCGAAGATAGTCCTCTAGATGGATTAGGAACACATTCACAGCCAATTGCTGTCCTTTTCACGACTGGTCTTTGCGACATGCTTGTCCTTTTCACGACAGGGCTATGCGTAAAACGATCAGATGGTAGTTGGTGTAGACAGCAATGGATCTATTCGTGAGAAAATTTGAACATTTGCTTTGCAGGGAGTTCGTCAGCCGGTTCCACACTCGGCAAAAGTAATTGTGCTGTTGTTCCCCCGCTTCTACTTGCGATGCGTAATTGTGCTGCCATGGTCCACGGTATCACCAGTAGAATGGTGTCTGAATGGTCTTGCTGCAACTAGATTGTCACCGAGGCCGGATTGCTGTTGGATTTTCCAAAGACATACCTACATTTAAAGCTTTAAAGATCGATTAAATTCACAGCCATAAAAAACAGTGGAATCGATTGACAAATAAATGAATTTACTTGAACTATCAAAAGAAAAAATACCCCAATTGTTTGACACGGGCTTGTTCAAATGACTTTGAGTGTATATTTTCTTCAAAACTTCCGACAGTGTTTAATAGTTATAAATTCAATGAGCTAATTCTCTAGTTCAAGTGATTATTCAGAGAATAATTGAGCATAATATTGGAAAACTTCAATATATTTAATTTTGATTGTCAACCTGGCGACGGCTATAACCTTCAAATCACCAAATAATTGGGATTGGTTAAATTTTCCAGACATTATGCTCGTTTTGAATAAGTATTTGAGTTATTAATTGAGGCTTGAGTTATTGAGACTAAATGGTAATATAAATTACCACTTTAAAGCGTGTAGGTATCGGATTCAAGGAGCTGGGAAATTTACAAAAAATTTAACATTTAATGAGCATCAACGACGATGGCATTTTGTCTTTGCCTATCCTCTTCTAACTTCGCAAGAAAATGTAGCTATTTCGAATCACGCACCCAAAGGTGTAATCAACTTTTCCCTATTTTTGGCGGTGAGGAATTTCTCCTATTGTTAATGATTATCAATTGATAAACATTATTTAAAAGATGAAAGTAAAATTTGAATCCATGGAAAAATTTATACATTATAATTTGACAATTTTGATCAAAGGAATCGAAAAAAATGAGGAAAAAGTGTCTGAATTTTGAAGTATTTTTGCATTTATTTTAAAATTTCTCATGTTGGTACAATTAACGACAATTTCAAATAGGGAGTAAATAAAATAGCAAGGAAAAGAAGATGCAACACCCGTTATTTATAAGAATATACAATAAGGTGATAAGAGACAGAATTATCTTAAATATCAAAACCCACACGTTTTTATAATTCGTATTATCGATTTCGTCAGAAAAGGTTTGGACTCCAAAATGACTTTTCTTCCATGAGTGTTTAAATATTTTAATGGCCGCCATCCGCGAAAAAATGATGAAGCATCTCAATAGATCTCTCTCTCTCTCTCTCTCTCTCTCTCTCTCTCTCTCTCTCTCTCCACTCTTTGGGTTCGGGGATACGTGATGGAGCTATTCCAGAATTTTCGTAATTTATTTTCTTATACACGGAGACATTTATCCTTTTGTTCAGTCTCCCAGAAGGCACCGACAAGCTATGAAAAGGTCAAAACGGACTACTCGCCGACTTTTTGAAGCGAGTTTGAATCAGCTCTAGACTACCCTTAGCGGAGAATAATAAATAAAAGCGTGCGTGGGTAATGCGTGCTGAAAAGTTACTGGGCTATTCAATGAAGGCGTTTCCACGGGTAAAATGTATATCAAACGATTATTTTTTTGCTGTTAAAAAGACAGAATATGGGATTAATTTAGAGGGAAACTAGTAAATTGGCTTGACTAGGGTCTGAAAATAATTTTAAATCACAAACTCAAAGGTTGCATTTAACTCTTAAAACGTACAACGTTGTTATTTTCTATATAATAAGCTGAAATTAAGTTATGGAAGTATGCTGACTGATGCAAATGCTCTCTCTCCTCTCTTTTTCTCAATTAATTGCAAAATTCAGCAGAGCAGTTTTTCCGACATAATATGCATACTACTAAGCAGAGCAGTTCTTCCAACATACATGCATACTATCGGAAAATAAATACTTACTTATTTCACACAAATCTGGAATACATAGATTGGGAATTACTAAGTATTTCTTATTACTATACATGTATGCTATCCAACATACTTGCATGCTTCTTGAGCTCACTATTTTTGCTATGCTTTAAGGTGTACCTTATGACCAGTGTATTCACAGATTTCAAAATCATATAAACTAACCATTTATCTGATTTTTAAAATTACCCCTGAAACTTGACCATCATATTCATCTATCGTACATAAAACGTTTTCGTTTTTCTTCCCCTTTAAAGATCTTAAACCTTCAAGAAATATAAAAAATGAGTGTTTAAATAATTCTTATATTTTATAAAACTTTAACCCTGCCACAGTTAGCAATTAATCTCATTTTTATTTTATATAGCTTGCAATACATATAGTACTTCTACATAATCATCACTTTCAGCTATTGTGTTTTTGGCGCATTTCAACATTTCCAAAAAATGTATAAAGACTTTTTTAAACGCAGTATGTCGACTTCATTGTTTTATGGGTCTCATTAATTTGACCTTATTCCATAAATTATAGCATCCTTTATTCCAATCCAATAATTTCAGGTTATATCATTGGAATTCTGGGTGAATTATAAAAGCTAATCAATACTAGTTTTACATCATGCTCCTTCTCTGTTCCTTCCAGGTGCGATTTACTTTTACAATAGAATTTATCAGCTTGTTCTTTTGATTTTCGCTTCAGTTTGTCGTGTATTTTTTTGATCATATATAACTAAAAGGTGTGATGATCTCCACTCCCCTTCATCTCACAATTATTTGTATACGGGCATTTGGGACGAATATGGCACAGAAGTAACTGTGGTACCAATCCAGGTTCTAATCCAATTACAATGCAGGTTCTAAGGGGCCATTTTGATATAAAAATCACACTAATCACCTACTGCTATCTTAGCCGTATCATTATCATAGTTATCTCAAATACTCATAGTGTATTCGTAGAGATGCTTATTTGCAGGGAATACTTCGTCTTCTGCAATTGCAATTTTTCGGAATTGCCACGGCAATATTCCTCTTCGAAACTGTCCTCGATTACTAAAAATCTATTCAACTCTTAGGCATCTTGTTCGATAGCACTGATATCATCACCATAGATTCTGATGAGTCGTCTGGATGGCATATTTTCCTTTGCTCATTCCATTTTCTGCAGGATTCTCTCTCAATGTATCAAGACACCGATGCTTTTTCCATCCAACTTTCCTCCTTTTACCATTCATCTCCCCATATTTTTCTAGACGACCGTAATGATCTCTATCTAATTTTGAATCCCTTTAAGGCTCTCTTCTAAGAGGCTAGTCAAAGATTTTATCTCCTTTCATGGCAGTGAACCTACATTGGCACTGGAAAGTGGTAGCTAAATTACGGCACCATATCATTAAAATTAAAAAAAAATAATTCATTGTCTACTTCATTATGTTCAATTGCGCCTGCCTGACAGACTTATGCTTGATTTGTTCCTTCCTACTATACCGCGGTGCATTCATTCTGTTCTTCTTAATGCATACCTAAAGTAGATATACAGGGTTCGTCCGGAAGATAAGTGTACTGATTTTTTCCCGCCGCTCCAGGCGCGCTCAGCACCGCTCTGACGAGCTGCGATTGGAGGGGGGTATGTTGGAAAGCGACGCTGAAAAAGGCAGTCGGCTATGAGCTGTGGTGTAGTGAGGAGCTCTGTTAACGCGAACCTCCACGCTCGACCCAGGTCACGGAACGCGATGCCGAAGTTTTTGGGGCAGCGCTTTTCCATCAAATTTGCGGTAAAGCTTGGGAAATCGTCTACCGAAACTGTCGGTATGATTAACCAGGCTTATGGGGAGTCAGCCATATCCAGAAATATGATCTTTCGGTGGCACAAGATGTTCGTGGAGGGCAGAGAAGAGGTCGACGACGAACCACGGCCTGGACGCCCATCAACGACACTCACCGACGAAAATGAGCGAAAAGTTCGCGATGTACTGAACTCTGATCGTCGTCTTAGTGTTCGGATGATAGCACAGCAGTGTAATGTGCCAAAAACAATGGTGCACGAGATTATTAGGGACCAATTACAGATGCGAAAAATGTGTGCAAAGTTGGTGCCGAAAGTGCTCAGTGATGATCAAAGACTCAATCGTTTGGAAATCGCGACACAACTTGCGGATCACTGCAAAAATTATCCACATTTTTGAGAACGTTATTTCGGGTGACGAGACGTGGGTCTTTGAGTTTGAGTTTGAAAGGAACGCGATACGGGACTTTGGACGCCGTCAAAGAGGCCGTGGCGACGTGTCTTCGAGAGGTTCCCGATGATGCCTTCGCGGGAGCGTTCCAGGAATGGGAACGCCGCTGGAACAAGTGTATCGACTCACAAGGGTCCTATTTTGAGTAATATTAGTTTAAGATATGTAAAAGTGTAATAAATTTTTTTTCCTGAGCTCAGTACACTTATTTTCCGGACGAACCCTGCATGCATGTTTATTTCCTCACGATGAATATTGTTTTAGATGTCTCTTCAACTTTCATTAATTCACTTAAAATATTTTGAGTTATTATTTCTTGCTCACTGACGATGAAATAAAGTAATTTATTTTATTTAAAGTTAGTTATAAACTCCTGCTCTTAAATAAGTATTGCTCCTAAGGATATTAAGAACACAGATATTTACGATGCTTGTATCGGGAAATTTGATGGCAAATGACAGAAAATCTCTGTTCCTTATATCAATGACGCAAACAAGGGCTACGTGAATGATTGTTTTTCATTTAAACTAATTAGCTTTTCGTCGATGTTGCCAGGTTTAATTGCTTTAAAATATAAAAGAGGAAATCTAGGCATACCTGATATAGCGATCTAGGAATTTCACTTCGGATTATAAATGATTTAAAAACATCACATTCCCCATACAATCATGTTTACTTCTAACGCTCCCGTGATACTGTAAGTCATTGCAATGCCCAGAAATTTCAGATGATGTCTTTATGGCCATAAGAAAATGAACATGTCAAAGGTGGATGTCACTAAAGGCTGGTGTTCTCGGTTATGTACAGCAAAGGTTTCCCGCGCACATTACATCTATATTCGTAAATGGCATAAGCATTTAGCGTTTTATGACGACTGCATGTTTCTCAATTAAGATTAATTTGTTACAATGTTATCCTTTATTATTCCATTAATGCATTTTAACGGGTGGAGTAAGTGCCTACATAATTTAAGGGTGATGGCAATTAAACTCTTTTATGTCTAATGGTATAATGAATTATTATGCGATGAATATGTATACCCTTTAGTATTATATCTTTATTAAAGTTAATATTTCAGAATAATTAATTTTTTATAATATAAATGCACTAGTCGACACAAACACAGAAACAGAAACACATAATAGAGGGACTCACTGGGTCTCGAATTTTCGGTGGTGCAACCACCTTTCTCAAGAGGAGTTCGTGGGATATACAAAAAAGTGACATGAGTGACAAATTCGACATATATATATATATATATATATATATATATATATATATATATATATATATATATATGTCGAAAATTTCCTTTGCAGTTCATAGAAAATAATCGATGAAGAAAATACAATAAAAAAAACAATAAAAAATAATGTTTTGTCACCTCGCTCCTTTCTTTAGTCTTTCGAAAATGTGGTATAAACATTGAATTTTCATTTTCAAGCACAGAAAACTAGCTGCTGTCAAAAGTCACTGTGCTTTTAGAGTCCTAATAAGTAAAACCAATACAGACCGAGTTAGAATAAGGTAAACAAACCGTAGCAAATTAAATTAATTTCTTATGAGTGGCAAAGTCAATCATTCCCACTGAAAGTCCTTGAGCCTAACCCAATTTCCCCTTTCCTATTTCATGCCAGTGTGACATCTCTCGCCGATAAGTCAATGGTTTCTATTAAAAATCTTCATCTTAACCAAATTTCTTTATATTTCAAATCAGTTATTACATCTAAATGTAAAAATAGCTTATACCAGAATTTAATCTCAAATTCATTACACTTTTACCTTCCACATATTTACTTCGACTCAATCTGCTTCATTTCTTCTAGTCAAATATTAAAGAATATACCCTTACATTTATTAATGGCACTACTTCATTCATTTATTAGGCATTTATCATTTAGCCATCACGCCACAGGATGCGAATCTTTCTCATTGGTACACATTTCAATCGATATTTGTTAGCACATGACTCTGGAGAGGTAGATGCTGGAAAGTAAGTGCAACAGAAAATAAACTATTTGGCTCAGCTTTAATTTTAATGTAACTTCAGTATTTTAATAGGCAAACATCAGAAACTCAATCGATGGTGAATTCCTGTATAATGCGCACCAGTTGCGCATGGACAATGCAAAGAATAAATTATTAGAAGACTCCATCATTTGCATTTTTCCGGAAAAAATTAAATTCGTTTCACAGATAATATTTCTGTCCTAAAATTTCATTTTACCATTTGATTTCGAATCTTTTTTGCCTCCTATTGATGTTGGTTCATCATGCACCTCAAATATTTCTCCTTTGAATTGGGTTTCCTTTAATCTCTTTCAACTGCTACGGTATAGAAGAGTACAATTTCGTCATTGTATTACCGAGTCGACTTCACTCCGCGCTTTTGTAAGAGGACCATTTTTTCTCTACTGTATGCGCCACTGGGAAATCCAATAATATAGAATCGTAAAAAAGTTCCATTTTCTTCCAAACGAACTCTGAAAAGGCTCCTTAATGAACTTTAGAATTCGGGCATACGTTCTGGTTCATCAAGAAAACCTTATCTTAAATCCAACCACCAATGCATGGTATCTAAAATCGCGATTTTGATGATGAATTATGTCAACATTACTAGTCTTTATGTCAACTTTACAAGGCTTGCTATGAAATAAATACCCATCCGTCATACTCTGGGAATATCTCCTCTTCTTAGACATCCCTGTAGCGTTTAACGAATGAGACACCGAGTGCTAACGGCGTGCGAGGGAAGCCATTTTCTTTGTTGATGTTTAGTGGAATGGTTTCGCGGAACGAGAAGGAAGAAGGAAAATAACAATTAAAAGGAAGGAAGGTTTTAGTGCTTGGGAGAGAGATGGTCGAACACGTAATTCCCAAGACGAATAAGGCGGATGAAGAGAAGCTAAGATGTGAGGGTATCAGTTGGCCAGGAGCCACCATCCAGCTATTAGGAGCAGAGGGGGGAGAAAGCAGAAGGAGGATGGGAGAGAAAAGTTTGAAACGTTGGAGATGGGACAAAGTAGCAAAAGGCATTGCGTGTGCGAGTAGTTGTAGGGAGAAGGGCATTAAAGTAAACCCAAGAGGACGCGGGTGAGGGGGACAGGCCGCAAAGAGAGATGGAACGAGTTTCGCGAGGAGTAAAAATTAAAGGACAGAAAGAAACGCAATAAAAGAGAAGGGACGCCGTGAGTGCTGGGTATAAAAGGAGGAAGCCCACTGAGTGGTGAGCAAAGCGGTTGTTGGTTAGAGAAATCGGGAGAGAGGAATTTAGGGTACAGAAAGGGGATGAGCATGGGTTTTGAACAAGAATTTGTAAAGGAATAATGAGATTTATAAGGAAACGGAGAGAGTACGTAATTCAAAGAAAATCGGGGCACAGAGATGACTGCAGAATGAGACTAAGATGATAAATAAAAGAGAGTAAAAGTCGAGAGTATGCAGCCTGAAGTCGACGACGAGTTGTTGGGCTGGGGAATGAGAATATAAACAGAGAGTTCCAGTAATGTTTGCTTTAAAAGTATACGGATCTTCGGTGAACATAATAAATCTTAAACTCATCCCTGAAAACCTCACCCGACATACGCGTTCGAAGTGGGATACGAACTGCCTTATGGTGCTACACCCCCTGCCACACACCTTTTTTGGTGGCTCGCAGGGTATTTATGTAGATGTAGATATCGACTTGTTATCCTCAGGACAACTGGCATAACTGACCTGGATAACTGACCCAGGTTGTTCTGAAAACCATCGTAATTGATACTGAGAGAGATGAAAATGCTCGGAAATTAAATTTATTAGTTATGCAAACGCAATAATTTGTTTTAATACGAGAATGGCGTCTTCAGAATTTGCAGGATGACAACCTTTTTGGTTCACGTTATATGGAATTTAATTTTTTTACTCAACATTATTTTTTGTAATTAATTTAATTTTAAAAAAATAATCTCTATTCTTACAGGTTTAAAGCCAAGAAAAACTCGGTGGGTCTGTTATCCTGCTCCTCACCAAAAAAACAAATAGTACAGTTAGATAAATAAAACAGTTTCTGGCGTAACTTGGTGGAAAATCTTCATACTGACGTTTTTATAAATCATACCACTTTTCTTTTCCACATAAACGTTAGTACAGTTAGTTTATTGGGGCTATGCATAAATACGATACACTAAAGAAAATGACGGTCCAAAGAAACTATGCCCGGACGGAAAATTCGAGAAGAAATCTAGATCACAAGCACTGCGTAGTTTATCCTAAACATCTATAATTGGGAAATTATTACGCAAATCGTAATGCTTTCAATGATCTTGCTTGGCCAAACTATTATTTTCAAGTTAGTTAGTTAGTACCTTTATATTCATAGTCTTAAGATTATACCAATATTTCCAGTTTTTCTGCAAATATCCTTATGAGATATTTGTTATTCACTCAGTCCTTTAAAGCTTCAAAAAAATCAAAAGCATATAATAGGACTTAAAAGATGTGCATTAGAATTAAATTTTGCTGCTTCCATGCTCATTAGGAGAATGTACTAATCTTCTTTTCTACTCTACATAAAATATACGAGTAAATCTTGGAAACAAATTTCACAAACCAATGCAATCAACACTCAATGTATTGCCGATGAAATGATGGCCCAATATTGCCCATAAAACGGAGCAACACATTGTCTTAAAATCTATACAGTTTTATATGATACGGTTAGAAACAATGTAAAATCATAAAATTGGAGTATTAACAGTAATTCATGTTCGAGTTTTACATTCATGCCCACTTATCCTAGAGTTGTGAGCCTGATAATCCCCATCCTACACGTTCTCCCAACCAGGGAAGAAGGATATGGACCCTTTCACATGCCACCGGCGCGGCGGCTTCGGGTGGATCATGCAAAGTGGGTCAAAGGGAGGATCAAAGCCCGGCGCTCATGTCGAACGGATAATTCTTCCGGAAATCGATTCGACATGAAAATAACAATCTTCCGATCAGCGATAGGATCTTGCTCAAACTCTCTTCGAGTGACCTTGAGTCACGGAGATAAGTGAGTGAAAAGAAGCAGAGTGAATTTGATAGGGATCGTTCGGATTATGGAAATGGATAACTCGCGGTGAATCGGATAATCGCTCGGCATTGACTCACCATGCAACTTAAACCTCTGGCATCACTTTTGCGCTAAGCTTAAATATGCTTGAGAGAAAAAGGGAACTTGTAAAAGTTATCCTGACTGAGGAATTTAGATATAAATGTAGATAGTTGATTTAAAATTGAAATAAGGGATGGAATTCAATATTTTCAACCCAATGCAAAAAGTTAGGCATTAAAAAATGGTGACATGACCGGAGGAGATAAAATTTAGAAAGTCTTTTAGATGGGACAGTGAGAACGGTAGGAGTAATGTTTCCTAAAAAGCTTTCATATAGAGGAAGTACTGGTTTTGAAATGGAGAAGATTGATTTGAAACTTGACCGTCGAGGAGAAATGATAAAGATAGATTGGAAGCTTTTGTGATGTGAACGTTGGAGAATAATGGAGAAAATAATACGAATTGGGGGAAAACAAAAGAACACGTATTACGCATGGCATGGGAAGAGACAACAGAAATTCACAAAAGAAAGGAAACATTGATGCATCGCATATCGAGTTATGGGCATGACAGGGTATGGGAGACAGCTATTTGGAGAAATCTGAGGAAGAGAGGACAAATAGATGCATGAGGTACAGAGAACCATCGGAGTGCTGAAGAGGATAATATAGGGTAGAATACTGGGAAAGGAGGAAATCGAGTAGATTGAGGAAAAGAATAGAAATTTTGTTGCATGGCAGTATGGCAGGTAGAAAGCTTGCGTATGTAAATAAAAGCCATTGCATACATTTCGCATGGAGTTGAAGGGTATATTGGCCATGGTATTCAGGACTTAATCGGTACCATTGCTTATAATGATACAATTATACTACCACTGCTATCAGTAATTAAGCCACATAATAATATAATGCGCCATTCATCGCGCATTATATTATTTAGTCTTTGAAATAAAATCTTAAATAGAAATCGCATGGGGCAGCCTTCATGCTTAATAATAGAAAATGTTACGCAAAATTACATCTTCACTGACTTACCCATTACTCTTATTAAACTGAGTATAGAATGCCCCGAGGAATTTTCAGAGAGACTTAGGAAAATATTTGCTCGGTATTTCGAAATTGACAACGTAAATTGTACTGACTTAACGTCAATTACGATTTCTGTGAGTTCAGCTAAGACGCGATCACCATCCGCGCTAATTCACATATCTTAAGCGAAAGCATAATATTTGAATATTTTACGTGCATGTCAAAGAGATGAATGATAAGGAGTTCTTCAGATCTGATAGTAATTTGAATTAATTTAACCGAGTATTGAAAAATATCATCCGAATTTTTTAAAGATATTTGGGTATCCTTTACGTTGACGAATCTAAACTGCGATGCATATCACTTAATGAACGTCAATCTATCGACAAATGTGTTTCTATAAGAGATATTACGCTAGCATCGGTTTTACTAATAGTTAACTTAAGATGGTGAAACTAAACACCAAGCGCCGCAAAAATGGTCAACTTATGGTGGAATTCAATGATCAAATATGATGATTCTCAGATTATGAAAGTAGAGAGCTAGACGATTGATAATGTCGATAAATACTCATTAATTCATTAATTGAAAATCTAACGGCCAAGTAAATAAATCTTCCCAGTCTCATTATCAACCAGAATGGCAGGTCCTTTATTCATTATGAATGAGACACAACGAGCACAAACATTACCTAAGAGGACTAAAACCTTCATATTCCGGCTGAGCATATTATAACCCAAAAAATCAAAAAGGGCACATATCATGGTATGAAGGGAGGACACGCCATAAAAATTATCGCGACACAAACTTTGGAACGTTATCTTGCATTCACTAATTAATGTATCAGTCTATTGTGAGTATATTATCTACATTTATATCACACCCTGCAAACCAGTATGGTGTTTAGAAGGGGCATCCCTCACCTTTGCATGCAAAGAGCTGCTGTCACGCTCCATACAAGAAGGACGGTCAATTTTAAACACACAAGGCAAAGAAAATTATGAGTCATAATTGTGAGTGAAAAAGAGCTTTCTCTAAATAATACTTAGTATACTAATTCAGAAAAAAATTCAGCGGAAACTGTCCAAGGAAGAAAAGAAAAGGGAATGAAGTACCGAAAACTTTGAAAGCTGGAATTACGTGCGAGTATGGCTTGGTACCCGCAACGCAACTATGCAATAAAAAATTAAACAAAAGATCAATAATCTATACAAGGAATGGCCAAAATATACAGATAAACCGATATATTAGTATATTATTAACGAAATACAAAAAAATGTGGTTATATATGAGCCCTCTGATTAAGTTTATTTTTTTTCTATCGGTTGAGACCTCCATTGAGTAGTTTTAGATTCAATGCATATCGCGTAAAATAATTTGCATTTTCCAAATTTCCAAATTTTCCACCGTCGAGTACGTTAATAATTGAAATAAGGAAGATTACTGCGAGGTTATTTTGTCTACAATTATTGCCTGGTTTCGCTACCCTTCTACCACCACCATCAAATGTTTGAGAAAGTTCACGGAAAACAACTGAGCTAAACACCTAGAGCTAGAGTGAAAGGAACTTTTGAGTAATTCAGACGTTTTGGCTGTCGTTTTCGACTCATATAACTGGAAACTCAAGTGCACTGTCCATCTCTTCACGAACGATTTTTGGCTAATATTATTTGATAGTTTATAACTCCTCATTGATATTTGCCAGAATTAGTTTTTTTGTTTCCTTTTGTGTTGGTTGCTCTTTAGACATCTTGTATGCGAGTTTTCTTTGTGTGGACGATCATTTCACTCGTATGATTAGTTCCAAAACAGGTTGGAACTAGGTCGCCAAAATCTCAGGAATGAGATCTGAATGTCAACGTAGTGGGAAAGTGTATAAATACTAGGGAAACATATATGATGTCCCACTCACAAATAAACATAGCTTTGGCACTGACATAACAACTAGTATGCTACGACTAGCAACGATTAGTACAATTAGCATCGATTGCAAAATATCATCAGACCAGGGAATATTACTACTGTTCGTTAAGTTTAGACTAGCCCAGCAAACAATCTATAAGGGAGCAACAAAATTATTGGTAATTTTCGCAAATACCAGCGGTGATTTTATATTTTTTCACAAAAATCGACGCATTAATCACAGAAATTATTCAATTATTTAACGCGGGAGAGTTACTACGCATACATGATTATAAAATTTAGTCCACCGGTTGAGATGGATGAACACGGAATAATCTTCGCCACACTTATCAGTCGTATCTAACGCAGAATAACCTACACACTACAACGAACTCATCTCCACACTATCTTTAATTCTTTGAAAATTCTTTTTTCTAGATCTACAATTACCCAACAACCTCAGTGGCCCGCTGAAAGCTACACTTATTATCAAAGTACTCACTCATCATTTCTTTAAATCCTTCCTCAGGATTCTTGACATCAACTACTCCCTTTTCTTGAAAGCTTGTCTAACGTTATTCTTCATCTTATGTCACTACTACTTTGATCAAATTCGCTCAAAAGGCTTTCTAGAAAGGCTAACTGTTCCAACAGACATATTCTACGATTTCAAATTATTGCCTTCCCATTTCTCGAGGACCTTGGTTTAATTATACATTGATTAAAATTCCATGTTTACCTCATTGATTTTATAATGTACTCTGCAATGATTATGATTATTTTCTAACGAAATAAACCTTAATTATCAACAAAACAATAACTTCAACTTCCCAATCAATTTCCCAACTAATTTCATTCCTACCACCAGTTTCTTTCACAAAATAATGAGTTGGAAATCAAGTTTCCTTAAGTTGGAAAACGCAAGTATTGTAGATAGCTTTGTCTTACGCTCCCGCGTAACACTATTCCTGCATTCCCTACCATTCCCATAACGGATAAGATTTTATGTATAAGTTTTGAATAAGTCGCTTATCCTTTCAGTCCATTCCTATCTTCGGTAATACATTCATTACTCCACCAATTTTACTATCTCGAACGCTATTTTGGCTATCTTCGAAGCAAACAAATAAATCCTGCCTGTATTCTATTCTTTCTACAAGTGATCTCGTTAATTTTATTTGTATGACGCGCACACCTACTCTCTTCTCCATGCTTTTGATGATGATTTGTGATTACCTTAGCTTCTGGTGAAATCAAACTTATGATCTTACAGCACTCACATACGTTTTCCCATTTTTGGGATGGGAATTAATATTGATCGAACCATTTTTCTCTCTCATAAATGTTTCAGATAAGCTTATTAAACTTCTTCCTCCTACGTTTTTCTTAACGAATTTCACAAAATGTTATCATGCTCCAGAGCGTGGTCCAACATGATTAGCCTCAACAGAATTTCTTTGTCATAATCAATTACGTCTGGACGTTAAAAATCTTCACATAAATCATTTTTTTTTCTGTGACTAATCATATTGGCCCTCTTTACCATATAGTTTTAATTTGTATTACTTACATCTCAACTGAATAATATATGGTTTGGTGAATTTTTCCCTGTTTGTTTCTCTAAGAGAGATCACGGATTTTTATTTCTTAGTCCCTAATAGTGTTACTAATCCATTCCATAAAATTCTTTGTAATTCTTTTATTATCTTCCCATTGGTTCTACCGATTCACTTCATGGGGTATAGCTAACGTTATCTGCATCTACACCTGGAATTTGTACGAGTTGATTACCAGCCTACACTAATACCAAACCATAGTATAATAAAATGTCACTCCCCGAATCTCCCGGTATTTTCCATGTACACTCGCTTCTACGTCTATAATAAAGTTAAAATGTGTTAATTAAGAGTTCTACATTCCTTTGCAAAATATACTGCTTTTCTCCGCGGTCATTCGATTTCCTAAACTGCATTTGCCAGCCTCTCCCTCATTTATCCCCTTTACCCATCACCACATTCCAATGCCCGAAGTGCTTCTTTCCACGAACCTTCGCAATCATTTCCTCTAGTTAATCGTATGCATTATCCACCTTCTCTTCCCCAATATTACATTTTGGCACATTAACTGGAATTAACCCTCGGTAGTCAACCCAAGGAGCCTTTGTAATCATTTTTTTCTAATAATACGTATTTTGCCTTACTATTGGATCAAGCTCCATAGGACAGTATTGATACATTCTATTTTTTTTCGAGCAAATAAAATTCTTCCATATTTAGATCTGGCAAGTTTATAAACATAATCATGCCTAACTTGTCATTTTACGTAACGCGACGGTAGGCGAAGGAAGAGATGGTGTTGAGATAGGGTTTAGGCACGAGGAATGAACACGGGGAGAAAGCAATTGAGTTCTGTAGAAGGCAGGGGTTAGTCATCACCAACACATGGTTTAGACACCACAAAAGGCGTAGGTATACATGGAAGATGCCAGGTGATTCAGAAAGGTATCAGTTTGATTATATTCTGGTTAGGCACAAGTTTAGGAACTGTGTGATCAATTCGCACAGCTTCCGGGAGAAGATGCGGGCTCTGACCACAATTTAGTTGTTATGAAATGTAGCGTCGTTTCAAAAAGATAAGGTAGAGGCGACGGATAGGATGGACTGACAGGATAGGAATATGAACAGACTGTAGAGAAAATCATGGATGACGGTAAAGAGCTGAGTACTATCGAAGAAAATTTGGAATACATCAAAAAAGGGTACAAGGAGTAAAATAATCGATTGATATCGGCAACAAATATAGCAACAGATTTGTGTGGAAGACGCAGTGCGAGGATATGGAAAGTTTGCAGAAGAAGGGTGAAATTGGTGCGCCATACAGCAAGGTTAAATCACTATCGGGAAGTAAGAAGGAAGATCTGTGCTTACTGTTAGAGATATGTCGGGTTAAAATAAAAGTTCTCATGGTCATCTTTAAATAGCTTGTACTACTTGAAAACTACAGTTTGTGATATGGTTTCATCCTCGAACACTAGGCTAATTATGTCATAAGTCTCCATACCCGATTTATCCAATCAAACACAAAACTGTTCCCATCACTTTTATACAAACCGTATGTGCCTTTATAATGCTATAATTTAAGTAACCTGTCCTAAATTGCCAATCTTCTCACACATTTTGTAAAGGTGCGTAGTGATGAAAGGGTGATGACCTGCTTAAAATTTTTGAAAAAGGGACTTGACAGAAATGAGAAAACAAATCTTAAAAAGTGCGATTTAATATCCTTATTCCTTTTCATGTGTATCCTTTTTAATAGCTATCATTTGCTCATCAGTTTTTGAGCAGACATTATGAGATGAGTAAGGATGAATGCCCCACAATGGAGGTCGCCCTCAGTCCGCCGCAACAATATCAACAATATCGTGCAAATCAGGTTTTTGGAGTTGTCTGCCTCTGCTTGCGACCTAAGTTGTATGGAATTTTTGCCATAGTTCACTCTTCTAATCAGAGGCTTTCAATGGAATCAGCTGTTTAGGCAAAAAATGGGGTAACGAAGCTAAAACCCAGAAATGAAATATATTTTTTTCTGAACAGTTTGCATGTATCGAATCGGCACTCTAATGTTATCTACATCCTTCTGTAGCATTTATATCCGATAATTTTATTGAAATTTAGTTACGCACATTGTAGCTATTCTAAGAATGACCCCCCACTAAATTTTTCACAAATAGGAAGCTGAAACTTTCGTCCCATTGTTTTCATGGTTTATCTCCGTATCTTCCATAATCTTCACAGTTAAAGTGAATAGCAATTAAATCGTGTTTAGTATGAATCCCGATTAAAAACGCCTCATCTAAATTTTAGCATAACAGCAGAATCTCGGAAAAAAATTAAATCGCCGCCAAGTCTCATGATCTGAACCACCCGCATCAACGATGTTTTAGACAGTAATTCACTTTCTCGCTGGCCTGCTTACCCCTCCGTATCCCTTAGAACTCTACTCTTCGACTGATATTTGAACTGCTAAGGAAGATACCGTACCCAACCTAAATTGTAAATACATGCCAGAGCAAAAAAAAAACTAGAAAATTTGCGGTTATCAAACGTTTTTGGGAATGAATGAAATTTAAAAAAACATTGCAAAAAGCAAGACTTGGATGCCCAAGGCCACAAGTTCTTTAATTTAACTGTCCAATATCACCAAAAAGGAAGATTATACCAGATCAAAGACACAAAAGAGATCAATTTAACGTTTTTTATTGTTGAAAATTTGGTGGCAAAAGAAATTAGAATTAGTCATACCGTGGGATCCGACTTCTGCCCGAGTCTTGTATTTCCATAATTATTTCTCCTTTTCCACGCCTGGGCTCTTTTGAGAATGTAGCGGGATCGCATTTTTAATGCAATCAAAGATTAAGACACAATTTAAAGTCTGAAACCGTTCGATAGGAAGGGAAGAAAAAAGAGAAAGGAATAATGAAGATAGAGACGCGAAGTGAATTTAGAGAAGGGAAAAAGGATAAGGCACTAACATTCGCCCACTAAAGGGTTCACTTCAAAAATGATCTTAGGCAGTTGGGAGAAATGGCTGCGCCTATTCCTAGCCTCCAATACGAGCTACGTTGTTTGGTTACCAAGCAGATCTTTCTTGGCAGGTGAGAGAATTTTCATAAATCACGTGCACTTTCACACACTATCGATTTGCTTTAATACTGAATGCCTCATTGCAACAGGCGGATTAGTCGGTATGATGTAGCGGGAATAAGTTTATTACCTTATTTGCTCACATTGAAAAAAAAATGATATTAAATAACTTTAATCCTGCACATGTGTAGCATACAAATGACTGATGGGTGCAGTGACGCCCAAAAGAAGAAAAAAACGAATTCAATAAAAAAGACTAAGGAGTTCCTACAAAATTATAAGGTGACAAGCAGCAAAGTAACGTGACTTTTGTTAAGCGCGATGAAGGGAAAAGGGGTTATTATGGCGTAAAAATACCGTGACGTAATTTATGGGTGCCGTCCCCTTTGTTCCAATTACCCAGCGAGAGAAAAATAGACGATAGATGGAGCGGAGTGGCGTGAAATAGAACTTGACAGGAATTGGGGAAAAATCACTCCTAATCACTAAATATTTCTAATGCTGACCCTCAAATCGGATGTCTTTTAAAGAATATCTCGTGAAAATATAACAAAATTGGGCGAGGGAAATAATATACTGCCATATAAATTCACACGTATTTATTTCTTCGCGTACGAAAGTCTATGAAATAGAGCCAAAAGCGGGGATATTTAATCATTTAGCAATTTAAAAACTAGAGAAGTGGCTTATGGGTCATACTTATTCCTACACCGCCGGCTTTTGTCCCATTTGGTAAGTCTTTATTAGCGAGGATTTCATGTCTCAATATCTTGCTGGCACAGGGCCAGGTATTTTATCATATTACATAGTATGAAATAAAAATCACTTCAATGGACGGTATCCTAATGCTAGACCGTAGACACGATGAAACCTGCAACATTTGGTTTAGCTGTTTGATCAGCATCATCCATTCCTTTGATAAAATTAAAAATGACAAAAACTTGATCCTTGATTGCGTAATTATCAAATGCGAGAAAGAATGTCGGACTTCAAAGAAACTTTTCGCGTGCAAATGCCAAGAGGTCATTTATTTATTTAAAGACTTGATTGGAGCGAGATTGAGACTTCATAGTTTCAGCTTCCACTTAACCTTATACATTACAATAAAGATAATCACAAACATCCATGCGCTAGGTGGAGGAAAACCAACCCAAGAGGGGCTCGAACCCGCGACATTGGAGGGCGAAGACATTACGTCTACTGGTCGTTGACAATATTTAAGTTTATCAAAATAAAGTTTTGCCAAATAAATCAGAAAGTTGAAGTGGTTAAAAGTATAATCCAATACACATTACCGTACAGAGGCGAAACTTGTTACATATTACGCTGGTCAATCTCAATAAATGCATTAGAAAAGCTTGTTGTGTCAGGATAGTCATTACTTTCGTTTCAACAAAGTAGGCTACTCGGCCTACTTTAAAGTACCTGGTTGTTTGTGGTAAAAGTAGCGAAAGAGGGAAGAAGGATGGTGAGGGGAGGTGATATATGAGTCATGAAAAATAGTGGATTGGATGCGCCGGCATTATAAAGTATGAACGAAGTTTGAAACTTCACTTGTTTGCTCATTTCAAGAGAATAGGTAAAGGTCAAGCCACTAACAAAACGCAGTATGAGAGAAGACGACTGTATACACCAAGATAGCAGCCATGGGAAGAGGCTCCTAAGACGAGGAATTTTAGAAGTCTCAGAAACAGAAAACACATCTATAAGTCGGCCGAAGTCATAAAAACATACACATAAAAATTCACGTGGAATATAACTGTAAAACTACAGAAATATTCACAAGTTCCAAATAATTACTTTAGAACATTTAAAGTTAAAATTACGTAAATGCTATTCTATGAAAAACTATTTTTGGTTGAAGATATTTACTGGACATCGCTGAATCGTTTTTATCCTCTGAGGTGGAATTTTTTAAAGTCGTTAAAAGGTGAAAATAAGCCGAGAATTCTGCATTATATACCCAGAAATAACTTAATAAACGTAACCCATCAGCAATGATTTTGATATCTTTTATGTGCCCGGAAATAAGAGATTATATTCCATGAAAAGTTAAATCGAAACTTCATTTATGCGAAGAGGAACATGGAGACAGCCATTTAATGAAATTCCAGTTCGATACACACCCAAACATCCTCTCGCGGCCCAGCCAATTGAAACTGTGTACGAACCGTAGAATTTCATGCACAGGCCTCTTTCCCCATAATGAATCAAATATCTTAAGACCCTTCCGGAATTCAATGTGAGACGCCCATGTATACCAGTGGATGACGGCTGCCTAATGATATGGCTGAAAAAGAAAAAAAAAGAAAGACATCTAATCTTACAGGAGAGCGAAATTCCCGCGGAAGCACCTTGGGCATTCTTGGTGTAGAGCAAGGAATAGAGGACGCTGGATCCGAATCAAGAGGATTGGGATGGAACGGTGGAAGGGACGAAACTTCGGGGGATTTGGGAGAGGTTCGGAATGGGGAGAGAGAGAAAGAGGGTGAGAGGTAGAAGGAACTCCGACGAACGTGAGGACACTCCGAAAATTTCCGATATATAACGCGACTACATGAGATCCGACCGAAGTAAAGGACTCCGGAGGAAGACGCCCCGGGGATATATTATTACAATATGGCCAAACCACCACTCGGATCCGTTTTAGAGATATCCTGCTGGCCCGAAGACGAAATTACGGAGACAAGGACGGGATATGACATGAGATACTTAACTGAGTCTCACAGACCTCTCCCTACCCTCTCCCTCAATGCCATGATGAGTTAATCCCGTTTCCTTCCTCTCCTTATGATCTTTCACACCAAGCTGTTGATTGCAGTTTCCCAAATTTTTAAGAAAAGGAACGCTTCCTGTCGTTACCCCTGTCAGAGGCAGTTACGCGGATTACACTCATAAAAGAGGACTTCGCCTCTTAATTGAGTTAATGGCGCAGTTTTATCGATAATAGCTTCCTTCATTATCTTGGAAAAGCTAGGAGAGTGGAGCACAGAGTGTATAAGCTGCACTTCAGCGAAACGATGGATTTTATCTCTTTCTCAATAATTACCTAGCCTTACGCAGAGTGCGTGAAAGCCTTAAAACCATTTTAAAATATTCAAATCGTGTTTATGACGAAAATACAATTCATGTGTTTCATGAACACCTTTCGACGATATCCCGATAATGCGCAGGGATATATGTGATTGAGAATTGTGTCGGGAGTGAAATTTGTGAGTGCTTTTTCTGTGTATAATTTTGTAATGTTTGGGGAATGTTTGATATTAAATTACATTACAATATTGTTCAAAGACTTTAGGACGAATTAAATTTTAAGACTTTGTGATACTTAAAGACGCATTTCCATATGAAACATTGTTTCACATATCGATTTACTCGACAATTTATAGTACGTATAGACACTTTATATTAAAGTTTAGTCTAAACTACAACTTTGACCTTACAAATTACGTTGAAAAAATCTTTCATTAGTGGTTTTGTTTTAAAAAGTATTCCTTGAAACTATTTACGCAGAGATATTTCAGTTTATTGCTCACCGACTTGTGTAAAATCAGTCTCGTATTAGATTAAATACGAAAAAATCTTTGAAAACATGTAGAATTACAGGAGACTTCTAAAGAAACTAATGAATCATTAACTTCAAATCCCATTAAGAAATTAAAAAAAAGAGTACTCCTTAAAGGTGATTTACAAATTTATAAATTACACACACTATTTAATATACACAATACATCTATGTCTCTCACCGTTGTCACAGCAATATTATGTTGCCATACGTAAACGTCATCTACGAAGAATATCTCTTAGTGATGACAGCTCATTAAAATAAGTCACTCTGGTAGCCCCATATCGGGATAATTATGGGTGAGGAGATGACAACTATTTGCGAGAGGGAATATGGGCGGAATGGATTAAAGTTTTCGGTGCTTGCTAATTTTTATGATTCGGTGCGTGCAAATCCGTTAATTTTCCAGAAAAAATAAAAATTCGTCAGTTCTTAAAAGAAATAAAAGAGCCCAAAAAATGTGGAGGATAGGATTTAGCTTTCAATATTTTTGGATATCGCTCATTCGGAAAAGACAAGGTGCACAAATAACCTTCCTAAGATACAAACTTCAGTTATTTCAATATCGTTCAGGTGAATTTTCTCCTTGTTCGTTGTCAGTTTGGGGACGAACGTGAGAAGAAGGTCAAAGAAGTAAGGTATACGTGACGAATTCCGTCGTGAGTGCTGAAAGCGACCCCATTTGGCATCTGCTGCTCTTGTCAATGCCATCCTGGATGTAAGTTTATAATGCAACGTGTAAACTGCATATATATATATATATATATATATATATATATATATATATATTCAAACTTGAAATCCCGCCATACGGCGCACAAATATTCATTCAAACAGAAATAGGTATAAGGAAAGGGGATAGGAAAACACATAAAAGGTTGTAAACGACGATTAGCGTTTGGGAAGGAAAAAATGTAGGTCTTTTCCCCAGCACTGTGATAATTAATGACATCGATACTATATTCAGAGCATCAAGGTTTAAAATGATTATTCTTTTCTGTTGTTAGGTCCTACAAAATTCCGTCAATCGGTAGTGTGCATGTGTATTGTGTAATATATATATATATATATATATATATATATATATATATATATATATATATATATATATACATATGTGTTGGTCGCAGTAGTTCAGGGGTAGAGCGTTGAACTACATCTACATAAATATACTGCGAGCCACCAAAAAAGGCGTGTGGCAGTGGTGTAGCAACAGGAGGAAAGGTTAAGGGATGAGGGGGTTGGGGTTTGTCAAATAGGTGGGGGAAGATGGGGGGAACCTGTAACAAAATATATACGCGCAGTCCTTAACCTATACGTTAATACTTATTGCGTTGAACTGGCTCCTGGGGGATTTCGACTACAAGCATTCTGACCTCTTATCGTTCTAGGAAAAAATGACATTTTAAACCTGTCAGTTTTGCATTCTATCTCCCTAATCTTATATTCGTGATCCCTCCGACCGTAATACGTTGGCGTTCGTATTATATTCTTGATGTCATCGGAATAGGGGCCATCTTTAAATGTTTTTAATAAGTTTAATCTATATTGTAAACGCCGCTGTGTAAGCGAATCCCAACCCTAATATTCTAGCAAAGTATAGATACGCTGCTGCGTTGGTCATAACAATGCTTGACAAATCTAGCCCCCGTCCGCTGAACTCGATCTAATTCCGAAATCAAATTTATATTTTGAGGATACCGTATACTGGCAGCAAACATTAGGTGGGACCTGACCAAGGCAAGGAAACATCGTTTCTTTACTTTGTCGTCGCATTTAGCTAGCACTCTTTTCACAATTTCAATTTTTTATTAGCACAACCGCATATTTCTCGTATGTGTTTTCCCCACTGTTGACCGGAGGGCCCTCTGGAGTTTACCCATTACCCGAAAGCCCGAAATTCACACGCCGTCGGGCTCAGTACTGGATGAACTCTACCATCACCTACCAAAACGACCTTCGGGTTGATCACTATTTTTAGGGTTAATAATAAAATGAACATTCTTTTCAAGATGTGTTAGAAAAAATGTGATACTTTCAAAGATTAGTTACTAGTCAAAGCAGATGACTATTGGTGAATGCGGAAAACGATTGTTTGGAAATGATATTTATGGGGCAGCAGTACGTCGTTGATGTAAAAATATTTATTTTATTAAAGTTAGTTTGCTTTAAGAAAATACGGCGATATAGCAAAGAATTATAAATATTTCATTACGTATTACCAACTTTCTCCGAGATATAAACATTTAATGAAATTAGTGTTATGAAGGATATATTCTTCCCATGTCAGTAATACTCACCGAGCGAAAAAAACTTTTAAAGTATATTTTCTCCGTAAGATATGTTTAAAAAATCCTATTAAGGAATTAAAAAAAATAAAATATGACCTTAGGTCAGCATTAGTATGAAAAAGAACACCAGTCCCTCTACAACATGTTCAAACATCTAATCATAAAGACCAATTTGAATAATAAGAATGTGGTTTTGAGACCAATCGAACATCTTAAAGATCCCGGATTTCAGCTTGACTTTTAAATCGATCATCGTTTTCTTTCTAAATTTTAAATGTTCAGCTTTTAAATTTTTCATCAATCACTTACTAATATTTCTTGACACTTGCTTTCAAGATAATAAAAACAGGTCATTAGTTGTCATTTTATGCCATTATTGTTAGCTCGAAAAGATTAACTGGGACACGATTTACATGACATTACGCAGAATAATAAAATATGAAGCCAGTGCTTCGTAAAGAAAGGGATCATAAATGAGAAGGGGGGATCATGAAATGGCGAATAAGCTCTTGGGCGAACGTAAAAAGCGGAAAAAATCTCTAAATAACCGGAAGTAGTCTCCTTCCCTTCGTGAATCACAACTCCAATGAAAAGCGCTTTCATCATCATTTCAAGGACTCTTCCGTTTCAGTTTTCTTTTCGCGAATAGCTGGCGTACAAAGTGGAACCCGAAAGTGGAAGAAATAAAACTAACTACTCACCACTGTCTCGTCGCCAAGGTAGTGCTCCCATGGCCCCGATATCCGCTCTATTCCGAAATAAAAGCGCCATGCTTTTACAAAGAAGAGTAATGAAAGCGAGACGCGGATTTACGATCTGCATTTGATCATGCGCACACCTTTATTTCACTAGTCTCGCGAAACCACTGGATTCAACGTTGGATGGACAATAAAGTTCACGCTGGGCCAGGACTCGTTCCCTGGTCTGATTTTATTTGAAAAATTGGACGAGCGAGAGCAAGAAAGAGAGGGAGCCGAGGAAAACTTCCTCCATAGTTTCCCCAAATAAATTACGCAAGAACAAAGCCCATAAAAAAATAAAATTGAAGTGGGCATGGGATGAAAGCATTCAGAAATTATTTTTATTTCCTTATGAGAAAACTTAAAGAGTAATTTCGCTTCCATTGTTTTGCTCGCTGACTGGACAAAGTTTTTAACTGTTGGATGCCTTTAACGTCTTCACGGTACCATCTTGATCATCAAGTTTCCTCATACGCTATGGCTGGCTTACCCTTTTTGAAAATATAGTCGCTTGAAATCATATCGAAAATTAAATTTGTTGTTGGCGAAGATGTGAGGCTAGATATTTTATCGCTGTCTCAAATGTTAACCGGGAAATGAGATACCACTTGGCTTTTGAACAGCGAGTCCTGATACATATTACATACGTGGATGACTCGTGTCATGCACTTAAGTCAACGAGTAAGGAAAGAGTAAATTTTAATGTACATTTATGAGTGTTCGACAAGCTTGTATGTGATAATGTCACATGGGATCTGAATATGATATGTTAAAAAACAACGTTTCTCCTGTTCAGAAAATGATTTTGCCGACTAATCTGAACTTGGGAACTGATGGATATTTCTTTGGCATACATATTATTACGTTCAAAATAAGTTTGACAAGAATTACAAGCTTTGAAGAACAATTAATATTTAAAAATAAATATTGGTTTCCTTTAAAGTTAATAATTTTGTTTTTTGATAATTACACAACGAAATTCGCATTGAAACATCTATAATTTAAGTGAAATACAAAGAATTTGTACTTTTATTGTTAATTCTCCATATATAACGTATTACAGAATACCTAATTAGAGAGAAACTAAAAATGTTTATTTCTTATGTCATCAACTTATATTGTAATAAATATTCTAGTTCATGAAGGAACTAAAGTTAATCTTTTGTAAAAGAAGTTCGCAAGATTTAGAAAAATCACCAAGGCATAAACATATTTTTCAATTAAAATTCGAAGGCAATGATAAATAAATGATTAGGTAGTCTAACGTTGAATGTAAATTCCGAATAATTTCTACCACCCTTCTTTCCCTCCATTATGCATGTCCTTTACTTATCCATTCATACATTAATAAAAAATGTCTGCAAAAATATATTTATAATTGGAATTACTTTTTTATTTGAGTAACTTTAGTACATAAAATTGACGTCAATAAACTCACATATTATGGTACCGTAAAGATAACCACTCTGTTACGTAGGTACATGACGGCAGAAGTAAGTTATGTGTCGTGCAAATATTTTAAATCCCTCATGTGAAATAGTATCATACATGGATTTACATCACTATAACTTACATAAATTCAAATATTGTTAATATTAAATTATATCGTCGAGTTTTAGTGATGATACGTAAACATGAAAGGGTTTCACTGATGCTCAACTTATTCTTTACACACATGGTGTGAGGGCTTAAGGTAATAAAGATGGCTTATGATTTGACGGTTTTCTCTTTGATGTACACATGCCAAGACATGAAAATCATTACTATTCATGGGCTGAAATAAGGATTTGCTCTACGAGTTTATGATAGGAACACATAAGAGAGAGGAAGAGTAAACACGACTTGGTCACAGAAAACTAGTGTTGGGGTCGAGGAAAGCGAGGGTAAGAGGGAAGAATGAGCAGGGGAAGAGAGAAAGTGGGGAATTGGGGGAGATAAGGGAAGACGTTAAACGGCACTGATACAGGAAAGAGAGCAGTAGCGAATGCACGGAGTAAGCTCAGAAAACTTGCACGTCCAGAGAGTGGCGGTTTTCTCACCTTCCCATGTTCGTGGAAGAGTTGGGAGTGGGCGGGGGGTGGGGGCTTTAGAGACCCTCGCTGAGGTGGGGGGATAAGGGCCCTCAGAGACCCCTTTACGAGGTGGACTCGTGTAGGGAAAGGAAGGGACATGGCGGACAAAATTGGCCTTGGAGTAGAATAAGAGCCGAGGGTACTCATTCGGTATGCATTCCCTAAAATGCGTTCTTCCCAGCGAAGGGAGCGAACGTTTCCTTTAAGGGACGCCGATGGGCTCTGGCAGGATTGAAGAGAATGGTCTCGTACTCTAATCGTATATCTGATTTTTTAAATACTATCACCTATGTAATCCACACAAGGCATTGCTTTTATAATTAAATTCAGGTATTAAACGATTAATATCATAACATTTTAGCAGAAATAAAAAACTAAAATTAATTCAGAGAGCTGGAAATTAACAGATGAACAGTGAAAATATTGAAAAACTTAAGTAGTGTTTTCACTATTTTTTTAAAAATTGAATATGAAACCTCATTCCATTTTTTTTAATATGAGTAATTTCGATAAAGTCATTTCAAGAGCTATCAAATGTATACAGCTTAATAGCCTTAAATAGATTTTTAAACGATGAGTGAACTAGCTTTCACTCATCCCTAGCCCTTAAGGATTTTCTGAAAAAACTCACATGTCACATTACTGATCGAATATGCATTACCATATTAACAAATGGATGCGTTACTTCAATCTTGTTAGTGATACTCTAGACGAAGAGGCATTTTCGCTCGCGTAGGAACGTTCCAAAGTTTCAAATGAAGGAACTTTGCGTGGACACCTTGATGAAAATTTCATCGTTGTTTTAGCATTTGAAGATTAACTGACAAGCAAAGCAAACCTAGTGAAGCAAGTAATTCCTATGCTTTGTAAAAGTTAAAACAAAGCTATGGAACAGCACTTAAATAATTTTCTTCTTTGGCGCTCAGTATTTTTCGCGAAATACGTCCAGAACGTAATGACTTACAAGCACGGAGATAAATCTTTCGAGAAAAACAATTCTCAAATTCAGAAAACGGTTAATTTTTGTATGCAAAAATAATAATTGAATGATATATTATGTTTTTGATTACTTATTTTTGGTTCCTGGTGGGAAGAAGAGCCTCTTCTATTCAGCACTACGCCTTAGATTCTTACACACGTATAAAAATAATCTTCATTATTAAATAAATGTAATTTCAATTTATCAACCGAATGGACAAATTTTAAGAAAATTTGAGGAAACTATGCGTTAAAGTAAGAAACTTTATATTTTCATTGATAATTCAATCGAAACGTGTAGTCTTAAAGATTTAACAAAATATTTAAGAAAAAATTTTCAAAAATCGAATAAATGAAAAGTACTGGCTCTAGTAGAAAAAGTAATGAGTATCAAATAACTATTGAACGAAATTGGTCGGACCAATTTATATGCGAATATCATTTAGCATATATAACATTTATAGTATCTATGTCATACACTATGCCACTAATGTTTTATAAAAGCAGCATTACATATTTCATTAGAATTCAGGATGTAACACCTCCAATCACACAATTAAGACATTATATGTTGCCAAATATCGAGAGTAAATATGGAAATGATCAACATGAGTTATGATTAAATTTGCAAAAATAATTTATTATTTTCTCGATAATAAATCTATTGGCTAAAAGCTCAGTAGTTCTCAACTTGTTGAGCTTTTCGACCGACCGATGTTTCCGCCATGTTAAGAAATACTAATTAAAGGAGAAATCCTCGACCCTCACTTTTGCACCATACAATTAAATTGATACTTTACGAACAAATCCAAAAATAGAGGATACTGACCTTCTCGTTACGAGGCGTAGAGATAAAGAAGACTCCATTAGTCTTCCGCGAGAGTCCAACTGCGACATTCGCCAGCCAAAGTCGCCACTATAAGTGACACTCGAAGAAAAGCCGCTCACAAGGCCAACACGCCACTTCATTCGTCTTCGTCAGTCCGAGATTGCGATGGAGAGAGTTTTGAGATGCCCTGGGGACAAAAAAGTAAGGGCTTTCTGAGATTCCTTTCTAAAGCCTCTTATGAACTCCCATTGTTGAATAATATTTTAGCCAATATTGAAAGCCTATGACACCTTAAGTCCCCAAATGATGCTCGTGAAAGAATATGAACAAATACGGAAAAGAATATAATTTTCATTGAAATGGATGGTTAAACGACGGTTCTCACTTTATTATCAAATCAAAAATGGACGAATCAGCTGCTACGTATGAACACATAGGAAATACCAGTCGTAAATCAAAGACTAAAACACAACAATCCGTGTAAAAAACTCCTCTATCTTTTGACCTACCTCTTGTTGAAGAACCTTGCACAGACAAACAATTCACAATTAATCCATTAGTCCTCACCTCTAATGGTACACGGTGACGAGGGAAGGAAAAGAAGGGAGGGATTGATGTATGTTGCTGCAAAGTGGGCAGAAAGGGACTCTGAAGACACGATTCTATCATGGAGGGCGGGCAAGACAATAAATTCAAATCATACGTCAATTTGGTGACAGCACAGAAAGACAACAAATGGGACGAGTGAAAAATGGCCACCTAGCGAATACATTAACTCAAATTCCTGAGTGTAGTAAGAGGAACATCGTTCACGATAAAATCTAGTTTCAAGCCACACATTGTTTGAACAGTTGGAAGGCAAGTAAAAAGAACCGTAGCATATCATTAAATTATATTTACCTTAAAAAAAATGTAAAACATGATGTTGGCTGATGGATATTTCATAAATCAGACAGTGATATAAAATGCTTAAAATCTTTTACAAGTATATGAACTTAAAAAGTTATTACATTATATTTGCGAAGGTGGAATCAAACTGATTGCATTAAATTTTATATATATATATATATTCTGATGACGACGGCCGTGCCGTCGAAACGTAAATATCCAATGTAAGTGTCCTTCTTTTATGTTTCTATGTGTGTAGTGTTTTTTGTGTTAGTGTTTGTGTATATATATATATATATATATATATATATATATACTATTAGGTAATCTACCGTTTAAGGTAGGTTTTTGGATGGACACAACTATCAAATAAACATTTTGTGACTCCCCACCTATCAAACTAATCTATATCAGGTCCCTCTTCATCTCGGTGTACTTCTTTCCTCCCTTCATCCCGTCCAACATTCCTATCCTGTTCCTACCCTTACCTCGCTTGCCCAACATTCTCCCCTCTATTACCCTCTTCAACATGCCACCACCACTCAATACGCCTTTCATCCATTTTTCCTGCCTCCATAGGATTTCTCTCAACAAACCCCTCTCCTCACCCACCATCTCCAGTACTTCCTCATTTGTTTTCCTTTCGGTCCATTTCACCTTCTCCATTCTTCTCCACATCCACATTTCAAAAGCCTCCAATCTACGTCTATCCCCCTGCTTCAGCGACCACGTTTCCGCGCCGTGCATAGCTACGCTCCATATCAGAGTTTTTACAAGTCTTGTATTAACCTCCCTACTCAACGTCCCCGTCATCAACTCCCTCCTCCTTGAGAAAGCCTCCACGCCTAGCGCAATTCTTCTCCTTACGTCCTTACTACTTTGACCGTATTGGTCTAAAACACTTCCGAGATATGTAAACTGTTCTACCTGCTCTATTTTTTCCCCTACTATTTTAATGTTAACTTAGCCATTTCCTTTCTGGAAAATCGCATGACCTTTGTTTTATTAATATTGATTCTCATCCCATATCTATCACATTGAACCTCTAATTCACTCAGCAATGCTTGCAACCCCTTGGCTGACTGAGCAACTAATGCTTGGTCATCAGCAAACCTAACCGATTTTACGAATTCCCCTCCGACTTTCATTCCTACCTCCAGTTCCTCCCATGCCTCTTTAATCATTTCCTCCACATATACGTTGAACAGCACCGGTGACAATGGGCAACCCTGCCTTACCCCTCTTCCTAACACTGCCCAGCCGGATTACCCGTTCCCCACTCACACCTAAGCAGTCTGAGACATGTACAGGTTGCGGATCAGTCTCCTGTCCCTCCAATTCATTCCTTTTTTTCTGCAATACACGCATTAATTTTTCCCAATTCACTCTATCAAACGCTTTTTCAAAATCTACAAAACAGGCAAAAACGTCCTGGTTTTATTTTATATTCCTCTCAATTAGTGATCTCATTACTGCAATGGCATCACGCGTACCTCTTCTCTTCCTAAACCCAAACTGATCATCCCCTAAGTAATCATTTGCCTTACTCTCTATCCTTTTGTTGATGATCCTGAGAATAACTTTAGCTGCGTGGGATATCAAACTTATTGTTCTGTAATCCTTACATGATATAGACTTTGCCTTTTTTGGAATAGGAACTAACACCGATCTCACAAAATCTTCCGGCCAGATTCCTTCTTCATAGATACTACGAATCAGTCCATATAGGGCCTTCTTCCCGCATTTTCCTAAACTTTTCAACAGTTCTACAGGTATGTTGTCCACCCCCACGGCCTTATTTGCTTTCATCTCCTTTAATGCCCTTTCTATTTCATTGTCGAGTATGCCTGGACCTAAGCTATCTTCTTCTACGTCATGTTCTTTTTCTATGTCTAACCTTGTCGGCCTAAGTTCTTTACCATACAGTGTTTCTATATATTCCTTCCATCTCTCTTGGATTTTTCCTGGTTCAACTATTACCTTACCCCACCCATCTTTAACTGTTAGCACAGATCTTGCCTTCTTACTTCCCGATAATAACTTAACCTTGCTGTATAAAGCTCCAATTTCACCCTTCTTCTGTAAACTTTCCATATCCTCGCATTGCGTTTTCCACCATTCTTCTTTTGCTTTATTTGTGGCCCTTCTCAATTTATTGTTTAACTCTTTGTACTTCATTTTGCCTAACTCTGTGTTTACATTTTTCCATCTTCTTCTCTCATCCATCTTTGCAATCATCTCATCCGTGACCCATGGTTTCCTTATTCTTTTCCCCTTAACGGTTCCTATAGTGTCTTTTGCTGCTTCCGATATATATATATATATATATATATATATATATATAAATTGATAATGTCCAATATTAATATGAATAATATATAGATTGATCCTAT
Organism: Hetaerina titia; assembly: GCA_037158775.1. NCBI lineage: Eukaryota > Metazoa > Arthropoda > Insecta > Odonata > Calopterygidae > Hetaerina > Hetaerina titia. The sequence continues at coordinate 32,067,370 of CM073768.1, read as the reverse complement.
TAATTAGCCACAATAACTACGATGGTGAATTGTAAAATTAAAGGCCCTTACCAAAAATACGGAAATTACATTAAAATTAAATATATTCAGCTCGAGTCATGTGCAGGATATTTCGGCGAAATCTGGATCCTGTGCCAATTGCAAACACGTATAACTGTACAGCATATCTCATGCTTTATTGTCATTCCTTCCCTTAAATATTCATTTTGCTCGGAATAGAAAATCTTGATATGCCGTCCTATTAAGATTAACTTAACCCCGCTTAACAGCTTTGAAAATTAAACCTCATTACATGACTGGGTTCAGCGGCAACTTCCATTTCATTCTCCACACTTTGAATTCCATCGGGAGGCGTTCATGCAATTGGCTCCACTCTCGATGGTGGAAGACCTAAGGCTCTTTTCAGAAAATGAAGTCGGTTGGCGTTCTACAGCTCCTGAACTAATTTGCGCTTCTCAGTCGCTGCTCCCTGAGAGTGGTTGGTTTTTTCTCACTATCCTTATTTCGTCAGGGTTAATCTCAACTGCAAATCAACTATTCAAAAATCGTTCCACACGTTCTAAGCGATTCGATTTGGACATTTCAAATTCTCGATTTTTCCCTCCATCCCCTGTATTTTACCTCAATGTAATTTTTTTTTCCGAAATATGTCTTCGTAACTCTCATTTTCTGGTGTTTAAGGAGAGCTGTAAACGAAGAGACATCGAGGTCATGGGAACGCGCTACTGTTCGGTGCGTCAATAGACTGTAAATTAAGGCTTTCTTTCAGCCTTCCGTCCTTTGCTCATGCTTCGCAAGAGATCATGGCGTTCTCGCGACCTGCACTTGACGACTTGACTTTGAAATTTCCAACCAGATCTCCTCGAGTAATCGCAGAGACATTGCCTGACACTTTGCCTTCTGTAAGAAATTATCTCTCACATTTCCAGACAAACGTCAAGGATAAGGCCTTACAGAAACTTTAGCAAGGCTCATCAAAAGTAAAATATAGTATTTAGACTGAATACCCTTGGCATTGCCTTCAATTATAACCGTTAGGGTTTTTATCATTAATTCTTTCCTTCAAACGCACTAATTTTCAAAATTATATCCAGCAAACATTTTATATAATAAATTATAGAATTAACCATCCTCAGAAATGATATTAGGGTGAGATAAATGACCCCTAACATAATTTTACAAATACTAATAACTCAGTTGCATGGTTTTAGTTAGTATATAAGTGCTACTCTTTCTTTAAGCGTACATTTACAGAAAAGGGGATTTCGCTCGTACATCTACGCTTAAAATTTACGGCAGTGCTACCAATAAATAATGTAAAACAAATAGGAAACACAAAGTGCATGTCTATTTGAGTGCTTTAAGGTTTGCATTTATGGAACCATTTTTCATCACAGTGCTTTCATAGAAAATGATATAGTTTTTATTACAGAATGAAGGGTCCCGTGAATTGAAGGGTTTATATCAACTAAGCTATTTAGTTTACTTATTTTCGCTCATAATATTCCCTCGAATATTATTTTAGTCAAATAAAAATTATCATTAAAATAGCACCACTCTTGAGCAGTATTTCAGACATAATTTTCGCGAAAAGATGAACATCGATGTTGAAGGATGAGAAGTTATAAAAATAGCCAAATTTTGGTATTTTTTAAAAATATGACTACGCTCAATTTAAGCGTCATGTCAGTCTAATATATATCAGTTATTTAACTGGTGGAGTCACTGAAAGCCACGTTTTATTGACTAGATACTTAAGACATTGCATTAGGAAAAAAATCATAATACTCATTCCAATTTTGTAGGATTAGAAAATGCGATTAAAATCCTCCTCCTCTAGAAAACATTAACTGGAAAATTCATGAGCCAATATTAACGATTGAAATTATAGTCCGGGATTACCTAATTCCATATTTCAGTACTAAAAACCTCTTAATTCTTCGGGAGTAAACGCCCAACAACCATGTGTGATGAGGCATTTTGAAATCTGTTTGTCCTCTTTTTATTTCGGGCGTTTGTCGACTTGAAAACCCCTTCTAAGGCAGAGTGTAATCATCCATACAAATGACGAGAAAACTCTTTCCGAGAGAGTTTTTATTCTTATGTCCGACGAATCTCTTTATGACCACTTTGGAGACGTTACACGGCTATGAAAAGTTGCTCATGTATCCAGTTTAGTGTGTTAATGGCAAAGCTCAACAGTCTTATGCATGGAGAGAATTTACTTCAGTTTAGTTATGCAAGACGGTGGGGTTCTTCAGAGCAGGAAATTACGCCTTTTTGATCATTATCTCTCCATGTTACTTCCTCTCTCTTTTGGGCCGAAACTGCTACCATTCCACTCTATCAAATTTCAGAGAATATTCTAAATCAATTCGAAAAACCACAGTCAACATTATGAATTTATGGAAAACGAAATAGCCGAAACCGTAAACTAGATTGGCACTAGGTTTGTTTAAGGGAGGGCAGGAAAAACAAAGTCATAAGTTAGGTGAAGGTAGGAAACACACACTAGATCACTTGGGTGTTTTTGGGAAATAGTGACTCACGTGCACTGTTTGGGAAATAGTGACTTACTGTTTCCCAAGCACACCCAGGTGACCTAGTGTGTTTCCAATCTTCCACTTACTTGTTACTTCATTTTTACCTTAGTCCCTTAAACAAACCTAGGACCTAGGACTAGGCCCTAGGCAATGGTCTCGGGTTTTTCGTTTTCCATTGCTTCACGACCGTAGGCATGTTCAATTTTAAATTTACATATACATTTTTATAGGATAAAAAAAAATCATAAAAAAATCTTAAATGAAATACTGAAAACTTAGTGCAATTGGACATGCATTCATTTTCATAATTCACGTCACACGATACTTTAAATTGAGTCTAGTTAAACGTCCCAATAAATGAATAGGTTTCAATTTAGGAAACCACGGTGGTCCTTGATGAGCACAGTTATTTCTCATTCGAAAACTGTGAAAATAATACTCTTCCGAGAAATACATGGATTGCATTGGGGATCTAACGACAAAAGGCTTAAGAGCCGATCGTAGCAAAGAGGAACTACGAAAGGTAATCCTTGGCGTTTTACACGTACATACATCTTGATATTTCACGAAAATGGAAACGTTGGCATATCTTTATCTATCGATTAGGCGAAGAAACGATAAGCGATACAGTCTCCATCGAGCTTAAGTGAATATGTTCACATTTATCCAATGTACTTTTGTCCATGCACTTTACTTCAGTACTTTTGACTGGTGATGGCCTTTTGGATAGGATGTTAATTAATTGGATCTAAAGGTAGACCTACCCATATATACGAGGGACATCCGGAAAGTAGTACCCGTTCGTGCCGCATGAAGTGCTGACGACGCCAGTAGCCGCTGGACGAGGTCAGATAGCTTCAGTGGCTTGTCTGCCTTCTCTGAGCCAAGTTGCGTGACGCTAGCATTGCCTGTGTTGTTTCTGTGATTGTTTACAATGTTTAAAAAAATTGAGAAGGCCGCCAGTTGTGAAGTGAGGGCAGTGATTAAATTCCTCAATGCAAGAAACGTTCGCCCATATGATATTCATCGCCAATTAAAGGAGGTGTATGGAGACAATGTAATGGACGAGTCGTCTGTTCGGCGGTGGTGTCGCAACTTCAACATGGGGAGGGGGAACACACACGACGATGAGCGTTCGGGGAGACCGTCTGTCATTACAGACCAACTGGTGAGCTCAGTTGACGAATTCGTGAGGAACGATCGGCGCGTCACAATTGATGACATCTGTGAGCATTTTCCCAATGTTTCTCGAACAATTGTTCATGAAATTGTTAAACACCATCTGCATTATGCAAAAATTTGTGCAAGATGGGTCCCTCGCATGCTTACAGATGAGCACAAAACCAAGCGTATGGCTGCAGCACTGACGTTTTTGGGACGTTATTCTGATGAAGGAGACTCTTTCTTGACTCGCATAATTACTGGTGACGAAACATGGGTTTGTTATGCATCACCAGACTTTTTGGCAGGAAAAAGATTTGACAGCGATGAAGAACTTAAAGAAGGAGTGACCCTGTATCTCAATGAGCTGGCGGCGAAGGACTATGCAGCAGGAATACAGAAACTTGTCACACGTTATGACAAATGCCTTAATTTGCTTTGAGATTATGTTGAGAAGTAGTTTAAAGTATCCTCTTTCAAATAAAATTTTTTATGTTTGTTAATATTTACTTTTGTGTCTTTATTTCACGAACGGGTACTACTTTCCGGATGACCCTCGTATATATATAATTCACTAAATAGTCATAGCAAATATAAATTTACACCATTCCCTCGTCAAACGAGGTTATCCTGAATCCCTCCTGAATAAGAGGATCCGTAGACATACTTACACTCCCAGACCTTCAACCACCGCGAAAAACCACCCTCTTTCAATTTGCACCACGTTTCTTACTGGCCTAGAATCTCTGCGTTCTATCCTAAAGGACCTCTATCCTATCCTCAAAAACCACAATTCCACCACCAACCTTTTCCCCAAATGCCCCTCTGTCACTTTCAAACGCCCCGCCAATCTATCAGATCTTCTAAAGTCCACCAATCCACTTCTTAAATCCTCGCCCCGTTCCAAAATCACTCCCATACCCTGCAATAAACCTAGATGCAAAACATGTCCTATTTTCCTAACCAGAATCCCATCCCTCTCCCACCCGCTCTTTAACTCTCTCCCACCAATTCCCTACTCCTCGTGTACCTCCAGCAATGTTGTCTACCTACTCAAGTGCCAACTTTGCCCTGCCTTATACATTGGATAGTGTACCACACCCCTTAATATTAGAATCAATAATCATCGAGCCTCATGCAACAATTCCTCCCTTATTTGTATGCTCCCAATCCCCAAACATGCCTCCAAACACAACACTGCCTTTGACCAATGTTTTAAAGTATCCGTCTTAGCATCCCTCCCACACTCAGACCCTCCACTGAAACTCAAAACATTAGAGCTAGCTTTCATCTGGCCCTTGGATTTCTGGAATCGCCCAGGTATTAATATTAGACATTAATTGCCCCCTTTATGCATATAATTTCATCCCCTTCCGCACCCAAAAACTTCAATATCATCCCCACCTTTTTTTAAAATTCCCGCGCCATACACTACCCCTCCAAACCCTTCACCTCGAATTCCTTCCCCCCCCCCCTTTTCCCCCTTTTTCCTTTCTTTTCCCCTCTTTTCCCCTCTTTTTCCCCCATTTTCCCCCTTCTCCTTCCTACCACTGCTTTCGGGCTCTCCTCTGCCTCAGTTCTGTTCCTAATTCCTCTTGAGAAAGGTGGTTGCATCACCGAAAATTCGAGAACTAGTGAGTCCCTCTTTTATATGTTTTAGTTTCTGTGTTTGCTATGGCTATTTAGTGAATTTTATTGTGCACGTTCGTGGCTTGTCCAAGAAAGTGACTATATATATATATGGAAGGTCCGTGGTTCAAATCCCGGATAAGGAAATATTTTTACTTTCGTGATTTGCTCAAAAACCGCCTTCCCCACATATCCTGTGTTCGCCTTTTATGTGTTTTCCTTTCCCCTTTCCTTATACCTATTTCTTTGTTTGAATGAATATTTGTGCGCCGTATGACGGGATTTTCAAGTTTGAATAAAAATATATATATATATATATATATATATATATATATATATATATATATATATACACCCTCCCATGGACTACAACCTTGTCGTGGTGGAAGGGCTTGTGTGTTCCGATGACCCCTAGAGCTGTGCTGGCGGGAGTAATAATAATTACTCCTGGAAGGGTCACCCATGCCAGATAGGTCGAAGGTTAGGAGCCAGACGAAAGGTAGTACACGCAGCGTCTGTTCCTCAGTGAGGCGGCTGCAATGGCGTCTGACCCCAGTGGGGCGGCCATTAAGTGATGGTGTCACGTTAAAAACACTATTGAGGAAGGCAACGGGAAACCACCTCAATTATGATTCCCAAGAATACTATGATGGCACTATAGATAATATGAGTCCTGGCAACTACGGGACTCGGCCCAAGAGGCCGTGTGTCGTGCCCGGCAGCGGGAGAGGCAAGGCTTCCGCGGTCGTCATCCCACGAAACCCTTGCAGGGAAGAAATAACTGCAGCAGGACAGAAGACTCAGAAGATGGCGAAAGTAGTTAAAATAGGAACCTGGAACGTCAGGACAATGTTGAGGAGAGGCAAATTAGAAAATATTAAGCAAGAGATGGAAAGAGGTAATATAGATGTTTTAGGTCTCTGGGACGTGAGATGGAAGGAAAGCGGGGATTACTGGAGTGACAATTATAGAGTGATATACAGCGGCGTGGACGAGAGCCAACGAGGGGTTGCCGTAATTTTAAATAAAGGGATAGGAAGAAGCGTAGTCAACATAGAGCAAGCGACAGATAGAATTTTACTCGTAGAGATTAAAGCAGAGCCGACCAACTTGGTCAATGTTCAGGTATACATGCCACCGAGCAACCACAAGGAGGAAGAAGTCGATAGGATGTATGATAAGTTAGAGGATATCATCGCGAGTGTTCCTGCAGGGAAACATTTGATAGTGATGGGGGATTGGAATGCGACGGTAGGCGAAGGAAGAGATGGTGGTGAGGTGGGGGACTATGGGTTAGGCACGAGGAATGAACGCGGGGAGAAAGTAATTGAATTCTGCAGGAGACAGGGGTTAGTCATCACTAACACATGGTTTAGACACCACAAAAGGCGTAGGTATACATGGAAAATGCCAGGTGACTCAGAAAGGTATCAGTTTATCATATTATACTATGGTTAGGCACAGGTTTAGGAACAGTGTGATAAATTCGCACAGTTTCCCAGGAGCGGATGCGGACTCTGACCACAATTTAGTTGTTATGAAATGTAATGTTCGTTTCAAGAAGATAAGGCAAGGGCGGCGGGTTAAAAAATGGAATTTAAAAGCTGTAAATGGATTAACGAGGAAGGAGTATCAGCAGGCTGTAGAGAAAATGGTGGATGACGGTAAAGAACTGAGTACTATCGAAGAAAAATGGGAATGTATCAAGAAAGGGATATTGGAAGCCGCTAAAGACACTATAGGAACCGTTAACGGGAAAAGGATAAGGAAACCATGGGTAACGGATGAGATGATTGCAAAGATGGATGAGAGAAGAAGATGGAAAAATGTAAACACAGAGTTAGGCAAAATGAAGTACAAAGAGTTAAACAATAAATTGAGAAGAGCCACAAATAAAGCAAAAGAAGAATGGTGGAAAACGCAATGCGAGGCTATGGAAAGTTTACAGAAGAAGGGTGAAATTGGTGCTCTATACAGCAAGGTTAAGTTATTATCGGGAAGAAGGCAAGATCTGTGCTAATGGTTAAAGATAAATGGGGTAAGATAATAGTTGAACCACGAAAAATCCAAGAGAGATAGAAGGAATATATAGAAACACTGTATGGTGAAGAACTTAGGCCGACAAGTTTAGACATAGAAAAGGAACATGACGTAGAAGAAGATAGCTTAGGTCCAGGCATACCCGACGATGAAATAGAAAGGGCATTAAAGGAGAAGAAAGCAAATAAGGGTTGGGGGTGGACAATATTCCTGTAGAATAGTTGAAATGGTTAGGGAAAGGTGGGAAGACGGCCATATATGGACTGATTCGTAGTATCTATGAGGAAGGAATCTGGCCGGAAGATTTTGTAAGATCGGTGTTAGTTCCTATTCCAAAAAAGGCAAAGGCTTCGTCATGTGAGGATTACAGAACAATAAGTTTGATATCCCACGCAGCTAAAGTTATTCTCAGGATCATCAACTAAAGGATAGAGAGTAAGGCAAATGATTACTTAGGGGATGATCAGTTTGGGTTCAGGAAAGGAAGAGGTACGCGTGATGCCATTGCAGTAATAAGATCACTAGTCGAGAGGAATATAGAATACAATCAGGACGTTTTTGCCTGTTTTGTTGATTTCGAAAAAGCGTTTGATGGAGTGAATTGGGAAAAATTAATGCGTGTATTGCAGAAAATAGGAATGGATTGGAGGGACAGGAGACTGATCCGCAACCTGTACATGTCTCAGACTGCTCAGGTGCGAGTGGGGAACCGAGAGTCCGGATGGGCAGTGTTAGGAAGAGGTGTAATGCAGGGTTGCCCATTATCACCGGTACTGTTCAACGTATATGTAGAGGAAATGATTAAACAGGCATGGGAAGAACTGGAGGTAGGAATGAAAGTCGGAGGGGAATTCGTAAAATCGGTTAGGTTTGCTGATGACCAAAAATTAGTTGCTCAGTCAGCCAAGGGGTTGCAAGCATTGTTGAGTGAATTGGAGGTTCAGTGCGATAAATATGGGATGAGAATCAATATTAATAAAACAAAGGTTATGCGATTTTCCAGAAAGAAAAAGGCTTAGCTAAATATCAAAATAGGCGGGGAAAAAATAGAGCAGGTAGAACAGTTTACATATCTCGGAAGTGTTTTGGACCAATACGGTCAAAGTGGAAGGGACGTAAGGAGAAGAATTGCGCTAGACAAGGAGGCTTTCTCAAGGAGGAGGGAGTTGATGACGGGGACGTTGAGTAGGGAGGTTAAGACAAGACTCGTAAAAACTCTGATATGGAGCGTAGCAATGTACGGCGCGGAAACGTGGTCGCTGAAGCAGGAGGATAGACGTAGATTGGAGGCTTTTGAAATGTGGGTGTGGAGAAGAATGGAGAAGGTGAAATGGACCGAAAGGAAAATAAATGAGGAAGTACTAGAAATGGTGGGGGAGGAGAGGGGTTTGTTGAGAGAAATCCTATGGAGGCAGGAAAAATGGATGAAAGGCGTATTGAGTGGTAGTGGAATGTTGAAGAGGGTAATAGAGGGGAGAATGTTGGGCAAGCGAGGTTAGGGTAGGAACAGGATAGGGATGTTGGACGGGATGAAGGGAGGAAAGAAGTACACCGAGACGAAGAGGGACCTGATATAGATTAGTTTGATAGTTGGGGAGTCACAAAATGTTTATTTGATAGTTGTGTCCATCCAGAAACCTACCTTAACCGGTTGATTACCTAATAAATAATATAAATACATATAAACGAGGCGTGTTCATAAATTAAGGCCCGTTTGTTCACAGGAAAAAATATACTCATATGAAACACATTTTATTGGCACTTTTAGTTAGCTACAAACCTACTTCACTTCTCTACATAATCGCAGTTAACTTCTAAGCATTTTTCGTACCGCTGCACCAGTTTCTTTAACCCATCTGCATAGAAACTCGCCGCCTGAGAGTTGAACCAACCGACAACGCCATTCTTGAGTTCCTCTTTGGTTTCGAAACGTTGTCCGTCGAATCACTGTTTCAAGTGCAAGAAGAGGAAGTAGTCGCTGGGTGTAAGGTCGGGACTGTACGGTGGGTGGTTTAAAGAGTTCCCAACGACCCAAAAATTCTCGTCCACTGGACATTCTTTGCTCTTTGTGGTGGTCGGTGAGCATTTTCGGTACCCACCTTGCACGCAATGTGCGGTATCCGAGGTTTTCCGTAACAATATTGTAGACAGTAGTGCGTCCAAGTTGAGGAAATTGTTCAGCCAGGCCATTAATTGTCAATCGACGATCACATCGCAGTTTTTGTTCCACTTGCGAAACAATTTCATCGGTCAGAATACTGGGCCTACCACTTCGCTCTTCGTCATGGACATTTGTTCGTCCATTTTTTAAATCACAGCACCATTTTCTAACCTTTCTTTCACTCATAACTGTAGGTTTATAAACTAGGCATAATTCCCGATGGATTTCAGCAGCCGACAATTCTTTTGCATACAAGAATCGTATGACAGAACGCACTTCACAACTGGCGGGATCAACGATTGTCACGGATATTGTTGTGTGCATGCACGGACAAGCAAACGACTTCTGAAACAAAACAAATGCTGCTATATCTTCTCAATGAATCAGTATATGTCGCTGCAGGAGCAAAACTGTTCCTAATTCCTCTTGAGAAAGGTGGTTGAACCACCGCAAATTCGATAACCAGTGAGTCCCTCTTTTATATGTTTTCGTTTCTGTGTTTGTGTTGACTATTTAGTGAATTTACATTATATATATATATATGTATGTATAAATATATATTGCGGTAGCACTCACGAGAGCAATATAACTTTTGGACGGCACAATGTGTTTTTTACGCGTTATCTGTATTATTCTGTGTTCGTCAAAAATGTGCCGCAATCCAAGCTTCATTTTCTTAATTATTTCAATATTAATTTTCTCCCTTAGCGTTTAGAAACGCTGTGTTTACAGAATGTGCTTGTTTATTAATCAAAATAAAATAATATAAATTCAACCTGACTTTGGTATATTATTTATACTGTTAATGGAAGAAATATAAATTAATCCAGCATCAAAACCATATTATATAAGAACGATGCGGCCGGCTCCGCCTTCTGAATGCCATTCTGATATTCCCTATTCTCTCTGAAGCGAGAGATTCTCATTCTCTCCCTCGCTCTCTGACCAGCCTTCTACCCTCTCGAGTCTTTTCTTTTGCAAACACTGACCACATTTGATCCCCACCCGCACTGGCCCGAGGGTCATATCTTTCACTCTACCCGTCCCCCGATCCCTTATCCCTAGCACTCACGAGCTCAAGTCATCCCCTACACCGTATCCACATTTCTCTCTCTCTCTCTCTCTCCCCATATCACTCCGTTTGTTCCCTTTTCCTCTCCTCGATTCTCGCTTCCCCCGCCATATCGTGTTCTATTCACAGCATCGGTCACCAACTCTCGCCAACCCATGCCCCAATTCTTCCCTTCGGCGGCCAGTACATGGCAATTCCATTCTCTCATTTTCTCATTCGAATTAAATCCATGTCCCATAATTCTCGGCTCCGGTGCCACCGCTTACTTCCGCCTACAGTAATGGTCAATTACTCAAAACGCTTATGAAACAACAATTTTTGACTGACACAGGAATTCCCGATACCATAATTACTACCTCGGATTACAACTATCGGGCTCCCGCATACCGGACGTCATATTATTTATCGCTGTTGGGTCACCATATTTTCAGTTTCTCCGATATACGGGAATTCAGTTCATGTAATACATTTCGTGGTCTCTTTTCTGTTCTATGTCTAAACAAAAATAAGTTATTGTTTCAGTTTTTAATACTCAAAATAATAGTTAGTTTAAATAATACAGCCATTATTTTCAACTGACTTAACAGAGTTTAAATTGTGAAAATGTTTATAAAAACATTTTGTTTAGTAGCTATTAATTACGTAGTTATTGTAGTTACACGAATGCATAAAACATATACAAAAACACATACGCTCGCAGATGAATGGTGAATACTGACGGAAAGGTAAAATACAGTCATGAAAAGGAATAACAAATACTTCCCCTCCATCCGCTGCAAAGAAGGCACATAATGCCTCAAAAAACACCTCGCCCAACATCAGACGTCGCTCCAATCAATTTCTTCATCCTCCTGGAGGAATTAGTCTTAACCTAAAACCCCTTCAAATTTCACGGAAACTATTACTTACGGATAAATACCGATGCGATGGAAATTCGAGTGCGGTAGCTTAAACCGACCTTGGCATTAGCCAACTTGAGGACATATTCTATGAAATTAACATCTCAAACCTCTCTTCTGTGTCCCTATTTGTGGTTGATATCATCCTTCTTTTAGTCCATGGATTTGAGTATCCTCTTTAATTTACAATGCCAATTGTCATTAACTTCCTCTAATTTTAAATACACCAAAACCTTTAGATATATCAACATCCACATTAAAAACGGAAATTTTACCACCTGTACCCAAAAGAAATCAACTAAAGAACAAAAGTTCCTCTTCAAATGATGCCATCAATAACACATGAACCCCTACAGGTCTTCCCTCCTCACAATTCTTGACCTCTGAATCTGCAGAAATGCGTGGGGAATTCCCTCAGAATATGCGTCTTCATCGAAAAATTACTCATCAGCACCACCTTTCATCTCAATGCACATTACAATCTTTGACAAAAATACACTTGCCCGATAACCTAAATCTCATTTCCATTATCTTTCTCGGCAGCCACAAAATACGGGAACAACGAGGAGCGTTCAGGATCTAAATCGCCCCACGTTTTCCTCGGAACTGGCAGTAGACGATTAGATGTAGCTAAGTCTATAATACCCCAGCGCTTTGTATGAATATTAGTCGTATATGGCACAGCCGTGAACGACTGCACTGTACAGTGCATCGATTTTGAATAGCTGCCACCAGTGTGAGAAGGGTTTTCAATTCATAAAATGGCTTAGTTTTGTGTACAGAAACAGCGTGATCATCCGTTTTCTTAAAACCGCACGGTTTAACACCATCGAACTCCATCATCAATGAGTGAGACATGTGGTAATAATGTTGTGCAAAATCTGTGGACGTGAAAATTCAAAGAAGACCACACGTTTCGTGACAAAAATCCCATGAAGCTTAGACCGCTGAACAACTGGTTTTTTCAGAGGGAAATGGACGCCACTACGGAAGCATTCTCGGCGACGATGACACTATGACGTCGACGTTGTGAAAATGTGTACTTCTAAAGGGAGAATACATATTGAGAAATAACAGAAGTTCACTCAGCTATAATTAGTTATACATAAAAATATTAGATCGAATGAAAGAAGAATGCTACATGTAGGTATTTTCCACAACATTTTTTATTTGGTACAAATAGTTTCAACGCATAGGCGTCATCCTCAGGCACGTAAAAATATTTTGTAATTCTTTTGTGGAGAATACCTAGTATTCGTCTTTCATTTGAACATGAAGTTCCACGTACTTGATATAATCGGTTCTAGATAAAATTACATCTTAAAAATTGAACGTATCTCATATCAGATACTAAAAAATGATGAATACAGGTACTCTGAAACACCCCTCCCCATATTATACAAAGGTCCCGCAAAATTTCGTGATACACTGAAAACGAGACCTTTACATCGCCTTATCGCTTCTTCTCTGCCATACGACTGAGCCGGAAACCATCCAATATGCATGTGCCGCCTCCTTTTCCGCCCAACAGCATCAACTTCCAAATGAACTCCATAAACCACCTGCTCATCACGAAATCCTATTTACCGTCTCTCCGTGTAATTACTGTCCCTCTTTTTGAACAGTTGGGTGAATTCAAATCCACTCTCTACGTGCGCAGTAATTATACTGAACACTCAAAAAAATATCCCGTATGCCTTCACATCACAACCATCACATTCCAAAACAAACTGCTCCCCAATGCCATCCGTTTCATAGCTGGCTGTCAATCCCCAAGCAATCATCTAAGGGAGAACTCGAGAAAGACGCATGTATGGGTGATCAAAGCTTTTGAACCGACAGGGTTAACGGCCCCAACGATTATAAAAAGCAACCGTTATTCCCTCCCTCAGGACCTAAAATACCCTCCCTCTTTCCCTACCTGAAGCAACAACCCCAGATTCTTACCTAAGAGAGAATCCCTGTTCTCTAGAAAAACAATGGATTTTCGGCGGCTATCCAAAATACACCTATTCTTGTTTATTATATTAAAATGGCTTAATATCTGGAAAAGAATACGTAGTGTCTATACATTGATAAAAGTGACCGAGAATAATATAATTCTAAAAAAAGACGAATGAATCGTTTCGTGCGTGTAACTGTACTTTTTGCGTTTACAAACTCACTAAGGTCTAGACACAAATTACTAGAGACTTTCACTTGAACTACTCGAGACTTTACTCTAGACTTAAATTTGAGCGGACGCTAATTCATTCGATGAATAATTGAATCCATCTGGAAATCTCAAGAATATTTCCCGGGAAGGAATAACTTATAATTTAAATTTATTATTCATAAAACGAAGTTAATTTGTAGAAATTAGTCCATACTATCTTCTGAATTACTTTACTTACTTGGGAATATCATATTTTCCGCCAAAAACCAAACGCAAGATCACAAAACAGCATATGATGGAGATGAAATCGCTATGTGAAGAGGATATTGTGTAGTGAAGTCTTGCTTTTTACCACATATTTTTTTAATTTATACGTATTTATGAATGCACGCAAATCCTCTTTAGCACACTTATTTTTACTTTTTTTAGTTTTTGTAATTTGACTTGATGTGCCGTGTACTTGCAGACAGTATACTGTTAAAAGAAACATACGCTTAAGACAATTTACGGATTTTTGGCAAGTAAGATAGATTTAATTCGCAGGTTAGTGGAATTATTTTTTTCTTCCGGTGAGGCACACATTTTGAGCTTTACATCTTAAAAGTAATATTTTTCGGTAATTTTTATTTTGATTCTTACATGCAAGTATTTGACAACGTGTTTTACTGAATTGCTCTCGGTGTAAAATTCCAGTCTCTTTGTATCCGGCTGTACAACCAAAATCAACGTGCAACATCGCCCAACGGCGCATGAAAAGAAGCGAGGACAATATCTAAAAAGAATATTATATTAAACAATAAGACAATTTGATGATGGATGTCTATGCTATGTTTAACACGTGCAGTGTTAAAAAATAAAATAATTATACTTAAAGAGTAGAGGTGCTGCCATAAGCTTAATCCTTCCATGTTTCGCAAAGATTAATTTGAATTAACAAACGTAAAAATCTTTAAAAGAAAGATATTTATCACACTATAATTACAATGATCACGTTACTATCTTAATTTAACGACAGTATTTGAACAATGAGTAAGTTTACTTTTAGGGAATTATTTTTCGCCAAAAACCTTTTTTAAAAAAAATTTTAGGGAAAATTCATGATCTTAATAATTTTCATGACTTCAGAAATTCAGGAGGAAAATAAAAAAACCCGCCAATGATGTAATACGAAGTTAAAATAGACCCCCCTCAGGAAAGTTAGGAAAATAATTATTTGTAAATCACTGGTCAGTAATATTTCTACTTTTTGGTCGAGAAGATACCAAATAACAAAAAGCAGAAAAAGCATATACTAGTATATCGTTTGCAATTACAATCGTTCTATAATCGTTCTAAAGCAATTAAAATGGTCTCCATGGCTTGGTGAGAAATAAACAAAAATTGATAAATGAAAGAAATACTTGTTTACTTGGTGAGTGAGTGAGTACCTGTAAGGCGCAGGTTTTGATTTCTAATGATACCAATTTTTATAAAATACTCGATTAAAATTTTGGGTTTATGAGCCCAGTAATGGTGGTGAAGGCTACTATATATAGAATTAGTGATTCACAGGTGTGAATTCTTGGTAGCATTTAAAAAAAAATAAAGATGATCATTTATAAGGTGCGTGTAAATATTACGTGCCATTTTTCGTAAAATTGATGAGAGGCTTAGGAATGAATGTTTACTATTGATATTATTACGTATAAAGAGAGAAACAGAGCTTGTTCCAAAGAAAAGGTAGCAGGACGGCTAAAAACCAAAATACCAACCGATGGAAAGCGTATTAAATTCTACATAGTGTTTGTAACACAACAACTTGGATTAAGGAATTACAATTGCCTCTACTGTGCATAGCAAGTCCAAGGAGTAAATATAGATGCTAGAATTTCGATGTAAAGGGTCCTTAATACTGAACCTCTAATGAAACGACAAAATAAAAAAAATCCTTTGGAATTGAACAGCAGCTATTATAACGAGTACAGTTACAAGTTCCCCTCCCATGGACTACAACCTTGTCGTGGTGTAAGGGCTTGTGTGTTCCGATGACCCCTAGAGCTGTGCTGGCGGGAGTAATAATAATTACTCCTGGAAGGGTCACCCATGCCAGATAGGTCGAAGGTTAGGAGCCAGACGAAAGGTAGTCCACGCAGCGTCTGTTCCTCAGTGAGGCGGCTGCAATGGCGTCTGACCCCAGTGGGGCGGCCATTAAGTGATGGTGTCACGTTAAAAACACTATTGAGGAAGGCAACGGGAAACCACCTCAATTATGATTCCCAAGAATATTATGATGGGCACTATAGATAATATGAGTCCTGGCAACTACGGGACACGGCCCAAGAGGCCGTGTGTCGTGCCCGGCAGCGGGAGAGGCAAGGCTTCCGCGGTCGTCATCCCACGAAACCCTTGCGGGGAAGAAATAACTTCAGCAGGACAGAAGACTCAGAAGAAGGCGAAAGTAGTTAAAATAGGAACCTGGAACGTCAGGACAATGTTGAGGAGAGGCAAATTAGAAAATATTAAGCGAGAGATGGAAAGAGGTAACATAGATGTTTTAGGCCTCTGCGAGGTAAGATGGAAGGATAGCGGGGATTACTGGAGTGACAATTATAGAGTAATATACAGCGGCGGGGATGAGAGCCAACGAGGGGTTGCCGTAATTTTAAATAAAGGGGTAGGAAGAAGCGTAGTCAACATAGAGCAAGCGACAGATAGAATTTTACTCGTAGAGATTAAAGCAGAGCCGACGAACTTGGTCATTATTCAGGTATACATGACACCGAGCAACCACAAGGAGGAAGAAGTCGATAGGATGTATGATGAGTTAGAGGATATCATCGCGAGTGTTCCTGCAGGGAAACATTTGATAGTGATGGGGGATTGGAATGCGACGGTAGGCGAAGGAAGAGATGGTGGTGAGGTGGGGGACTATGGGTTAGGCACGAGGAATGAACGCGGGGAGAAAGCAATTGAATTCTGCAGGAGACAGGGGTTAGTCATCACTAACACATGGTTTAGACACCACAAAAGGCGTAGGTATACATGGAAAATGCCAGGTGACTCAGAAAGGTATCAGTTAGATTATATTATGGTTAGGCACAGGTTTAGGAACAGTGTGATAAATTCGCACAGTTTCCCAGGAGCGGATGCGGACTCTGACCACAATTTAGTTGTTATGAAATGTAATGTTCGTTTCAAGAAGATAAGGCAAGGGCGGCGGGTTAAAAAATAAAATTTAGAAGCAGTAAATGAATTAACGAGGAAGGAGTATCAGGAGGCTGTAGAGAAAATGATGGATGACGGTAAAGAACTGAGTGCTATCGAAGAAAAATGGGAATGTATCAAGAAAGGGATATTGGAAGCCGCTAAAGACACTATAGGAACCGTTAACGGGAAAAGGATAAGGAAACCATGGGTAACGGATGAGATGATTGCGAAGATGGATGAGAGAAGAAGATGGAAAAATGTAAACACAGAGTTAGGCAAAATGAAGTACAAAGAGTTAAACAATAAATTGAGAAGGGCCACAAATAAAGCAAAAGAAGAATGGTGGAAAACGCAATGCGAGGATATGGAAAGTTTACAGAAGAAGGGATAAATTGGTGCTCTATACAGCAAGGTTAAGTTATTATCGGGAAGTAAGAAGGCAAGAGCTGTGCTAACAGTTAAAGATAAATGGGGTAAGATAATAGTTGAACCAGGAAAAATCCAAGAGAGATGGAAGGAATATATAGAAACACAGTATGGTAAAGAACTTAGGCCGACAAGGTTAGACATAGAAAAGGAACATGACGTAGAAGAAGATAGCTTAGGTCCAGGCATACCCGACGATGAAATAGAAAGGGCATTAAAGGAGATGAAAGCAAACAAGGCTGTGGGGGTGGACAATATTCCTGTAGAATAGTTGAAATGGTTAGGGAAAGGTGGGAAGACGGCCATATATGGACTGATTCGTAGTATCTATGAGGAAGGAATCTGGCCGGAAGATTTTGTAAGATCGGTGTTAGTTCCTATTCCAAAAAAGGCAAAGGCTTCGTCATGTGAGGATTACAGAACAATAAGTTTGATATCCCACGCAGCTAAAGTTATTCTCAGGATCATCAACAAAAGGATAGAGAGTAAGGCAAATGATTACTTAGGGGATGATCAGTTTGGGTTCAGGAAAGGAAGAGGTACGCGTGATGCCATTGCAGTAATGAGATCACTAGTCGAGAGGAATATAGAATACAATCAGGACGTTTTTGCCTGTTTTGTAGATTTCGAAAAAGCGTTTGATAGAGTGAATTGGGAAAAATTAATGCGTGTATTGCAGAAAATAGGAATGGATTGGAGGGACAGGAGACTGATCCGCAACCTGTACATGTCTCAGACTGCTCAGGTGCGAGTGGGGAACGGAGAGTCTGGATGGGCAGTGTTAGGAAGAGGTGTAAGGCAGGGTTGCCCATTGTCACCGGTACTGTTCAACGTATATGTAGAGGAAATGATTAAAGAGGCATGGGAAGAACTGGAGGTAGGAATGAAAGTCGGAGGGGAACTCGTGAAATCGGTTAGGTTTGCTGATGACCAAGCATTAGTTGCTCAGTCAGCCAAGGGGTTGCAAGCATTGTTGAGTGAATTGGAGGTTCAGTGCGATAAATATGGGATGAGAATCAATATTAATAAAACAAAGGTTATGCGATTTTCCAGAAAGAAAAAGGCTAAGCTAAATATTAAAATAGGCGGGGAAAGAATAGAGCAGGTAGAGCAGTTTACATATCTCGGAAGTGTTTTGTACCAATACGGTCAATGTGGTAGGGACGTAAGGAGAAGAATTGCGCTAGGCAAGGAGGCTTTCTCAAGGAGGAGGGAGTTGATGACGGGGACGTTGAGTAGGGATGTTAAGACAAGACTCGTAAAACCTCTGATATGGAGCGTAGCTATGTACGGCGCGGAAACGTGGTCGCTGAAGCAGGAGGATAGACGTAGATTGGAGGCTTTTGAAATGTGGGTGTGGAGAAGAATGGAGAAGGTGAAATGGACCGAAAGGAAAACAAATGAAGAAGTACTGGAAATGGTGGGTGAGGAGAGGGGTTTGTTGAGAGAAATCCTATGGAGGCAGGAAAAATGGATGAAAGGCGTATTGAGCGGTAGTGGAATGTTGAAGAGGGTAATAGAGGGGAGAATGTTGGGCAAGCGAGGTAAGGGTAGGAACAGGATAGGGATGTTGGACGGGATGAAGGGAGGAAAGAAGTACACCGAGATGAAGAGGGACCTGATATAGATTAGTTTGCTAGGTGGGGAGTCACAAAATGTTTATTTGATAGTTGTGTCCATCCAAAAACCTACCTTAACCGGTAGATTACCTAATAATAATAGTTACAAGTTCAAAATTATAAGATACTCATTAGAAATCTGAAGTTCTCACTAAAATACGATTTTTTATTCGAAACCGATAATGATCATGTGACGAACAAAGTTTTTAACATTTTTAATTGTTCAGTATCAAGTGGTAATAGTGTCAAAAAGTATAAGTGAATATCCGCATCAATATGATACTTTTATAGACCTAGATCATAGTTGCTTTATTATGCCGCTTTTCACATATTCCCTCCACCTTCCCTGAATGTCTGCTTTCTTAGTTAACTTTATTTATCCGTAGGCATTTTTATAATTTTTAATCCATTCAAACCTATCTTATTTTTCAGAAACAGGATGCTAATATTTCCTCGTCGCTGGAACCATTTCCTATTAACGGATTTCTCAATTTGAGTAGCTTCAGGCGTGATATGGTGTAATGCATCGAAACCTGATCTAATACATCTTGACCTGATGATGATGTAATACATCGAAACCCGGTCGTAAAATAAATTTAATCAAGTGGAAATGTTTTACGATTCATTAAGGGATTTCGATCCCAATTTCAAGGATTCTGTTATTTTATTACCTTACTCTAGTACTTATTTTTCTAATAATCCTCACTCGAGCTTCATTTCTATTCTTCGTATCCAGAAACATCTATTCAATAATAAATGGGTTCGTTATCTATCAAAATCAATACATTTCCTATAATTTTTATCATTAATTTTATTTAACTTTATTTAACTATCGGGTTGTATTTTCTCAATTCCAACATTCCCTTCTATTACATATCCTCCAACATTCTTGCCATAATTCCCTTCAATGATGACATCGAGGTAATCCTAAAAAAATTATTGGGTGATATATTTATTTTACCTATTAAACATAACACAAATTTTCTTTTATACATGCATACTCTAGCTCCGTAGCTAATCTGTATACGCATTACTAGGCCAAAACTGCAAAGCCTGTCGTTTTCATTTCACGAAGTGCTAAGTTTTTGAATAAAGTAATTTGTTGCCATGAAAACCAATCCCGGGGGAAGTGGGTTAAAATCGCAAAAAATCAATCACTTTGTTATGGCATATTTTCCAAAAGTCGATTTAGAAATGTAAGAAAACAAAATTAGAAAGCATTAGCTGAATTTTCGATAGAGGCCTCTAACTATAGCCATTTTTTTTAATTTTACTACGTCAATCAATATTTTAATTTAGGGAAAATCTTCGTTTTATCCCATTGAATTCCACTGAAATTCATTACAATAACTGGATTCGAACCTGACCAATGGACTAAAATTTTAGTTTGCTAATATATTGGAAAAGGCAGTATGTTTCTGTCACCAATAAATTTCTCAATAAAAACTCAATCTTTCCATTTTTTGGCGTAAGAGCGGAACAAAAAAGTAAAAATGTTTAATGTTTATTATAATAGTAAGAAATAGAAATTGTTCAAACTTGGCGAGTAGGTCTATCTCCTACGAAACCTCATCATATTGATCATCCCAGAAATTCAAAATGCCTGTCATCTTCCTCATTTCTGTCTCACCTTCCCGAAGGTTATTACCTTTCAGGGCTTCAAAACCCAGCTAACTTTCCATAACTCCTCCTCTGCTTTCCATACCTTCACGGAATTTTCAGTACCAGACAGTATGCCCCCTTGTGACGGCTAACAGGGTTTGATGTATATGTAGATGAACCAAACCCTCTTTTCCCCCAGTCTATCCAACACCTCTTCGTTATACATTCCCTCCGTTCAGCTTACTTTTTCCATGTTTTCCCAAACCCATATCTCAAAAGTTCTCAATCTCAACTTCTCTTCGTAGCCTATGCTTTCCAAATCTAGGCCCGGAAAAAAATTTCTTGACTAATAAATCCTTCATAATCCTACTCAGTGTCACGGAAAAGCACTTAAACTTCCTAAAATACAATAGTAAAGTCCGGATCATCGAAATGAAACTACCAATCGTGCTAGCCAGTAAATTAAAGCTCAAACAGAGATACATTTGTTCGAAAATTTAAAAAATACCTCAGAAAATGCAACAATTTCAAAGCGCCAAAGACATTCGCCTTGACCGATACGAACCTGGATCAACCAATGTCCGGCCAAGGGTTTTATCAAGTTAATTTACCGAAGCATACTCTTAGACAATTTTGGGGGCTTTAAACGAACAAGGTGTTATAACCAAATACGTTGTATAAAATTTAACAGGTATTCGTAGTCGTTCGCACTGCGCCACAGTCCACGAGGTTAAAACCAACTATTGGAACACGGAGGTGTTTACCTCAGACAAACATCATCCGCTAATATTCATCTAAATTGTTGCATTTCATATTTGTCATGTCTCTGTTAACAAAATTGTTTTCTACACTTTGACATTTTTACATTTCAATGCATATTAGCGGGTGACTCCGTTAAAAGTTACTGTCGCGGCATCTCCCGTAGTTCTTTGAATCCCTTGGAGAGTTCAATGGGTAAAGCGCTAGAAAAGAGAAAGAGGACGAAAAACTTTTTTGTGGCCATCGACTCGGTAGTCATATGACTTTTCTTTGTACTACTTCCGAAATACACGGGAAGACATGACTCATTATTTCTCGTCGACAAACAGCTTAACAGGCGCAGTCAAACTTGACTCAAAGCCTGGCTGAAACAATAATTCCGATTAAATTAAATCAATATTTACATCATCATATCATACTCCATAAAATGTAAATATGTTATAGTAATAATGTATCGCAAAATTAGTCTTTCAAAGAGGTGACGAGTACAACAAATGAATATGTAATACGCTACGGAGAATGTTACGTGTTACCTATTAAATTCAAAATGAACCATGCAAATTTAATGCCACAGTTGGATATGATGTATATTTGTATTACTATTGAATAATGTAACAATAAATCGGTTAAAAACCTCATCCAGGACAATACTGGATACGGAAAACCTTATCAAAGTCTCATATGCTTGAACTAGTTAACCAGAGATTTTAATATATCACGGTCCAACATACTGTAATTTTGAAGGCGGCTTTTCTGCAACCATCTCATACATGAGTGCATATACCAATGTCCCCATTCACGCCAGACGATACCATTGTTAAACCAAGCGGATGATACCACGGGGTCAAAATTCAGAATCGACCGTTCGGTAAAGGGAAAACAAACATTTTTTACGGGGAAAAAACTGCGCACGGTGTTATCTGGACAGTCTCTATCCTGGAATACCTCGGGGTGAAGCACAGAATAAAATCTTGAAATCCGGAAAGAGTTTTACGAGGTATTAGAGACACAGAAGGGAAAAGGTTGCCAAAAGTAAAGGAGATAAGTTTGAGTCATGCATACAGGTCTTGTATTTGAACTTATACTACAAGAAGCATGAGATTTAGAAGAGATTGAAATGATTGAAATACTCACTTCTTTCAAACCTTTCGAGCCTTTGGGAATTCAATGATATTGTTCAAAATTGAAATATAAAAAAAAATTAAATTTGAAAAATTCTATTTATTGTAATTGTTGTAAATGTAATCAAAACCCAATGTAAATTAAGCATGTTATGAATGTCAGGTTAGGGTGTATATGATATATCAACTGGTAGGAATGGCAAAAAAATCAGTCGCAGGAAAACACCTTAACTTACGGGAATAGATCATACGAATTCACGCTACGCTAACATTCATGACATCATCTTACGTTGACTTTTGACTAACGCAGCAAAAGTTACAATTTTAGTTTTTAGTTCTGGTGCAGTAAAAATTGTTATAATTAAAAAAAATTACAATTTCATTTGTTTGGTTACTTCATTGTTGAAAAATATGACTCCAGTGATTATTTATAGATTGATGAAGCTGACTGTGACCACCGAAATATCGAAGTGAGTTGCGTTCGTGTTTTCGTTAAAGGTTTTTACCATAATTAAATGCAGGTGCGCATTAATAGTTACTGAACTTTAGAAAGGCGCTTTATGTACAAAATATATTTGTAAGAATATATTTATTACTGAGATTAAGGATGTTTTTATTTAGTGAAAAAAATTCTAATTTTATATTTTTCAGTTTATCAGTATAAATATTTTTTAGCTTTTATCAAATTATGATATAATATTACATATATATATATATATAACGTTTCCAAGAATCAATTACATTAATTTAACAATAAATTTTACATTGAAGGATTATTAAAGCCATAAAAATTGCCACAAGTGAATGGTAAAATGAAAAAGATTACAAATCTTGTTCTAGTAAAAATAATAGAAAATTTATTTGCTATAACTTACTTTGAACACCCATCTTTTCCTTTTAATAGTAAATACCCTAACTTTTTGAATCCCGGAGACTAACTTTTCGTCGTTGACCTGGATTTCCTTTCTGGGTCTACGCATTAATCGCATTGCCACAGAGCACTCTTAGCGGTGGCAGCTGCCGGGGAGGAAGAAAAATTTCGAAAATTTCCTGACCCCTTTAGCTCTCGTGCAATTGAGTTTATCTGGAAGTCAGGGGCAGCCGGAATCGTTGAGATTCCTCGGGGTAATTTGCAATCGAAGTCAACCCCGCTTTAAAAGTAACTAGCGGGGTCCTTTGAGAGCTGCGAGTTGGTAAGGGAAGAGGAAAGGTGCATTCGCCGGAGAGATGAAACTTTTTAACTGCATAGCGTATTAGAAAAACAATGAAAATTTCATGGGCCAAAGAATGGTTTTATGCGGGCATTGGGGAGCCTAGGAGAAATATATAGGCATCTTTAACATTGTATGCTTTTGGTAACATTATAAATTAACATAAACATAATAGGGTTACCTATTCGATATAACAAACAAGTATGTCTTCATGAATGAGAGCATCGTGTTATATACCTCATATACAATAGGTCATAACTTAGTTTAAAACTAATATGTTTGACGAAATCCTTGGTAAGAAGGAACAAGTTGCAATAGCACAGTGTCTAAATGAACTTAACAGTAGTGGTAATACTATTCATACTACATTTGAAATCCATCGCAAATTCCATTGTATGCTAATCTTTGGGTCCAATGGCGAGAAATTTTCAATTATGGTCGGAAATTATCCATAGAATATTTCTAATTCCTTCAAAAACTATCACAAAATCACTTATCGGCAATCTATTAAAACCGCGATTCACCTCGATATTTCGGATTGATGCAATGCAAACGCTTTGGGAAACCTCGGTAACAAACGGCCATTACTGTCCATTAAAAGAAGAACACAATGTATATTTCCACTTTTCTTTATTTTCGTACAACTAGTTTCAATGCATAGGCGTCATCATCTGGTACAAATTAAACAAGTTGCGGCCCACTTATATAGGTTTCATGAGGGGGAGGTGGGTGGGTGAGAGAGGAGGGGAAGTAGGGGAAAAAATCGGGTTACGATCGGCGTAGATGGGAAGGAGGAGACAGGTGATAAGCGTCAGTGATTGGAGGGTTCACAGTGGGAGGAGGTTATTATTGTGTCTTTCCGTGGAGGAAAGAGATACCTCCAGGATTGGGGAGAGGTATTCAAACAATAAATCGTCAACCAAATGACCCGTTGTTAAATTACATTTCTAATTTCCAGCTCTTCCCACTTGTTCATCCTCGTTTCTTTATCCCTCTGCTGCATTAGTTCTTGCATGGTGCATCTGGTGTATGAGTTGTAAGTTCCATCTGGTGTAATGAGGATGGGCAAGTCCTTTCCCCCTCTCTCAACCGCCCCCCTATCCCTCATGAAAGTTATATACATAAACCGCAACTTGTTTAATTTGAACCTGATGATGACGCCCAAGCGTTGAAATTATTTCTACAAAAATAAAGAACAGAGGAAATATACATTGTGTTCTTCATTTAATGAACATGAACTTCCACAATGTTGAGCCTGAAACAATTGAAGGACCGTTACTGCATTAAGGACCCTGTAGCGTGTGGTATGTTTTTCCATTACGCAGGTGTAACCAAACGCATGCCACAACTATTCATGCTTTCTCACAGGTAATACCATTTTAATGCTTTCAATACAGAAAAGGAAAAATTAAATTCATTATATTCGCAGGAAAAAATTTCCACCACCTTTACAATATGAAACCCTAAATTTTTCGTCCCAAGGTTGTGACTTTTAAAGATTATTTACAATAATAATCATTTATATTAAAAAATTTTCAATCACTTATTTGATAGGTAGACACCTATGAACCCTATTCAATGCTAACAAAGTCAAAGTGTTCTTTCATATTATATTTTGTTACTAAATGTAACTATTTAATAATTGCTCAACTTGAAAATTAACTTTTAAAAATCTCAAATTTCCCTCAGCTTCCTTCCTCAAAACATTTCATCAAAATTTGAACTGCATAGCAAAATTACATTTATCATCATCATCATCATTGGAAGTTATATCTTAAGTTTGAGTTACTGAAGCCCTCCATTTGTCTCTACTCATGGTTAATTACCTCGCTCCCATATAGATTTTCTGTATGAAGTCCTTATTTTCCCCAATGAATCGCGCTATAATTTACATGGGACTTCACATTTACCGGAAAAGGTAAACTTCTTTGATTATTTTCAACTACCTACTCAATGTATTAAAAACCAAGAAGAATAATTAACTCGAAATACAGAAATTAATATTCCTTCTGTTCTCTATGCATATGAAATGTTTTAATACTTTGAGCAATCTTCCAAGACCTCGGATATTTTTTTTACATTTCCAATAGGGCCGGTTTCTCTTAAAGGCACTTACATTCAAAAGAAGTCAATCGTGAAAAAAGTGCCCTCAAGCAGTTCAAGTGTGTGTGTGTGTGCGTGTTCACAGAATTTCGAATAAAGTCCTTTTTGCCTTTAAATATAACTACCTTTTCTGCAAAGATTTATGACCCAAAATAAGTGAAGCATGGGAAAAAATTCAAAATATACAAAGGAAGAAATTAATCGCTCATTGGAACCTCAATTAATGGTATTTAGATCTCAGGATATTTAGTCCAGTGAAGACAACCTTTGCGGGACAGGATGAACTATTTTACTAAAAAATGTTAAAATTTGATAGAAATAAAAATACCCCAAAGTTAATTTTTAAAATGAATTATGATTGAAATAAAAGGGTCCGTAGAAACTGTTTTCTTTCCAATCGGTATTTGACAAAAAAGTTGAGGTAAATTTTATTTTATTCAGTAGTAATGGTGCCTATAAAAGGTGACCGTCGAAGTATAAGAATAAAACTAGTGAAGGATGAGATTAATGACATCATATGGCAATTTCCCATCATTTATCATGTGCGCACATCTAGGAAACTATTCATTCTAACCATTAAATTGCATATGAGTACAACCGAATAAAATCCACATGCAATAACTGACCTGAATAAAACTGCGCTACACAACCTACTAAGGCTTGGCTTTACAAGCAGACTTCTTCATTGCGACTTGTATAAATCTTTCAAGCAAAACCTAATAAACGACCTACCTCTTTATTATTGTGAATAATCTGTACCGCAATCATTTAATGCTAGCGCTTATAGTATAAAAAAGTAATGGTTATGATATTAATTCCCTTCCTAGTACGTTATACTATATGTCACGCTTTTATTCTTATCGTGACATCGCGCAATTTCTAAAAGCATAAAAGTAAACCAACTTTATTCTTCCGTAAATAGACGCGACGGTTATTATCAGTCATTATTATAAACTTGTCTTAAGGTTACTTTGCTTAATATCCAACGATATGCAACTAGTTCATAAACGTTGAAAATGGGAATGCATTTAGCTCAACCCTTGAGTAAATACGCTCAGTAATACCTATTTTAATTATGGATTAAAATGAAATGAAAGCAACCAACGTATACAGGTATATTTAGGCTATCATAGACAAAACTATTCACACAAGCTGACACAACGCTGCGACCATACGAAGAACAAAATTGCGTCTGATATGTGAACAGCATCAACATATTCTGATCATTTATAACATAAACATAAAATATACTTCAAAATTATACAATACGTTAAAATTAGCGATATTGAATGGTGATTATTTATTGAATGCAGGATATAGTGAACATTGATTTCCATAACGGAAGACTCTCTTGTTATAACAGAAATCATAACTTGATCTCAGGGAGATATGTGGCCAACTATAAAATGATTCCCACGTATTTTAGAATCTTCTGAAAGTGGAATTTTAGTAATAATAATACTTTATTCATTTTGAAAAATGGTGCATCCATATTAAATGTCGTCAATATAAATATAACTTAATACATTATTATAAGTGTCACAAAAGAATTCACCAAATGAGTAAAGTGGGTGAGCAAGTAACCAGGTATACGAGTACCTTCGTTATAGCCTATTCTTGAAACTCTGGATACAGTCCAATTTCAACTGGGAAGGCAGATAGTTATACCGTCGTCTGTTCACACAATAAAATGCGTTTTAAGTTCATGGCAATCTACAATAAGTAGTATTTAGATCCGCTTTAACGCTTGCGGTGTAGTTATAGAAGAGAGATCTTAATTGGTAAGTATTCAAGAAAATTCAACATTTAAGGAAAAAATCAGTGTAATACGACAAAAGCACAGATAATTAGTTAGTATTTAGATTAAGTGATCATGAAGAGTTAGGTGTTGATCGATTTGTACATTTTTCAAGTTATTTGACAAGAATCATCAATATTATTCTTAACTAATTACGTACCAAATTTACGAGTTTACGAATGCTAATTTTTACTGGTCAAATTTTCTTATACTGTATTCAATTTCCTAATATGGAACACAACCATATTTATTTTTTAACTTTCAGTTTAGTTCTTATTAGGGGCTATATTTGAGAGGTAAATAAACTGGTGGGGTGTTTTACAGTATCTACGGTTCTATAAGAGAGTCATAATAAATTCTTTATGCTTACCAAGTAGGAAAAAACTTGACAATGGCTCTAACAGGAGCCATAACACCGGTACTTAAAGAACTAGATTGCTTGAATAAAATAGGTGATAACTTTGTTAAGATATTTGCTAATGTACACAGAAAAGAAATTACAAAAACAAGAGTTTTCTTCTAGCAAAACGAGGATGGGGAAGCATCTGCTGATATTGATTAGCCCTAGGGATTTGTAATATAAAAAATGGAGTATTTGCCCACCTATATAGATAATGAAAAAGAATATAAGAGATAGAGAAATAAACTGTGAGATAAAAAAGGCTACAGGAACTTTTTATGAGAATAAATTTATCAGAGAAGAGAACAATGCTTAAGAACTCTGGAGTGAATTTAAAATTCTAACTTGTCAAAATGAACAAAAAAGGCCGATACCGTAAACTTGATTGGCACTTAGCGACAAGAAAAAAGAAGAAGAAAAAAGGAAGTTTTAAAAAAATGACAAGTAAAGGGAGAAATAGGGAATACACACTAGATCACTTGGGTGTGTTTGAGAAACAGTGACCCACGTATACCTCAATCACACACAAAAGGCAAAATAAATAATACAAATAATAAATAATAAAACAAGCTTACAACCACTCGATCACTAGGATGGGTTAGGAAATTACAATCACTCTTGTGAACCACATTCACCCACATTCAGGGTTTATAAGGATCCCTCCTATGCCAGTGACCCATAAATCAAGCAAAGAAATGAAAAACTATAAAAGGATGTAGTGAAACAGAAACGACTTACGTAAATACACAGTCACTCAATCACTTGGTTGTGTTAGAGCTTAGTGAATTTTACACAATCACTCAGTCAAGGTTTACAAGGATCCCTCCTATGCCATTGACCCGCCAATCACACAGATGAATACAAAATTATAACACGGATGTACGCACGCTCTCCCTTATTCACTCAATCACTCAGGTGTGTTCGATAACAAAAACCTGTGCGACTCACAAGTACTCACACGTTCAGGGTTTACCAAGATTCCTCCTATGCCAGGGACCGGGAAGAGATAACAAAACGAGAAATAAGGGTCTTCCGTAAACACACAACCACTCAATCACTCAGGTGTATCGGACCTTTGTGATTCGCACACACTCATTCAGGATTTACAAGGATTCCTCCTATGCCAGGGACTCGTCAATCACACAAAAAATAAGGAACTAAAATCGGGGGTAGGTAAGTGCAGAAACCCTCGGCCTTTTTTGTTTACAATGATTCACGACCGTTCGTTGAACCTTTATATTGGTCAAAGTGAGTCATACAATGAAAACCACTTTTATGAAAATTAGTATTGTACATTTGAAATGGACAATAATTTTTGAAAAAAGTTAGCACATGACTCCAAAATGATAAAACATAGCATAATAATGAAAGTATTATGTGGATAAAATTTTCTCCAATCTACCGAATAATCGACCAGATTGGGATAAAATTCGGATAGGTGACTGAAAATACATACATTATAATTATATATATATATATATATATATATATAAATGGAATAAATACTTATTTGAATAATTAGAAGCCAATGTCTAGGTTAACCCTGCGCTGATAAAATATTGGAAGGTATACGTGGGTGGTCTGAAAAGTTTTCGACCTCAAAAATTTCAGAAAATTTCAGCAAAAATATCTTGTATCTTTGTTAGGTCGGAACGTTTTCAGACCGCCCTTGTTTCTAAAGCTGCACTTTAAACAAATTTTCTGGATGGATTTTATGTTAATAAGGCAAAGGTTAGGTTTTGTGCGATGTAGGACTATCAAAGAATAATTGTAGAAAATTTCTTATCCTATTTCTTATAGTGTAGATAAAACTTTGCATGTACTACCTAAGTACATTGATTTTATTATTTAAATGATACTACTGATATAATGATACGTAAGCTGGAACAATAGGGCACACTAGAGATTATCCTAAACTGGTTTAAAGTCATCTACATGAACGTTAAGGTCCCGTCATACTAGAGCGGTAATACTAGTAATAGTATACCCCGAGTGAATACCAGGTTGTATATTAAATGGTGTACCAAAGGGATCAATTCTCTTTTTGGGACCAATTACCTTTACTATTTATTAATAATTAATGTGCTTAATTAAAAATTATTAACTTGAGACTAAAGAAAAAGGGGCCCCAAGGTCATGCTGACGCTTGATCACATTATATCAAATTCATTATTAATTAAGTGAAATGGCAAGTTATTTTTATTTATAGTAATGCTGGTTACTTACTCCCGGTTAGACATCACTAATGTAAGCCTTGGGAATAGACTTCTCAAAAGCCATTACTTTCGCCCAAACTAAACGGAATATTAACTGAGAACATACACGTACATTAGTCGGCATACGCATCATCCGCTTATGATGACACAGAAATACGACCATGAGTAAATTACTTTGAGTAAGCCACTGACTTGCTATACTTACTTTCGCTATAAGCTGCATTTCAACTAGCATTAGGAATGAATGGACCAAATTCCAACAATAACCATTTCAAATGCATGAAGTGCAATTCCGGTTTCGTCGTGCGAGTTGAATCACAATATTAGTACATTGCATTTCCGACTATTGTGAATAATACTTCATCTATGTTTGCCTGTGTCATCCCAAAAATGAGCAGGATTTGATAGAGGAATAATAACCAGAGAATGCTGTTGGTAATAATGATTAGTTAGAATGAAGGAATCCGATTCCGGATGCTTAAAGGCTACCTTCTATGAATTACTCCAAAGGGTATCTGTTCACAATGAAGCGAATTCGGTCTTTGGTCTGAAGCGTCGAGTGCAACCAATTTCACAGAGTACCTGATTATAATCCTGGAATTTATTAGGCTATATGACATAATTACTCTGATTATGAAGTAGCTATTTTCGACCAGAAATTTGATGACTTGAATCCATAATGTCGTGGACAAGGACTTCGAAAGGAGGCGAAATATTTATGACCTATAATTTAAGTTTTAAATGAATTTCTTCTATAAAAATTCTGTTTTTAATGTTCAATAGTAAGATGGAAATGCATGTAAAATGTATTATTACCAAATCAATGGAAAATATATGATTAGATAATGATCTACGAATCCCAAGCTTTATTGGTAATGCAATGCAAGTGATCACGGAATACGACACGGTTCATATAGTTGGTATGGAAATCAGTTTCCTACAAATGCAATCTCTGATTAGAAAATGCTCTTCCAACGGTGTTAGATCTTAAAAAACGGAAGGTTAAAAAATATTTGAATCGGGAGCAAAGATCCTCAGGGTATGGGAAATTAATTCTGCATTTCAGACCGGACTCTGAAAAAGGCAAGACCCTATTCATCACCATTTGTCGATGATCTTGGCCCCAATTTTCAGATTAAAAGCATGGAAAATTTTGTTAAGGAAATGGCCCACGCGCATTCATACTTCTCCAGCAGATGTTTTGACATGAGGAGCGGATGGAGAGTACTAGGAGGATGTATCGGGATGAGTAATGAAAGGCATTTTCGTGAATGAGAAGAGAGAAACGGCAGAGGGTGGATGATTTTGATTCTCAATGTGATGACCTCAATCAGTGCTATGCGTCTAGTACTGCTTGTCGTTTTAGAGCCATAAAAACATTTAGAGCTTTTTTCTTGGCTATACAACTCTGCCTCCTACTGTAGTTCTTTCCTAATACAACGTACGAAACGGGATGGATACATTTCGTTTAGCTACCCTTCCTGCAGAAATTCAGGTCATGGCTTTCATATCTCATTTAGGGTGTTCACGGGTTTCTAGGAAGTATATAATTTTACCTCTTTGATAATCCGATAATCCCATCTGAAACCCTTAATTTAAATTCCTTATTAGAAAAATCCTAAGTTATATCATAGTCCATGGACGTATTTCCGTATTCTGGGAAGGCATAGCGGTAGTAATAATGTTATTTACTTTTTATGGATTCCATATAGGCATCCTTGATTCAAATTCCACGAGGTGAAAACTAACATAATTTTTTAGCAGGTATTTTATTTTTCGATTTTGCTAAAACTCTCTTAAAATAATATAGCTCCAAGCATAATTTTCATGATCACATCAACTATAGGTATTCAGGTAGTTTTATTGTCTCATAACTAGTATCGGTTGAATTTAAAAAATATGCATAGGCTGAAAAAAATATCTGTTCATACACGTAGCTCCTACGTTCTCGTGCTGATTGAGATAAAATTATCAAAGACAATTTGAATCTCAAGAAGTTTTGCCTCACTTCTATTAAGTTTGTAACAATTTAGAAGTGCTCATGATGACAATATACCGCCTGGATTCAACTTGGGTGTGGTTTTTTTTCCCTTTGGTGAAATTATTCGAGCCAAACCTGATTCCCGACGCGGTATAGTGGTGAGTCCCTTTTGCCGCTGATAATTACGGCGCTCTTTCTGATAAGTAGGGTTCATGACCTCCGACGCTGGGGAATGGATCGCTGCGCCTCGGTTGGGAGACGTTGAAAAAAAAAAACGCTGTGGCTGTGGAGGGGTCGATGTATGGAAGGGTAGGGAGTGAAAGGGGGAAGGAGAGTGAGGGAAGATTAGAGGGAGCGGAGTGTGTCGGGAGACGGGAGGTGTTAAAAGAGGAATGAGGAGTCTGGTTAACTTCTCGCAAGCGCTGAGGCGATCCACCCTCGGCCGGGGTTTCGAAAGACAGGATTGTCTGAGGGGAGAGGATTTCTGCCGTCTCATGGCCTCTGGCGATCGTAAAAGCAATGAAGAACGGTTCGGAGGAGACTGGGGGGAGAACTCGGGGAGGGATTAGGGGAGACAGAGTTCGGAAGGAAAAGATGAGTGGGTGTGGTGAGAGGGATGAGAGAGGGAGAGAGAGAGTGACACGAAACGAAGAGTAAATAAAACGAGGGAGAGACAGGCAGGAACATCCAAGGGTATACAAGTATCTATGTATATTGGTATCCGCTGTGTAAAGAACTTGCTTCTACCCACCTGACTGACTATCAGATTAGGAGGAAATCGCTAGAGCTGATTTTTTCAAGAAATTTCATTGAGAATAATAACCATGAGCATTTTTTTCCGTCCACCAGATGAAACCGTGTAATATTTTAATTGGATAAGTAGGCGAACAACCATAACCTATATAGGCTAATAAGCGGCCGAGGAGATTTAATTATGCCGAAAGTTTTAGAGGTGGTGACAGATTGAATGTTTAAAGTTAAGTTAAGGTATTTTAAAATTTCTGTGCCTGAAAGAACTTAAAGGTGTAGATAGAATAGAAGCCTTTTATCTCTTACCATGTCTCGCTACCTACCATGTGAACCTTTTCTCTATGAAATATGAACAAAACATGTAAACACGCTCATAAAATGCGAGCGTTCGAAGCTGAATGATGATAGAAACTAGCACGCAAGGAGAAAG
Source organism: Hetaerina titia (assembly GCA_037158775.1). Lineage (NCBI taxonomy): Eukaryota > Metazoa > Arthropoda > Insecta > Odonata > Calopterygidae > Hetaerina > Hetaerina titia. Next base: position 32,034,108 of record CM073768.1, on the reverse strand, counting down.
ACGCGTAGCTTAGTCTGCCGCAGAGAAAGAGAGAGAGAGAATAGTGGTAGACATGTACATGCTAGAGTAACGTGTAATAAAGTCCACGCAGCTACACAAAGAGGGAAGATCCAGCCGGTGCCTTTCCCTTCCCCGCTCACCATACATCAATCACCCTTCCACACAGAAACTCTCTGACTTTGCGAATGCGCTGAGCATGCCGTCGACCATGTTGTGTTGATACGCTCAAACTCACGCGTTCACTCCCTTTTGAAACCAGCATTGCGAGGCGTCCCATTACAAGTTTTCGCTTTAATAATTTGCATGGTAACATTTTTTTTAATTAGCTAAGGCGAAATACTTATAAAATGTTTTTTTTTCAAAAAATATAAATATTAGCCACAAAGTGGAAGTGAAACCCTATGGAATCATGTAGTTTGAGTTAACCATGAAATGTTTGATGTGAAAAGTGAAGACATGAATATCTCTCGTGCGATCTAATGAAACTGAATTTTGAGCATTATTTGAAAGAATTATTATGTCTCATGACGTTAAGTCCCATTACGTATATTTGTACAGCATATATATTTTCTAACTGGATCATTCCACTCGGGTTTAACACAGGCTATGGCTTAAATTTCCTCCAAATTTTAAACTTTTAGCTGAGAATCTCTACACTGTTTGTTGGCCACTCAATTGACATAATCGTAAAAAGAGCCCTAATCAACGATCATTCAATGAATCAGAATTTGCATAGGGCAACCGATAAACGAGGAGAAACGAGTTTCGAGATTTATTTAGAATTGACAATTCAAAACGTCATGAAATAACGGTTCTAAGTGCTACATTGGTTTGGTAGAGTAGAGAGAGTAGAAATTATCCCAAACAAATATACATGTATATTCCCACTCATGTTTAAGCTAATAGAAAAAACATCTTTTCGTGCGGTAAATATTTTTGTGCAGTGGGTGTGCCTTGAGTATTGACGAAGCCTTATTGATCATGTAATTTAAGTGTTATGTAATACAAGTAAAACTGTATCAATCAAGGTAGCGTCACCTAAAGAAAGGGGTATGGGTAAAATTTAATGACTTTGCAATGAGAGAGCCATTGCAAAATTTCCGGTAATTATTTTTCTATGTCAGAAATCTCTTTATTCATGGTTTTTAATTAAAAAATTAACCTAATTAGATTTAGCTCGTAGATTTTATAATATTTATTCTATAAAGAATGGCTGTTTAAAATTCCAGGATCTCTTTGAATTAATATCTCACATTTGTATTATTCAGTCAAATATGAATTATATTGTAATGAATTATTATTATAGTTCATCATTATTTTAATTTTAGAGAGGCTAAAATAACAATATTTATTTAATTTAACTTGCCCATATACCGCCCAAAGTCACTAATTACGAAGTAGAAGTGTAAACTTTATGTCACTCGCTACCGAAACGGTTCAGGTTGCTCTCAAACCAATTTTTATGGGAACTGAATCAAATGTTTTTCTTCTCTTCCATCTTACGCATTTTGTTGAATGATTCAACCATTTTCACTCAGAAAAATGAGACACACCAGCATGTTTTATCTCTTTTGAGTTTTTTGTCCAGAAGGAATGATTTACGATGGAAAATAGTTAGGGACACTTGCTGGTGTGCGGAATGAAAAGCCAAAAGACACGTTCCTTACGACATCTCCCCAGAACGTCTTACACCACGTGTTATCAGAACAAAAGCCTAAAGGTTCTACTATGTTTGGTGGAAAATCTACTCATCTATTTCGCAGCAGAAGCAATTTCATTGGGAATCTAATTGTTGCCGGAGCCGGTATGTGATGCGCGTTATCATGCGTCATCTAAACTTGGCATGCGATTGATATAGTTAATTCAAGTATATTTTGACATTGACACTTATGAGTTTTTTCCATTGAAAGTGATATTGGAGGAAAATGCCAGAGTCCTTTATTTTAGAGCGAATGGAGGAAGATTCGGCACGAGATAAATCGACGCAGGGAAATACGGTAACGTAAACACTGAGCTTTTTACGGAAAATATAACTTTATAATCGGGAAGAAAAGGCAGTATTTAAGCACAATTAAATATTTTAACTAAAATCTTGTAAGCATAAAAACGGGAGTATCAATTTATTTACAGATTTCAAATGCGGTGAAAATTAGAAATCAGTTCGTCCCCGTGGAGAGTTTTCGTAGCTTACCGGCCCTCTTTGCCGACCGCTCAGTAGCCATGGAGTAGCCAACCCTGGACATAACTGAAAGGCAATTTAGCCGTCCATGAACCGACTGAGCTACCAGACAAATGGATCACTGTCCATCGGTTTCAGAAATCAGTGACATACAGGGACGTGGGAAGAGCATTGGCGTCACAAAACGCTGAGAATTCTGGGAGTTCATCCAAAAAAAAGCGGTTATAAAAAATTAGCACCAGTCTACATTAGGTTAGAGTACTACCACTGAAGAGGAAAATGTTGAGATGCAAGAATTTTCCGAAGTCAAAATGTCAAAAAATGGAGCCTATTTCTCGACGATTCACAAAGGGAGCAGAGGAGGGACGTGCAACTGTCTCCTACCCATTAAAGGCAGACCAAAACGCAAAAAAAGTTCGATTTAGTTGGGAGTGAAACAATAAAGCAGCGTACGTAAAAGTTTCATGCGCTTGCTTCACACGACAAAAAAATATCCGTACCGTCAACTTCACCTGCACGTTGGCAAAACTTCGCGAGGAACTTTGGGATCTACCAGTTCATGTATCGAAAATGAAAGAGTTAATAATGAAGTAGGGAATATTAAGCGGGCCAAATTCTCGGCAAGAAAAGAAACTTATATAAGAAAAATTCCATGTTTTTGTTGAGGTTCTGTAATTAGATAAATCTATTGAAATGCATTTCTGTACTAAGAAAATTGCACATAACCTTTGAAATTACCAAGTGATGATTTAAAAAATACAAACACCGCCATTGAGTTATTTTTCCTACACTTATAAATGGGTGTTAAGAGTTTCTAAGGGCATTTTCATTCACTACGGCCTTGCAAACAATAATTAAATTACAAAGAATGTTTTGTGACTTGTTTATTTTGTTCCAATAAAAACCATGATTCCAAATTTTTTAAACCAGTCATTTTTTTACAAAACCACGGAATACAATATGCATATCTCCTTTTAAGCTACGTTTATTTTCGTCAATGGACATCACTTGATGTTGAGATGAAATGATGCTGCAAATAAGATATGTTATTTTTTTCTAAGGCATTCACTTTAGACAGACCCCCATTGATTACATAGTCTATAACTAATGTACAGAGTTTCGGTTTCAAACTTTATTAATTCTCGAAGTGTTCCACAAAAAGCGTATAGATTCTAATAGAACGCCATATGGCCACTATCTTGAAGGAAATGCAATTTATTCTCTCTAATGAAAACACTTCAGTAGATTTTTTCAACTTGAGTATCATTCAAAAAAAGCAATGCCCCGACCCAAGAAATCCTGTTAAATATAAAGCATCCAATGCATTATCTCTTCCTCATTAAATGTCGAGTTTTAGGTTTAGATCTTTTGTAATGTACTGAAATTAATGCGTCAAATTATTTGCTCAGTATCAACCTATTATTCGGCAATCTGGACAAAAATCGGCCTTCTATTATGGCCCTTTTACTCCCTCAAAACCTTCCAATTTTTACTTCAACCACAATTTATGCGATTATTAATGCCACCTAGTATCTTTCTCTCTTCACCTACCATATTTGTTACTGGCCGGCCTCGACGGCGGTGGGCTAACGTCCCACCTGCGAACCCAGAGACAACGGGTTCGATTCCCGTCTAAATGGCTTTTCCTCCACCTATGGCTTGGGTGTTTGTAACTATGCTCAATGTGATTTGCAGGAGTTGGGTGGAAGAAGGGACTACGAAGTCTCAATCTCGACCAAATAAATTCGGTAAATGAATAAAATATTTAAAACTTCTTGGTTTGACTTCTATTTATCCAATTCATGCCCAACATTTTTCTTCTCCTCTCAATTTTACATAATTGATTTCCACATATCTTAATGCATTAATTACAACAACCAAGTTTTAAATTCAATTTAATTAGAATTTTTGTAAATTATTACTGGTAACGTTAGTCCACTGAATGAGAAATACGTTGCCTGTATTTAAATCAACCACCGCTACACTTTTATGCCTCACCTAATGTGAAATAACCCAGCACTACGTAATTACTTTCTGCACACCCACATTGCAAATTTCTGCGGTCGTCCCCTTCGTTAAAGCCCAGGTTGCACACTCATACTCAAGCGCCTGGATTTAAGTCCTTGCTCGGCTCACTCCCTCTAGGAAATTCTTCTTTCACCAAATAAAATCCTCATATAATATCTCCATTAAGGCATCCATTTTCCTCTTAAATATTATCCAATTATGAAAACTGCTTCACCTAATATAGTTTATTACTTACAACGTTACTGTTTAATTTAGATTCCATACTAGATAGAAAATATTGCTTTTGAAATGGAATGATACCCTGGTAATTCAGCTTGATTGGTCGATCCATTAATTTGTACATTCAGTAACATTTGAATATGGTGTTTTTTTGCTCGCGATAAACTTCCTGTTGACCTGAACTAAAAAGAAATACAGGGTGTGTTCCGAAAGTAATGCAATTACTTTTTAAAGGCATTTATTGAACAGATTTGCACAAACACTTATAATTCTTCAAATTTCTATCCTTGGGACTCTACACATTTTTTCCAGCGACTCTACCATGAGCAATGCGCACCCTGGAAGGCGTCTTCGGGGACCTTGCGCAAGGTCTTCGTCACGGCTCAATGGATCTTTTCTACTGACGAAAAACAGGTTCTTTTCAGAGCTGCCTTAATCCAAGGGAACAAAAAGAATTCTGCTTGAACGACGTGAGGACTGTAGGGGGGATGGGGCAGCGATGGCACCTGGTGTTTGGCCAGGAACTCGAAGACTCGTAGCGCGTTGTGACGAGGCACGTTGCCAAGTAGCGGAGATGTATTTTCTAGTCCTGATATGACCCTTTTCGGAGTATTTACAGCACATTTACGTAGTATGCAGTGCTAACTGTCTGTCCTTGAGGAACGAACTCCTTATGGATCACTCCTTTAATGCTGAAAAAGACAAGGAGCATTGTTTTCACTTTTGATTTTCTCATTGTTGCCTCTTTGGCCTTTGGCCTGCTCTATCTGTGTGCCAATTAGAGCTTTGGCCTTTTCTTTCTGGGTCGTATTCAAAAACCAAGGTTTCATCACCAGTGATAACGTTGTCCAAATAATCAGGTTCATTTTCAATACGTTACAAAAGTTCACATGAAATTTCCGCACGGTTGGTCTTTTGGTTGTCTGGTAACACCTTGGGCACGAGCTTGGTGCAAACTTTCCTCATCGCTAAATCTTCAGTAACAGTGAAAAACACAACAGTAGACGACAATTTCAGTTCATTGGAAACCGACAGTCGACAGTCAGAGTCCAACAATTGTTGAACACGTGCCACATTGTTGTCGTATTTGCTGGTTGATGGCCGCCAATGGCGCTGTTCGTCGTCAACCTCTTCGCGGTTCTCCTTAAAGGCGTTTAACCACCTCGAAACTTGGAAATAGGACAGAGAAGAGTCCCTGTAAGCCTCACGAATCATTTTGTTAGTCTCTTCAAGAGATGTTTTCAGTTTAGAACAAAACTTAATCGCGTAAGATTGCTCGATCGTCGATTCCGTTTGTTTCGTGACACGGTCGGCGAGTAGCGGTTTATAATAACTGACGTCCTGCCGCTTCCAAAACATAGAAAACACTGCCACCGGTTTTGCGGCAAAGCTTAGCGTCCCTACCCTCATACTCCAAGCGATTTCATCTCACTCCAACCAATACGAGTGACGCGGGAAATTGAATTGCATTACTTTCGGAGCGCTCCCTGTAGTCTGACTGAATTTCATTTTTCATTAATTTAAACCCTATAATACACAGGTATACATTCTAGAAATTTATAGAGATTTCTCTTAACGGCGATAAAGTATGGTGCATACTTTCTTCAAGTTAGATACAATCCGATGGTAGTACTCAAGTTCGATACTTCACGTGATCAGTCATCGTTAATTTGGATTTCTTCAAGTCTTCACACATTACTATGCTCGTCTATCGTTATTTTAAAGAGTTTTGAATGATCATTGTATTAGTATTTGTTAACGATTCTTGAATTCTGTAAGGTTCCTAATGCCTCTAAATGTACCAATTGTAAATTGAAATAATTCATCTACATTAGGTCCTATTACGCCTTACTGAGAGACAACTGCAATGATTAGTATCTCCTTCCTTGCTTCCCATCGCAGCTCGATCAGAAAATAATGTATGGTATTTGATGGTTATTTGTGAAAGAAGAAGATGTAAAAACCAATTTCAATACACTTGGGAGTATATCCTGGCAGTGTTACCATGCCTTATTGAAATGAAGTAATTTATAGATAATGATCTGACCCACCAGCAATGTTAGTAACATTAAAATTCATGATTAATGGCGCGGCGAAGGGGATTGCAATGATTTCCTCACTGATAGTGGCTAGTAGTGGCTAAAAAATATAAGCCGATTTGCAAATTAATTGCAATAAATAGCTCTAAACTTCAGCAGTTATCTTTAAATTAGATCCGGAATCAAATAAATATCCGTAAAATGAATAAAAACTGGTTAGTTTCTATAATTGGTACATGCATCTTTCAGCATAATTATTCCACCTATCGATCTAATCAATACCAATACGGTAATCATACCAATGAATCAAATAATTGATTTTCCAATTGAGAATTTCGGCTCACTCATAAATAATACTCAAATAATAAATACAGAATGATATTATCGTGCGCCACTGCAATATCCTCAGCAATAACAGAAACGAAGACTTTTACAATTTTCCACTTATTAAAGATTTATTCCGGACTAGTTTTGATGCACAACATCATTTTCAGTTTCAATACTTGAAAATGATGTAGTGCATCAAACTAGTCGTGAATAGATCTTTATTCAGTGGAAAATAGTAGTAGCTTTCGTCTCTGTTATTATGGAACAGTTCCACCACATCACACCTGAATCTGTAATTTATAATATCCTCAACACGCAAGAAACTCGTTTAGTGAGTACTATAGTTTCTCTACCAGGAATTCTATAACCAAAGCAATCTGGAATTAAATCCATTTAATTGTTATTTTCCTGGTATTTACAATTATATAAATCAAGGATTATTGGTCGTATTGTCAAGATACATGAAATAGTTTTTTTTATTGTCAACAACAAATCATCTACGATAGTATCAACTGAACTAACGATATGTCGGGGGTGTTTATCACAAGCTGGGCAAGCAAGAGTAATATATTATTTGAAAACATTGAAAAGTGAATAAATACAACTACATTAAAAATGTTTAGACTAAAATTGGCTATATTTAATGTATATTTGTAATGAAATTAGTCTCTAAGACTAATAACCTCTGTTACTTCTACTCCATGCTGATAACTACGCGGTCCTAATTGGTTGAATTTTGATATGCTGGATGTTTTGGAAGATTTGATAAAATGGAAGTTTTTAAAAATATTGCGCTCCTAAAATATAAATTTTCTTGTGTAATATTGCTCGTCCCATTGAAACACAAAATTACTGTTAATCAAAGAAAAACTTTCGGTGGGCAGAAAGGAGACCAGTGTAATTAAGAACTTTCATTTTACGAAATCAAAGAAAATTGACATATATTTTCCAATAAGTTAAAAATAATTTCACACGGTATCTGCTGCTGCACCATTTTAAGCCACAGTTAATTTAAGGTAATAATCTATGTCCTACGTCGTTCAACTAGTAGTATATCAACAACTGAAAGCAGGACACGACGCGCCAATTTCAGGCATGAATTGATACCAACATTATTACAGATTAAATAAAACAAATTAATGATATCGAGTTTAATGAAATATTAATGGCTAGCGATTTAATGAGACGCATAAATAATTATGGACATTATGAAAGATATAAATCGAACAATAATATACGTGTGTTATTACGAAAACAGTGGTGCAATATGTACTTAGGGAAGAATTCATATCCGCGAATTACTTCTATACTTCATTTTACACGAAGGGAATATTCACACGTGATTTATTTAACGTTGAAAATGTAGCCTGCTTTTGTACTATCTATCCAAGAAATAATAAAATATGAAATTCTTAGCTGATAAAGCACACTATCATACCATGCTAACTTGAAAAATTGCCTATAGTCGACACGCGCAGGAGATAGGGTTATTTCACTGTTACGGAAGGTGGCACGCACAGATTTACGAAGCAGGAGTTCAACTTAGAGCTTCTCTCATTGAACCACTGCTGCTGGCAAAGTGGGAGGGAACCATGGGAAAAATGATGAGCGAGAGCGGAGATGCGAATAAAAATGGTAAAAATACGAAGTGCTTGCGAGTGTGAAAAGAACAAGGCGAGAATCCCTGAGCTTCGCAAAGTTCGCTACGGTACTCTTGGCCTGGCGCTTTTCTTTACTTATTCGTCCACTTTTTTACACTCATTGTTTTGTGAGTGGGAAGGAAAAAAAACAGAAAAAGTAGGTATCTGCGTAGGGCAGCATATTTGGGTGACTGAAATAAACGAAGAAACTCACTGCGCCACAAAAAACGATGTATACTGTTCTTGTTTGCAGTTTCTTCCTTTATTTTGATCATTGAGACTATTACAGCAAGAGATCCTGGACACAAGTAAATATATATGAATAGTTTTTGTCCGAAGGAAAATAATAAAGGTGTGAAAGGGCGTTTGAGTCAGACCGAACACGACCGGCATAAAATCATGAATTTCTATCTTAAAACATATTTTGTATTAATATTTTTTTCAGTGTCACTTCATTTACACACCATTCAACATCGAATACTTGTTTTTTCCAGTTTTCTTCTAGTGACAGAAATCGAAACTTATGGAGATGTTATAAAATTTCATTAAAATATATATAGGCGTATTTCTGAAAAGATGGTACTTTACGTAATCATGCTAGGTGAATCTCATAGGGTGGACAGCGTTGCGTTGCGTTCCTAAACATTGTGGAAAAACCAAACCATTCCCAATAGTATAATTGAAAATAATAATTTGACACATTTATTTTTGTTTATCATATAACGATACATAATTCCAGGCGATATTTAAAAATGCGTTAAAACTGAAGGGAATCATAGGGACCACATTTTTTTGCGAAATTAATCATTAACGATGCTATAACATGCTCGTAAACTACAATAAAACTGCTAACATTTTGGCGTTTAAAAGCCAATGCGAATTATAATTATATTACCGTTAGTTTCACAATCCTCGAGACAATGCGATTAACTAGTTCCTATAAAAAATGAAAATTATCCAAATTTCTAACCACGGTTACTGGAGTTAGAGAACCCATCTACGTAAATTAATGAGAGCCGATCAATTTTCGAAGGTCGCCAGAAAAAAAATAATACAGGTACTTTTATTTGTCACCTAGTTAAATTATTTCTTTTTAAGTTGAATTATTTGAGTAGCATCTCATTTACTTCAAAAATTTACACGCTTAATTTGCATCGATTCGGAGTGACTCCACTAATTTATGTATTTTTAGCAGAGATTACGTAATTTGCTTTCACAAAACTGACGGTCAAGCATAAAAATTTGGTTTACAAAATTCATGTCTTCCTGATTCTTGCATTGTAAGACCATGCATAAAAATATGCTTCATAAAATTAGAAAAAAATTACCCGAGTGATATTCAGTGCAAGACTAATGACTCAATTTTTACTTGCTATCCATACGGAAAGGACAGCGTGATAATTTTGTTTTTTTTTTCACGACGGAGATAGTATGCAAATTACAGGAAAAACGTTCATGTGAGACCTGCGCGCGCTTTCTCGAGAATTACTTAATGAAATGACTCCAAATGCAGCAGGAAGATAAATAAATGCTCCTTTCTAGGATGCTCTTCAGTCTACCATTACCACAAGAGCACCCTTAAAACCCTTAAGCCACCGTAGCCGAAAAACGCTCTTACCCTTAACTGTTTAATGACATTCGGAGGAAGAGAAGGTAGCCCGCAAGACGATGGATAGAGTCCCGCCCAGCAGAGTGAAACCGTCCACTTATTACACGGGAAGGGAGCCAAACAAACTGAGTGCCATCAGAAGAAGGGGTTAGCGGGGGAGGGCGCAGCGGGTAACAACCCCACCCTCCTACTCCCCAGTCTGTCCATTTCCCTTCCCTATTCCCAACCTTCCCCGCATAGGCTACACTGACTCCTCTCCATCCCCATACTGTCAGACCTCCTGACCCATCCCCCAATTCTTTCCACCCTATTCAATACAGGTTCATCCCATCCTCTATTACTCTTTCCATTATTGCCAGGCCTGTTCATCTTGCCTCGTCGCTTCCGTCCTTGCCCAGTCCTAGCCCAGCACATCGTAACTCTATCTACAGTACGATCCTCGATCCAGCCAGATACGTCTCTCCACCAATACTGCCAACCAATGGCAATTATTACATTAGAGTGTAACATAAATCACATTTGGGGGGACCATTTTTTTCCAAAAGAAGCGCCTTTTGATCGGCATGAGACAATGCTCCTGAAAGCTATGAATTAAAGGAGATAGCGTTGCGATTAGGGCCCAAGGAGAGGTCAGAGAAAATATAACCAACACCTAAAATTCCAATGCTTGTAACGTGGGTAAAACAACAAATACCATCTAATAGCAGCATGTTAAGATTTTCTCGGAAAATGAGGCTTCGCTCGATTTATGCCACACGTCTAATAGTTGGGTATTATTTCTATATTTTGACAGATGATGATACGTACTTTCAACATTCATAAAAAATGACTCTCTGGCAAGTTTTCCGTAATTGGTATAACACATGCGAACGGCAATGTGAAAGCACTTTAACGATAGATGAAATAACATTTTGTTTGCCGGAAAAGTTAACCTCTTTGTATTTTCAATGGCTAATTTTCTCGCTTATTGACCTAATGAAGCTCTAAAATGACATCATGGTCAAAATGATTTAATCGATCCTGTTAATGAAAAGAAGGGAAAACTATCACCGATTATAATGGATGATGGTATGAAAACTAAGTGGAAAGAATTATCAATTATCAATCATTTACACACAGGTAAAACACTATTATATATAACGTGAATATTAATTCTAAATTCTACGACGTTGATTTGCCTCGTAAATATGATGAGAATCGTTGGCGGTAAAGTGTTTCACTCCCATTTCCCTGTGACTAAATTTAGCCACTTCCCGATTCCCTCGACTGTATCCGCCTCTTCCAATCTAATATAATCTTCACGTTTTTCTCTAGTTTCGGTCCCGTACTATCAACTCCCTCCATCTTCGACCATTTGTCGTATCTGGGAGTAGAATGGAACCGTGCACGCATCATTTCATTCTGTGTTGAACTTGATCTATGTTTTTGTTTACATTCATGACCTATAATACTATAGTCGGAAGCCTCTTACTCTTCCGCTTTGCTCATCAGATTAGTCTAGACCGTCTACGATTTTTTTTCCTGTTATACGTTATCGTAAGTACTCTCCTCTTCCGTTCTAAGACATATAAAGGATTTTTACACTCCCAATTCTCTCAAACCCATTGCTAACATTTGTTAATAACTCCAATGTTTTTCCAATGTAAGGATTTTCCAGTTTAATGAACTTCTCCAAGATGATAGCTTGATTAGCATACATTCTGTCACACTAGACGTCAAACGCGGAAATAGAAATATTTATCTAGAAAATGACGTTTTTTCCTCGAAACATTAGACATCAACATAGATATGACAGCAATCGCGTAGGAGATAATTAGAATTGGTAGTGTATATATTTTGTCGATATCCTGCGTATTCTTTCCTGTATGTCATTTTTTTTATTTAATAGACCCATCTTTCATCACCACCCAATAGTTCTACAGCATAATTTGCATAAACGTATCTTGTTATAGAATATTGTTGCATATAGATACCTTCTTGCGTGTGATTAAAATTTTTCGAGTGCATTATCAAACTAATATTTGTGTAGAGGTAACATGATAAGGATTCTGCATGCATGGCTGGTGGTCTAACACAGAGAACAACACGCCCCTGCGGCGCCTTGCGGGGTGTTATAGATATGATTTAATTTATATCCTATATAAGTAATTAGCGGGTCGCGGTGGTCTAGTGGGTAGAGCGTTGGACTACTGACCGGAGGGTCCCGGGTTCGATTCCCGGGCAAGGCACTCTGGGCACCTGCAGCTCCACCCAAGCTAGTTGATTTTTCGGGTACCAGATCTTCCTGGGAAACCATAGCCGGCACAGGGAACTGACCCCCCTACCCTGATGTGTGAGTATTCCCACGCCGTCGGGCTTGGTACATGGGTGAGCTCTACCATCACCTACTAAACCGACCTTCGGGTTGATTACTGTGTTTATGGTTTATAAGTAATTAAAGAGAAAAATATACTATATCAAAGCAATCGTAATATAACAGACAATGCAACTAAACGAGGGCTGTCCAGGAAGTAGTTTCACGAGTAGCTAGCGAAGTAGTGGAGGGAACCAAATTGGCACACGCCCTAGAGCAGTGCGGCTTGAACGGCAGTGTTTGGAAGGCCACGCCGCTTGTCGTTTGTTTTCAGTCGCAAGTCAAAATGAACAATACAATTGGAACTCCCGCCAAAATTACCTTTAGTAATAAGGTTTTTACTGGCAATAAACTTCAAAGCTGGTGATATTCGTCGGGGAATTTGTGCTGTGCACCGACTAAGTGATGTGTAACACTATGGTGCGTCTTTGGTGTTCTTAGTTAGTGTGAAAGGACAAATGTCCATGATGTCCAAGTGCGGGGCATCCATTAGTTCATCTGTCACAAGTCTAGGCCACCCACTGCGGTCCTCGTCCTGAATATTGTTTCTCCCATTTTTAATCTGAATGCACCACTGCCTCACTTCGCCATCACTCATTACTCCATCTCCGTACACTTCAAAAAGTTGCCTATGAATTTCAATTGGCTTCAGGTTTTTTTCCAGTAAAAGCCAATCGAATATCACACTTTACAACTAGCGGGAGTTTCTATTTCAGCGCAGATTTAAGCAGATCGCTGTGATTAAAGTAGAAGAACCACAGGCTGCTCACTACCATAGCAGGATGCATACCTAGTGTAGGGACGTTTAGACACCAAGATGGTGGCTCTACTACGCTAGGCCGAAGCGTAAGTTACTTTCTTGACAGCTCTCGTAAATAAACTAAATATCACTTTTAATTGAACATTATTTTTAATTGAATCAGCCGATTAGATAAACAACTTTCAGTTAAGTGTCTCTTTCCAGTGAACATTTATTGCCGGAATCTAATCAGATCCTCTCTAAATAAAAAAGATGAGGATCAAATTGACTCTACTTCAGATTGGTAGTTTTTACGTTATCTGAAAACCTAAACCAGATAGATACACATCAGGCAGGGCTTGTAAACTATGGACAAATATACTTGTATATTCGGATAAACGATCAGAATATAATCAAGAGATCTAAAACCATGTGCACCCTCACAAATTCTTAGAATAGTAAAAGAGAAAAAATAGACTTGTGACCATTTTGATATAGGCACATTCCTCTTCAGCGCTTTCAAATGTGAAGGAATGATAGCGCCAGTAGTCTCTCATTAGGTTTCCTAACAATCGAAATTATTTCCTTCGCTTGGGAAATTTGGTTAAATAAAAGTGTCAGTCAAGTGACCGAGAAAAGGAACCATTCGACCGGGCAACCTAATTATGCGCATTCTCTGTCTTGCTTTTGCCTCTCCTGTTCCCTACCCCAGACATTATTTTTGCAAACTCCGAACTTTTTTGAGCGCCTGGTGAAGCATTCGAATACTTTGAGAGGGTCTAAGGGTATAGCATGAGTGAAGGCGAGGGTAATGGGTTGAGGAGGACGAGGAAAGGTAGGGATTCCCCTGCAAAGAGAACTTAAGGAGTTACTGGAAAGCCGAAATGAAATGCTGAAAAACCTGAAATGAGCCACTTTTGAGAGACGAATGATTCATAGTCTCCTCGCTTTCCCAATTTGAGAGATTCAAGAGAAAGTAAGTGGAATATAAATTTCAAAATGACGTGAAGCGTTTCTTCAATCCTATGCAAAGTTAACGTCCGACTGTCTGCCCACAGTCCAAGAAGCAGCTTGGGAGGCGGACATGATTTCGTGTAACCCTGCAGAACATCCATGGGGAGTTCCCTAGGAAATGTTGCCATAATAACAATAGAAAAGAAGAAAAAAGATGAAAAGATCTTCCCGTAATTTTTTTCTTTATAAAGTAGTTGTTTCTGTTGAGTGGCCGCTGTTTGCAATTTTTGCGCCTATTTCTTAGATGTACAGGAATCCAAAATCTGTAAATGCAATGCACCAATCATGTGCATTTTAGGAATTCATAGAGTCAAATTACGATATAATGGAAGCGAAAAACTAAATAAATGAATCCTCTTCATCAAATATAATGTCTAATATTAAACTAATATTAGGAATAGCATCAAAAGAGCTTCCGATTATTGGGGAAACTGCTCTCACTACACTAATATGGATAATAATTACGCAGTCTCAAATGCCACATGGTAACACACAAAGCTACGAAAAGTGGGATATTTTTATTGGGGTATAAAAATAATGGCTGAAAGATGGATTATTTTTATGAATAAAATAGTTATTTCACAATGATACACCGCATCAGTGGGTATTGTATGGAGAATATATAATTCAAAATCTTCCTACCATTAATTTTAAAATTAATTTTCTAATAAATAAGTTACTCCTAACATCAGGATAAGTTGCATTTCACATCCGGAAAATAATTTCATGCCAATGAGCTCTCAGAATTCTGGTTGAAAAGTCCAACATTTAAAATGACATTCGCGTCGAAATTATGGTTACCGAAAAAACTCGGCCATTATTTTTTCTCCCTTTCAAACTAGGACGACGAGAGAAATGAAGTTTTCGAAGCAACAGAAGAAATGCATTTGAAGGGTCAGATGACCCTTTCTCATTCGTGAGCACGTCTTTCGGGAGGTTAACTTTATTACCGGGCATCTATTCGTGCAACAACGTCGAAATTGAAGGGAGTAAGAGGGCTTTTTTTTACCAGCGATAGCACGGCCGAAACGTGTTTTACAGTGTCAGCACGGGAGCAGGAAAGCAAGTTTAGAGTCGATGAGGTAGCGTGAACGAGTGGGAGGAAAATGACGTGGGAGTAGAGCGAGGGAGGAATGTGTGGGAATAAAGTTCGGGGAAGGAATGAAAGGGAAGCGATATATATATATTTTAGCTGAGCTGGAATTCATGGAAAAATCCGGGGAAAGGAGTAAAAAATGTGTGCTAAAAGAAACGCTCGTGTGCATTCCAAATAAGCCTTAATTACAAAATTCGTGGAACCTATACATGTTCTGTACACACACACACACTTTATGAATACACATATACACATACATACATACACAAACATATTAACAGGGCCCCCGATAATAGTAATGCGCCTTCTCTGGGAAAAATAGATTTATTGATTGCATTCGTACAAATCCTTAAAATTCTTCAAAATACTCTCCCCATATATCAATACCCATGCGGAGACGTGTTTGCTACACCTGAAAGGCACCTTGAAACTCCTCGACAGGAATATCCCTCAGGACTGTGGCAACATGGATTTGGATGTTTTTCGTGGTCTCAAAATACTTTCCTTTTAGTTCTCTCGGGCTTTCAGTCGGGGAAACAAAAAAAAGTCACACGGAGCCAAGTCGGGTCTGTTAGGAAGCGGGGGGAACACTGGTGTGGTGCTCCGGGTTAGGAAGTTGGTAACGATGAAGGACGTGTGGCTGGGGCATGTGCCGTGTAGCTGGGCGCTTCATCGCGTATTACCAAGTCGAAAAACACACTTCATGCGGAGGCACGTCTCTCCGTTCAGACTGCTGCAAACTGGTGACCAATTGCATTGGAAGGGCACACCGCCCACCACATTTCCCAATCGGTTTCACCGCACTGCCATAGATATTCGGGTTGCCCCGCTTGGATTTAAATGACAGATGCTCAATAACTGGAGTAAATTACTAATTCAATATACCAGTGAATCCTTCTTCTCAGTAATTTTAATCAGATCCAATCAATTACCTGTATCAACTAGTTCTCACAATACTCAAAGGGGAAAGTCAATCGGAATTTTCGTTTTCATTTTTATTACCTGCACTATGGGATCCACTCTTGATACGCATAACCATTTTATTTTCAAGTGATAGCAGCCTTCGCTTTCCTCTCTCCGTACTTGTAACACACTTAATTTTGTAACAATAGGAATTAATATGATTTGTTAACTTAATTCGTTAAGCTCATCTAGAAGCGTAAGGATTATGGTATTTAATTTAACACAAAAATACTAGTATCCATTTATTCTCTTAGGTAAACCCGACTCGTAATACCAAGCAATAATGTTAATGGCATATTTGGAAACAACCTCAAGGTCCTTATTATCCTTTATGTCTCACAAGATGACCGCATAGCCCATAAAACCCTGATAAAACCATAAGTAATCAACTCAAGGCTGGTTCGAGAGTAAGGGAGATCACATCGTCCTAAGCGCTATGGCGCGTCGTGTAATATTCTCATATCATCAGGATAATAATGGTGGCCAGATTCTTTCCCTAAACTGTCTGCGGTCACCCATGCAGATCTAGGACCAGAAAAACGGCACACCTAGGGTGAATCCTTGAGGTAACTACACAAATTAAACCAAACATGAAACCAAGCTAGACCTTTGGACAACTATAGCGCTAAATACTTATGTAAAATGTTGTCTTATATCTAATAGGTATTAATTACGAATGATATTACATCAATGCATGAAATTCCTACTACTACTTAACATTGAGCTTTATGGGGAAAAGGAAGTGAAAATTTTATTTGGGAGAAATTCATTTTTCCTCATAATCATCACATTACATTACCAACTTTTTAAGGCATAAGGCTACATACATTTGTAATTATAACGGAATTCAATAAGTTTGCGGGCATAGCAAACACTGAAATTGATTTCCCTATGACAAACAAAATAGAATAATTTTGATCACCGATGGCTGCTACCAGAGTAGCGAATGTTACCACCAAATTTGTAGTTTTCTCTAAATGATTTTAAAAGTAAGATGAAAAAATAAAGGAATTATCATGATTTGATAATACTATATTTCATAATAAGTAAGAATTTTACACCCAATTGCTATAATCTAAGGACTTATGGGATTTGATATTCGTGGAAAACATTTTTTCATAGTTTATGTTCCTAAAACCTGTCAATTTATAGGAAAGTAAAAGAAAAATAAGTGGTACCTGATAGTTTTGTAAATACGTAGAAGCAAATAGATATCCCGTAGAGCTGTAAAAACAGAAACTGCGCCACACGAACTGTGGAACAAGAACTCGGATACTAGCGCGAATACTGTCACACAGACATTTTTAATGATAGCTAACGCTCACTACAATTATATGCTAAAGATTAGTACAATAGAATAGTCAAAATAATTTCAATCTCTTCAACTGCTCAACTTAAATTTTAAACCCAAACTGCCCCACTAACAACTTTTTTCCTTGTTGGTTTAAATTAATGTCTCTAAAAAGGAAAAAATAATACAATATAAAACTAATTACACGGTCAATTTCTTTAGAGTGGATGTGGTGTGATTATGCATTAAAAATTATGAATCTTACAAATACCTTACGATGTTAACATAGGGATTGTGATATCATTCTATATCACGAAAATATTCTCCTAAAATTACCAAACTTTCCCAATTATCGCCCATTGTTATTCAAAGTATTATATTAATTTGGAGTGAATGTGTCACCACGATTGAGAAATAATGACCACACAAAAGGCATTCGATTATGGTATTTGTCTTCTTTTCCATCTTGAACCATTTTTTAACTAAATTGGATTAATAAAAGGATCATTTTTTGATGCCTCCTCGCATATTTCCAACATAATAAAATTTAAATCCCAAGATAAATGAACGTTAACTTGGGAATGTCAGGATATAAAGCTGTCTGACTACTAAGCAGGAAAAGTTTCAATTAAATGAAAATAAATTTTTGGTTAAGAAAAGTGAAATTTTTAAGGATTCAAGATGTTAAGTAAAATTTGTTTGCAAAATGTTTTTCCAAACAGAGGTCCTACGAATAAGAACTTTGGCACATTCACAACCAAAATGTACACTGTGTTCCTTTATGTTAAACGTTTTCATTGCTTTCGTTTCTTGAATTAGTTGCATGATTGGGTGTTTGTCATAACATGGCCTACAAGAGTTGGAAATACACTTTCAGTAAAAAGCTTGCAAAAAATCTGTTTGAAACGAACCTCATAGAGAATTTAGTGTGCTAGAAAACTGCTAACTACAAGCATCGTCCATCTTGATGGCAATGGAGAGATTTGATTTTGAAATTAAATTACACAAAATTAAAGCAAAAGGCTTATTTTTGAAAATTTTTTGCATTACAAAGATTATCAAAGCATTTTATTTACAATTTTAAAAATTAAAGATTTCGATCGGCTATATTCGATAAATTCGATACAAAAATAATCATAAGCAAAAGATTGATTCCTGTATTTGTTAAGGTGTAAGTAATTTATTTTATGAAAGTATTTTGCCAAAATTTTCATTGCTCAGGCATTTGGTTAATGGATTGTTGGGCTAAAATTTACGTTTAACAAACTATTGACCTCGTACATACAAAATGAGGGTGGCGACCATTGAGGAAAACAGCTCCTCCAAATTATAGTACTTCCCCAAAAAAATAATGCAGGCTAGTAAATTTATCATGACACAAAACATTAACATTTATTATCCACAATGCTCTTTAATTGAATCGTATGATATATGATACGAATTAATAGTGCAATTAAACTTCGATTCCCCAAAATTATGTACCTTAAAAAGGGAAAACTTTTTACTCATTTTTCCATGTACCACCGCGGTAAAAGAGGCTTTGTTTTGTAAGTAGGCACCTTTCCATCTCCAATCCCTCATAAAAAATGAAGCCAAGCTGTCACCTCGCCTTTGGAATATCCATATCTCGGACAATTTTCGGTCCAATGAGCGCAACGCCATGCACCAGCATCCACGTTCTGCCTCGGTTGACTCAAAGAGGAGAGGTCGAGACTTTACTCAACGGGATGGTTTATACTTGCTCGTTCGGGCAGTCAATGAACATTTCGGTGAGAGAGAGGGAGGACGTGGAGGAACACCATTTCCTCCCTTTCTCTTTAAAACCCTTCTTTTTTTCCTCTTTTCCCTTCCTCGATCTCCTTAATTTATTAAACTCTCGGCACAGCTTTCTCTACCACTTCACAACCTCATTTTCTTCCTTGTGCACACACTCAAAACTACTTTCACCAACTTATTTTTCTTTAATATTTATCTTTGGAGTGATATTACTACGCTCCAAGAAATCATCGATTCCTCACGTTTATTTTCAATTTTACGGTAGCCTGATAAACATCTGCGATAGCAATTTCACTAACTTTGCTCATCGTTAATAAAATTTAATATTTCACCAAGCAATAATCTCCTAAAATAATTCTTGGATTATTTCCCTTTAGGGAAGTCCTACCACGGCAAGGCTTGTATTTGATTAGAATAAACTTAATTCTTCTTTAATATTTTTCCTCATAACTAAATACAGTAAATTGATCGACAAATTAACCCAGCGGTTACATGTTAAGATCACTCTAAGAAGTTAATCTCACTGCGTCTCCCGAGCTAAGTTTATACGAGAAAGGAGATGGAAAAGCAAACTGGTTCGGATAATCAGATATCACTACACCACCGGACGACGTCACACCAAATTTTGAGTCAGTAAATAATTCCTCGGGGTCGAACTGAGTTAGTGAAAAATAGTCAATTTTTTTCTCCAATAATCAACTAAGTCGATATTATTGGTACTTATGTTCCGAAATATTGTGCCAATATTTACTCTACCGATGATATTCATTCAAGTAAATAATGTTGTAAAAATGTTGATCAGATGAGTTTTCAAATAATATATTGCGCCTGATTTGTACCTCAATTTATGTGATCTCTAAATGTTATTAGCATCTCTAATTAGTCAATTAATATTGACATTATCTCATCAAATAACACATGACAAGGAACTTATAAAATCTACTCAGTGGAGTTGTGTTAACACTATAATGAGAGGAAAAAGTGATAAACTGTGAACTAAGGATTTGAAAGTAATAAAAATCCTTCGGCTCGCATCCTTAATATCTTACCATTCATTATGTACCCCTTCTTTAATGTCCTATATTTTTTACTTCAATTATAAATATAGAAAATTTCTCTTACTTCTTAACTAACCTTCCATTAACTATTTGCAATTGGAAGGTTTATTAATTCTGCATTACCCTAGAATGACTAATGTGAATATGGAAGTTAGTACTTGTATCGGTTGCTTTCCTTTTGCTTAAAATTTTACTACAAGTATTACATTACAACTGGAAAAATAATCAGGTTAAAGCTACATACAGTCGACTGAAAGCCATTTTCGGTTTAAACGGACTGCGTTGTAACCCGCAACCAGTGAAACGAGCAGACACACATAAAACGCATCGCTGATATCCACTGAACGACAGTTCGCTTTTGAGTGGCTTCTTGGGATTTTCTCTTGTATTGATTCGCGCGTTTGTTTTATTGGACGCTTTCGAGGCGCCAGAGTTCAAGTTCTTCCCAAACACGGGATACCGCAAGGTTAGAGCATCGGCGTGAAAGAGCGGAAAGTGGAATGTGAACGGTGGTTCTAACCGAAATGCATCATCGGCACTTTCATTTGCGTTCCTCTGAAATATTGAGACTATGCCTACGAGGAACTCCGCTTCGGATCGAGGTACAGGCATTTCCTGTTTAGCTGTGAACACTTCCATATGCGTGATTCTCACAACTTAACGCTTGAGGAGGAGGATTTTTGGATTGGGTGTGTTCAAAACGATATAATTCGGAAGGATTAAAAGTATTTCTCACATAATAATTGCATGCTCATTGAAACGACTTCACACACATCATAAAAAATAGATTTTTTTTAGATTCTTGGGCTCACACATCAAATTTTTAAAAATGTGCTTCGACATTTTAGTTCCGAAAAATGTGTTTCGCAATTTTTGGGGATTCCATTCGATTCTGAGCCAAATTCAATTCCAAACATTGAGCCCCAACGATCGCATCTTCATGAAATTCAATTTTACTAAAAATACTAAATAACCTAGTCGTAAAACTTCTATGTACACCACCCTTCGCTTCCCAACGCATAACTTTGCCACGGATCAATCGAACTTGCGGAGTATATTTTATAGGACGGTGCCTATACAAACAAGAGAGCGATTTCGGATGCCTTTCCCTTACGTCTCCGGAGGTGAAACCCTCTCCCGCCACTCGATTCAATCGAGAGCCGAAGCCACGTCGTTGTCCCACTCTTGAGGTCTCGTGAATTTGCCAAACGCTTCCGTTCCAATTCGTCACAAAGCACCGAGAATTGCGAGGAGGTGGAGTGAGTTGGAGCCACATTCCCCGAGGTGCTCCACCGCCACCTCTAAGGGAGACGAATATTCGCTCGATCTCGATACTCGAGGGAGCCAGTGGAATATGACGGCTTTTACTCTCAAAGATGGACCTCGATCCCATGAGAACTCTCTCCAGCTGTGGGAGTTGCTCCACAGGATGAAATTCGGAAAATTATGCCGAAAAAGAAACCTGGCGAAGTAATTGAAATGACCAATTAAGAGAAGCAAAGAATCATATAATCATTATTCTCCTTATTTGCTTCTTTAAGAATAACCTACTGCCTGAACCCGACATAGTGTTGTAGCTGTCTAAGAAAAAACATTTAAAGGGACTGAATTGTGTTTAGTGATTTTTATTACGATTTTACATGGGCCAGAGAAACAGAATCAAGATCGTGCTTTGATCTCTGGATTATGTACACTTTTTTAATTTAAATAAAGTTATGTAGAATGCGGAATGACATGAGTGACTTCAAAGAGAGCTATGCTGCAAAGAAGATGTTTGACAAGAGAGGATAATTTCAAGTGGATTTCAAGAGATCTCTGAAGGTAAGGGATCATTTAAATATAGAAATACCATTGACCAGAACACGGATGCGTACCTGAGATATAATAGCTACAAAAGAGAAAATTATTTTTGAAGGATTATTAGTATGCTTTGTAAATAATCAGTCAGACGAGCCAACACAATTTTTCACGCAAAATAAATTTGACTGGTTTTATTTAATAATGGTTGAATAAAAAGAACTAATATAATAACCATTTAGCTTCGTAATAGTTCAGGGTGCGGCAGCATAACTTACTGATTTCAAAGGTGTGCCCAATTGAAGTTAGCACTTTATGCTGCCGCAACCGTGTCCATTTTATATCAATGGAAATGGCGGTCAAGGCTTGCTGGTCTGCAGTTATACGAGTTTATTTCAGGGTTGTTTTGGAGGACAATAAATATTCTTATAACATCGAGTAGAATGGTGAGAATTTTTAAAGTGGCACTTGACTTTTGTTTTTTCTTTAACATTTGAGATTGGATGATTTTGACCGTTTTCAACTGATCTAGTGACTAATTTCAATGCATTATTAATAAATATACGACCAAATTTCAGGTTTGGTATTTTAGATACCCTAAGTAAACAACCTATTTATGCAAGAAAGTATTTTCACTTCATTCCCTTAGATTTTTGGGCGTGTAAGTCACACCCAGTTTAGCCAATATATATTTCGTGATCTCGGATAAATACTAATTACAAGTATTTAATTCTATTGAAGTTAAAAGATTTGGTGTTTCCCGGCGTATCAGCTGCGTAAATTCTTCTCGGGTCCTCCACCGGGTTATATCGTCCACCTCGGCCGACGTTTCGATGTCCGACTCGGTTATCGTCATCAGGGCTTCTGAATGACAGTCGGACATCGAAACGTCGGCCGAGATGGACGATATAACCCGGTGGAGGACCCGAGAAGAATTTACGCTATTGAAGTTAGTTATATCTTAGTACTCCATTTCCGAAAGAAATATATTTTAGTGTTCTTACAAGTTATATTAGAGTCATATCTGTATAGATAGTGGGCGTTAGGTTTCTGGTAAAATTGCCACAATTGACTTATTGAAATACGAACTTCTCAATACGCCTCAAACCTCGTAATGATAACATTGCCGATTGATTATAACATTGATTGTATTATTCTGCTGTAATAATACTTCGTGTAAAGGTTCAACAAACAAATTGCCGTACTGTTTCGTAACTCTTCCACGCCAGAAAACCTTTGGAATAAAACAACACCCTGACTATAAATGATTTGACTAGTGAACATTAGTTACCACATTATCCGGCAAATCAACATGGTCGGTGCCATTCATTGAACTAGACGTTTAGCAAAATGGGAGAAGGCAACAAGGAGTTTAATATTTTTTAATACTTTGACCATGGGTTCAGCAAGGGGAGCCTTTCGCAGTGTAATGATTGGTCGAGTAAATAGAGAAACGTTTAAGTCAATAAAATACTGACGTGGACTCGAGATTGACCTTCTTTAAAAATTACCCGTTTTTCCGCGTGTCTTTGTTCTATTTATCAAATAATTTAACGGTTAATTCATTCAAAATAAAGGTAAATATAAATGTAAATTATCTAGTTATAGAGGAAGAGACGAAAAAAGTTTTTGGGGGATTCGATGGTCGGAGAAGTGGATGTAAGCGTTATCGCTATCCAATTGGATGTTGAAAACTGCGAGGGTAATGTGGGTTTGATAGAAGAATCAAAGAAAAGGGGTTAGAAATTCAAATTTTGGCCGGCATGAAAAGAGAAGTATTTTATCCTGAAAAATGTGTAAACGAAATAAAAATCGATTTAGAAATAATCAATACTTATGATGGTGAGTCCTAAATAAGGATTTAGTGTTGCGTAATAGAAAATGGTTCAACTAATCCCCTACCGCAGCCTCAAGAGCACCACTAGTGAAAATATAGCTATGGATAGGGTTACATATAGAGTTGAGTAGTTCGAATGACATTAAAACAAACTTTACTTGTGAGTATAGTCAATTGAAATATTTAAAAATACATTTAATAAATATTTAATTTTTATTATTTATTTATTATTTTATTATTATTTATTTTTAATTTTTAATAATTTGGTAAGAAATTATCAGAGGGCCCGAAATTGATAGCAATGCATTGAGTATATCTTATACCAAAGTACTCGTAGTCCCATCATTGGTTTTAAAAGAAAAGATTAACTTTCTACCATTATTTACAATTTACACTCAAATTTTGTTGCTTTTCTCGAGATAGCAAAGGAATTCTAGGAAGACTAGAAAACCCATGCTTTGATACGAAACAACAAAACCTCCAACGACTAATACTTGTATGTAAATGAGGACCAGTCAAATGGAATGCTTAATTAATTGAGGAGAAATGGGGATCGAAGATGACCCTCGACTAAGGGAAGTGGAAGAGGGAGCGAGGTTGGGACATAGGTTCGAATGAGGAGTAGTAGATTGGGGCGGTCGGAAGGAAAGAGACTTGTCTGGGTAGACTGATGCGGTGCACAGGGTCCTAAGTGGATTCGAGAAGGGAAATGAGAGGAAGGGCGAAGGGGAGCTGCGAAATAGAGTTGGCAGAAGGAGGGGCGTAACAGCTGCCAGGGATGAATGTAAACTACTCCGTGATTCGAATTAATAAGCCCTTGGCCTGTATATTTTCAGGATCTCTCTTATTTCAAAGGGAGAGCATTCCTTCCCCCATTGGCTCCTGCCCTATCTCTTCTACTCGCTTTTCACCCATCCAACCCCATCTCCTTACCACCTACGAGCCATGCCTCCAAATTCATTTTCGCAAACGCCTACAGTCTGAAGCTTCCCGATGTGCTCCACCGTTTGGTGCAAACATTTAAAGTAAAAGTATCCTAATATTATCTTGCATTACAAAAATAACTATGCCTCCTAAACCAAAGAGCCCCATCATGATGCTTACAAACTATTTCCGAATTATATAAACGAAAGATCTTCCAGGCAGGATTTAAAAAGGATCTGAGTAGTTAAAAGGCAAAAATTCCCCCAAAAAAGAATTATCACGCATTAGAAATGGACGATTTTGATACATTTTGCTGTGAATTTGGAATTAATAGAACAAATGAAAAGAAATGTATATTCTTCTAAAACATTAAATGGTAGTCTATAAGGTTCAATAAGTCGATCAGTTTTGGAAAATATACGCCTTGAAACATTTTCAAAACTAAAATATATGACGAAAAATACTTTTCATTGAGAAAAGAACCTCGCGGTGACAAGAAAAACGCAAAAGCAAGGGCAAATGGATGACCTACACAAGAAGATAAATTGATCTATCAGGAGGCAAAAAAGGAATTTAAATATTAACAGAAAAATATTATATGTGACAAGAAAGGAAATGCATTATGGCAACAAAAGAGATTTAGCAATAGTTTTGAGAATAAACTAAAGAAGATTGCGCCACCTAATTTTGAAAGAAGGCTCAGATATACCTATGTAGATAGTGATTGGAAGAGGGTAGTTTTAGCTCTTGCTTGATACTGAAATTGAAAAAAGCACTATAAGAAATGCAGCCAAAAATGGTAGTTGCAGGACATACTATATATCCCCGCGGAGGTACTCAAGGGAAAGGAAAACAGAAATGAAGTTCTTTCCAAACTACAAGAGATATATAAAAGAACCTTGGCCGGAAGACAACGACGAGGTAACTTCTATCCGGTCAGTTAAACTTATACTGAGGGTTATGGAACCGTAAATCTAATTTCAAATTTGGAAATAATAGTACGAAGAAATAACAATCGGTTAAAGTTTGTAGGAGAGAAATACCGGCAAAATAGAATTTCTCGGAAATACATTTCGATTTAGTAACGGGATGGGAACCCACATGGAATCATTGCAGCATTAAGGGAATCATCAGACGTAAAAATGATGAGCGCAGTGCGCATTTTTTTCGCATCCTTTAATTTGAGAATGTATTAAGAGTGGTGAAAACAGTATTCAGGAGAGATACGGTGTTGTTAGAATTTCAAAATGAATGATGGAGCGCAGATTATATTAGAGGATGTAATGTCGGTAAGGGCAATGGGGGGAGGGGAATAAGATTACAGTTGTTCGATATCGCTCGCACCCTCGAAGTTAAGCTCCGCGGAAATGGTAAGGGGGACGTGGGAAGATGGCGGACTGAACTTGGGAATGGTTATAGAGAGAGGTAACTGAGTTAAGGAATTGGCAAAAGGGACATAGATTAGATTAAACAAAGGGAGAAAATTGGGAATGATTGTCCTAAAAGTGAACTTAGTGATGCATGCAGTTCATTTAGTTTAGACGGACTACCAAAGAACAATCGTCATTGTCGATAGCATTACAGTCACAAAGACAGAATATATTGATTAAAAAACGAAAATGGTCTTCAAACTTAGGATATTAAGAGTATATAACTGCAACTGAAAATATGCGAACAGAGAGGGAAGAACATAAGATGACAGACAATGCTAAGACACAAAAATATATAGTATTTCCCAAAGATATTAAACGAGCATTGCGTTATCCCTTCAAGAAACCAAGACATTTACGCGAGAGGACGAGTGAAAATTGGTGGCTTTTGAGATTCAGGGATATATGTAAATTATGACAGCACGTGCACTCAATATCAACAATTATCATTAAAGTTAGGATTCGTCGATACAGCTCTTCGCACACTTTTCTTAACACCTGCCTATCTTCTTGATGCATAATTTATATTCATTCTGTTTAATCCCCACATCACGTTCCAAGAATCATCGCGTGTTTTTCTCTGCGGTAATTCTCGCTTGAGTTATCTTTACACGGCCATGTCTAGAAAGATTCCATGCCATTAAATGTGACCAAAGAATCTTTACCTTCTCTTTAATGCTTTCCATGACCTTCAATTTTATTGGTCGCTTAAAAAAACCTCTTCATTACGTATTAGAACCATCGACTTGTTCGTTATCTTTCTTCTGTGCGCGTATTTCGATTTTCCATTTTCTCCACCTGATGCATCTTGTACCCGTAGAGAGAGAATTTCTGATGTATACATCTTATTTTGAGGTTAAAGTATTATGCTGCTAGTGGATTTTTCGTCATATTAATTCGTTTGTCTTTATATTATTCCCTACTGCATTGCGATATTCATAATTATATTCCTCTTTGAAATTATATCGTATCTTTGGGTGCTGTTTCTCAGATATCCGCACTAATCCTCTTCTCCTTGCTTCTTCGTTTATTTCCCAATTTTATATTCGTATGCGTCTATGTTGTCCGAAAAAATTACATTTTGGTATTGTTTATTTTTATAAGTTGCATATTTTCATTATCTCGCTCATTGTAAAAAGTTCTATCCTCAGTTACTTCTACTTTCGACTTAAACTTTAATTTCCCCCATTCATGTAGATCCTTTTTCAAACCTGTATCCTTAGTACTACAGGTAGGTCTTTTAGTCATAGACCCTGATCCACGAGCAGCGAGCGAATCATTCCTGTGATTAATACATAATTAATGCCAAATTAGGCCAACCATCTTCAGATTAGGAAGTTTTCAATAGTCCCAACTCATTAGACATACATTTTTCTCCAATTCCGACCTTACCTGCTGATTGTAATACATTCTCTTCGAAAGGGGTAACCAAGTTTTCTTAAGTAGTAGTAAAAGAGTACCAATGGGTTTTTGTTTACTCTTCACTGATTTCATCCTTATATACCCCTATATTTACATTCCTCGGAACACAATTCTTTTGAGTAGTGAGTGCGATATGAAAAAATTTACATCACTTGGCCCTCTTCCCTCTCTGCAGTACTTCACAATTTAGAAGTCATAAGCAGCGGAAGAGCACCAAGAAAAACTGTGACACAAGAATGGGTACAATTAAGTTTAATATACCATTCGCATCTTTTGGACTCTAATGGGAGGGAAAGAAGAATGAAGGAATGCAGCTGACAGCTTGGCCTGTGGACCACTTGCTACAGGAACTTCAAGGAAGGAATCAAACGTTCTTGAAACTCAACACCAAACACTTTCATGTGGATGAACAAGGACAAAAACGATCAGAAAAGAGTGCTGAGAGTTTAAATAATGGCCAGAAAGGTTATAATAGATCCAGAGGGAGGAGCAAACAGAAAGGGTAAGGTTTTAAGTGCTTGAAATGTACCGTCACATCAGAAAATTAACCCATAACATTCACAATAATAAGTTAACAACCAAACAAATGGAAGAAAGAAGGAAAATAGAAGAAAAAATAAACAAAGGCGTTAGGTAAAAATGCAAATTCTCGTCAGCAATATTCAACGTATTCCTAGAATAGGCAATAAAAGAAGCACAAGTATTGGTCATCAAAGGGACTCAAGGAGAATGGCCAAGACATTAATGTGCTCAAGAAGACTTTGCAGTAGATCAAGAAAAGCGAAAGGAATTGCAGGAAACTCTGAATCCTATAGACCTAGCACCTTTGGAATGTAATATGAGCGTCAAAAACCTAAAAAATAATAAAACTGAAATACTTGTGTGTGGCAGAGAGAAGCCGATTATAACAATTTGAGAAAAGAAACTAGAGCGATTTGATTCATTCATATATCTGAGCAGTAGTATAAATTGGGATCGAAGAAGTGAAACCGTCATCAAGTAAAGAATAACTCGAGCTAGGAAGACTGTTCATGAAGAAAAGGCAACTACAATGCTCAAAGAACCTGAGGTCGCGGATGGCGGACACGTCTCTAGATATAGGGATTAGCTGGCAAATATGTGAGTTGACTAAATGAATAATTTGTCACGGACAATCAGCGGCGGTACTCGGAGGACGTAGAAGATGGCCTAAATAGGTTTAGATGGCCTAAATATTTAACGAAAACCTATGCAGGTGCGGTGACTTGGCAGGTGGCCGCCACCGAACAATGACCCGCCATTTAACTGTAGGATAGTGGAAGCAGCCCACCTTTATGTGTGTGAAGGTGGAGACCATATTTGTCGGTACAGTGGCACTCATCTCACTGCGAGGGTAGTAGCAATTACTTTAACGGCGGCGGCACTGCAATGTGGAAGGCAATGGGAAACCATCCTATTACCGTTCCCAGAAACAGCACAAACGGACGTGATGGGACCCTCTCGAGTAAAATGTTCTGGAGGTGAACTATTCCACCATTTGGAACTCCAGGTGGTGACTACTCGAGAGAGGACATCGGCCAAATACACAAATCAATTAAGGATAGGAACCATGGTTTTCTCATCACTCCGGACATGTGGGGGGTTAAAATATAAAGCAGAGATGCTCAGAATGAAGTTAGACATCCTACGGATATGTAAAATGAAATGCCACGAAAGAAGACACTTTTAGAGCGACAACCACAGGTTGATTCACAAGGTTTTCATTTGTGGAAATGCTGGAAGCGTATAGCATTCTAGAAAAGTGTTTAAATGGAAAAGAAGGGCACCCTATAAAGGGTCATTATGATTAAGATAACAAAGATACTTTCAAATATTGACGAGGAAGAAGTTTACGTGCGTATGATGGTGACGAAGTAAAGGTGGTGTATACCATTCACGCCGAAGTAATTAAAAATGTATAGGGAAAATAAAGTCGAAATATGTTTGGGATTTTTAAAGGGGAAACTAAAATTTTATTTAACCATGTGTAAAAATGTATCACTGTGCAGCAAAACTACGAGATGCATTGACAAATCCTCCATTGTTTACGCAAGTTAATGATTTTTATTACCTGCTTTGCACATTTTTTCCGAGAAATTTATGTACGTCAAACATCAAACCCCGCTTTTCCATTTCGTCCGAAAGCGAATAACCGCAGAAAAACTATCGCTATTTAAATTGGAATTTTTCACAGCAATTTCTTGGTTGTGATAACTAACGATCATTCGCAACCCTTTGCTTTACATATTAGAAGGCTCCAAGACAATCTTTAGTAAAATGGGAAATATTTCTAGAGTATACTTACTGATTTCATCTTAGAGTAAAAATTCCTAATTTCTTATTATTTTGTCTTAGATGAAATACGTTGCGTGAAAGACTCACAACTTATATGTTTGACGTTTTAAGCAAACCTATTAATCAAAAGAGACGTAGTCATTAGGAAGTACCAAGTTATTCTATCATATAATTCATAACATCTTAATCTGATGTACTAAGAGCTAAAATAAATTTATTTTTTATCATGGTCTGCTTTATTTATTCAATACATACAAAAATATCTAATGATATCATATTTGTAGGCAACCTGTGATTCCCTATTACAGTGTAATTCTACAGCTTCCGGTGAGTAAGCCAAACCTTTAAATGCATATTTTTTATCTCAGTAAATTCATAAAAGGAATAGATAGTATGCTTAATCATTCCTCCATTTGACTAATTTTTAAAAACACCATCTTATCCGCAACAACTTTTAACTTAATCTACTTACTAGCATTATGTTCTCATCGGTTTCGTTGGTTTACGAGTTAATTTACTCTTATATTTGATCAATGCCTTCTGACTCAATGGCTTTATACAAGGTTTGTATAAAAAGTATCGGTAATAATTTTTTTTCTGACGTGTGCGTGAAGTGCTGACTTCAGACTTTGTCGGTTGAGGGTGCGCAAGATCTGAGAACGTATTGAAATTGATAAGATGGCAGTGAGCATCATTATCACCGTAAATTTTGCGATGCAAAAGATCTGCTCTAAACTTGTCCCAAAGGTCTTGGGCACTTGAGACGCCACGGTAACCGACTGCCTGACCAAAAACGTCATCGCAACGATTTCTCAACCCCCTTACAGCCCCGACTTGCCACCAGCAGACTATTCCCTATTCCCAAAAGTGAAATCTCACCTCAAAAGAGCGCCAACATAGGACCCTAAGTACCATCAAAGAAACTTAAGGACTCCAGGATCCGCCTACCAGGGAGCTTTCGAGTCGTGGAAAAGCCTCTGGCAAAAGTGAGCCGACGCTCATGGAATGTACTTTGAAGAATCCTGAGGCATTGTAGCAATACCTGAAATAAATCTAGTTTTTTTTCGAGACTTTTACCAATAGTTTTTATACAAACCATTATAATTAGGAGAAATATGTATGCTATTCCGTTCCTAATTCATGCAAATGTCACCTATTACTTTCCCGATAATTCTAATAATCTAATCCTTATAACTCTATTCTGATTGTAATTCATTCCATTCATTCATCGTTGAACGAGATGCATGCCTACAGTTATATCCATAGCAATAATAGCCAACAGATATATCATCAGAGCAAATATTTTCGTGATCGGTTTTTTGGCGATCGGAAAACCCGCAGTAGTAGATAGCAATACGGATTTTTAATGTTGAAATACACATCCGAAATGCATCGCCCTTTAAAGCGAACTCTTTAAAATCAGAGATTTTAGTTTCTTCAACGGACACCTTGGGGAACAGCGAAATTAATATACAGATATCCCTGTACAATTAGATGAGAAACTTTCTTAAGAAAATATTAACAACAAATTTCTTGGCATACCTTTGCAACTCCCAAAGCTTCAATGACATATTATGAGTTGGAAGGGTCAGCACCTTTCATGCTGAGGTTCCAATATTTCAGAACGAAGAATTGTTTATGGATGTTAAAAAGAAGTCAGTCTATAAATACCAGTGTCCTCCCTATCCGTGCCTTTATGAGAGGGGTTATATGAACTGGCTTAAAGTCGCAAGATTTTTGCTGGCGATTAAGAGAGAGAGAATGGAAAAAAGAGAAAAGAGATGGAAAGAGTATTTGGGCAATCTTTATGACGGAAAAGACATACACACAAGAATACTTGAACATGATGATAACATCGGCGATGATGAGAAAGGAGTTTATAACCTTAATCTTGAAGTTGGCACTGTTGCAAAGGATTTAAGAGCCTACGAAGGCACCAGGGATCGAGAGGATATATCATTGAAATTTCACCGTTGGAAAACCGCGGAAAAAAAGAATCTGAGGCAGCTATACAACCTAATACTGAGAGTGGAAAAAAGTTTTCCTATAACCTAACTTTTGCAAGAAGATAAAAAAAACTAATATATAAAATGTGTGAGCAGAAACACAGATTTTTAGAAATTTATAAAGAATGTAATTGTCCGAATACTAAAAAATAAAAATGCAAAAAAGTGTGAAGATTTCAGAATTATCACTCTGAAGACTCATGCACCTAATATCCTGGCAAAAATAAATTCTCAAAGATTGAAGAAGTAGCCGGAAGGTTATCTAAGTGGTGATAAATTTGAATATAAAGGAAATGAAGGGACAGGAGAAGGCATTCTGGCTCTCAGACTCAATATATAGGCGAGAGGAAGATGAAACGAACTACTCATATGGCATCCCTTGATCATGAGAAAGCCTCTGACAACGTGGACTGAAATATGATTACCCTTCAGAAAATTGGAATGGCCTACGATATGAGATTGATATACGCTTTACATGAAGATCAGGCAGCAGTGGTAAAATTCGTTGAAAGCAGAGAAGAAGCAAATATAAAGTAAAGAGTAAGGAAGGGCTGTTCACTTGCGCTAATTGTCATCAATTTGTACATTGAGATAGCAACTAGCAAGATCAAGGAAAATATTAAACGCAGTCTAAGAATTCAAAGAGAAAGAATAAGTGGGCTACGACCTGAAGTGAATTTAAATGAATTACTTGAATTTATGTGCGTATAATATGCAATGAGTCCAGTAAAATTTACACCGTTTGAATGTACCACTAGCATAAGTAACTTACTACACCTTACGACACCCGTCTCATTTCGTAAGTAATACGTATTCATCGACTGAGAAGTACCCTCACAGGTTCGCTATGCAGGATGATTCACATATACTAAAGGGCAAGACCTCGTCAAAAAATCATTTACTTTAGTAAAGTATGTACTTTTTTTCGTGTGATTAACATTTTTTGAGTCAATGATCAAACTAATATTTGTGTACAGGTGACAAGATTGGGATTGTACATGTATGGCTGATGACCTAACACCCCACGCCACTCGTCCTTTCGGCGGCTTGTGAGGTATTTTGTAGATATTGTTTTAGAGACACATAATTAATATTTACAATGCTTAACTCCAATCCCATGTTTTAGATATCCAACCGTCATAAACATGCATGTTTAATTCCATAGCGCATCAGATTTTACCGGGCGTCAAATGTAGTTCGTTTCCGCGTTCCGGAGGATATATTTTTTATGCAAGTACTCACCAAAGAAACTAACTTTTTCTTTCTCCATCTCCGCTAAAAAAATAATATAACGGTTCTGTAAGCACTCCTTTACACTCCGCCGAAATCCGGTTTCCCTTGCGAATTAGAGAACTTATATCAATTCGAAACATTGCATTTTATATAGGCATTCAAATTTAGTGTACTTAGAGAGGCATTGGAGTAATGGAGCCCTGGTGTCACAAAAGCGGATGATGAAAAGACCGGATTCCTTAATACCCTTGCAGAACTCAGTAATTACAACAACTACGCTATTGGATACTTCACGAAACCAACCCGTTCAGAGTAAGTCTAGTACTATTGCCAAACAAAATAATTGTGATGATTAACATGAGCGATAACTTTTAACGATTTCAGGCATCATACATCCAGTTATTAATCAGGTAATGAGCATTTATAATACCAGAATTCAACCCGTCTTTAATGAAAAATTACATTATCATTTAATCATTTACTTTTCTTCGCATGATTTTTAGACTCCATTAAATTAACGGGAAAAGTATCAATTGATGAACACAAATGATAATTGCAGTATGATAAGAATCCTTCGACGACAGTTGTGCAATTAGGAAGATCATAGGAGAGATTGAGTGAGGGATCACCTTGAGGAATATAAGCAGAAATATCAAGGGGTGAAATGAAACGGTTGACGGAAACTAATACCATACTGCCGTGAAAATTTAGCAAATAATTCAGTAATGAGAAAGATTAAATGTGGAACCGGAGAAATGAAAAAGTCATTTTTTTGAGTTGTTCTCTCATCCTTCAGGGCGCAATGGAAAATTCTGCATAAATATTCGGCTAATTTATTAATTGTAGACAATATACGTGCAAAAAAGTAACAACTTCGAAACCTAGAATATGAAAAAATAAGGAAAGGGTCTTGATGTGCACATATAGTTTGACTGGAAATATATACCCCTTTTCAGCTTGTGTTGGCATGCCCAAAATTTTAGGCCCGTCGAATTCTACTTCATGCATAAATTATTTATTTAAACATTTAATTGCCAAGGTACGAAAAATAATGACTTATATTTTGAAAGCTGGTAAAGCTAACGGGATTTCCAAATGAAAATAGTAATGCAACCCAATTTTACCTCATACTCTCCTAAAGACCCCTTACTTCTCCAGGTAGCCATTTTATCCTATCACTTGAACCTTAGTTCTAATGTTCATTTGTTTCAATCAACTGAAATTGTAATTCACAACCTCACGTAGAAATTAGAGCGGTATTATTCTGCATTATGCAAGTTTCACTACACAATAGAAGTTTAGTATCAGGGCTTAACTGTTACATTATAACGTCATCGGAAACGAAGAATTCGCCTAGCTTCAAGAAAATCTCTGGGCTGGAATCTAACTGTGAGATGGTTAAAATGGGATTCAAATGAAATTGTGCGATATTTCGAACGGTCAATTTATATCCATTTACCGAATATATTGACGGGTGGCCTCGTTTTCGAGTCAGCGAGCCAAATGAGATTTTAGGAACGGAGAAAAATGGGTCCATTTTTCTCCTCCTCTCAAATAAAAACGCCACCGTTAGCAGAATGAACCCGCCACGCGGACCAATTTGATATAACTTCCGTTTTGAGTCAATGGAATCAGAATAAATTCAGCTGGGACAGTTCCCGGCAATACTTTTACAGTCATAGTTTTTTTTCACATGAGCGGTAGAAAGCGAAGAAAATAATACCTATTGTTATGAAATTCATTTCCTTGAACTGATAAGGAATGAACTACTTACCTATCATTAAGTAAATTTTCTCGGTTTAATAACTTCCCCCGCAAGCTGACAATAAGATAGACATTAATAAAATGACCTCTAATAATTTTCACCTGTAAAACCTCATTTGGACCCTGTTTGAAATTGATTTCAACGCCCAAAGGGATCATTAACAATAGCTTGAGGGAATAGATAACGGATTTATATGCTAAGTGGCTGCATTTGAGCTATTGTACTCCCTTCTCCATGGGTCCCAGCAACTGACAGCCAATGTGACCTCTGGTCGGTTCCCTGATCGCTCGACCCAAACGACCACATTGCAGCCATTGTCGTAGTATCCATTAATTCAATTTGATGTCTCCGACGTCAGGTAACTTTATTCTCTCACCTGCACTTTTATTTGCGGATTTGCGAATTCCTCCCTCTATATTGGTGACTTGATTGGGCCGGGATTAAAGGATGTGTCTTCTTAGAATCCCTACCCAAGTGAGTCACCAATATAGAGTTGAGAACTCGCAAATCCGCATAAATACTAGCTTTCCGATCTTTTGAAATTCCCACCCTTAACCACCATCTATTATTCTCTACCCAGGATACCCTACGGCCCCCCTATACTCCGTATTCCCCGTCTGAGACCTTCCAGTCTGACGTGAAGAAGGCCTCAGAGAAGGCCAAAAGCTCAAACGTTCTAAAATGTGTCCTTTTACGTGTCATCTGTTTTATTTTTGTGCTTTATTATATAGCCCAAATGTTATAAATATGTGTGTATATATATATATATATTTATACACAATGGTGGTGGTCTGAAAAGTTTCCGACCTCCCACGTGTGTGTGTGTGTATATATATATATATATATATATATATATATATATATATATATATATATATATATATATATATATGGCGGTATTTCGTGTTTGAATGTATATATATATATGATTTCTTCGAAGCAACACGGAAGTGTTGAATAAAAAACTTAGACAGTAACACACAGCACGAGAATACATAAAAAGAACACTCACAATAATATCTTGATAATATCGACGGACTCGAACTCCGTCGAAATTATCAAGATATTATTGTGAGTGTTCTTTTTATGTGTTTTCGTGTATATATATATATATATATATATATATATATATATATATATATATATATATATATATATATATATATATATATATATATATATATATATATAACAACACACGCGCGCACACACGCACGCGCGCAATATTCTTTTTTTTTAATTCAGTGATAATGGATTTTACCAAGTTAAGCCTGAAAATATCGATCATATTTTTAGACAACACATTCTTGAATTCATATATTTCCTGCAAACACGGAGGAAGCCATAATATTTTTCCTTCACAATTGTCAAGCCGAGCAAATTAGA
Organism: Hetaerina titia; assembly: GCA_037158775.1. Classification (NCBI taxonomy): domain Eukaryota; kingdom Metazoa; phylum Arthropoda; class Insecta; order Odonata; family Calopterygidae; genus Hetaerina; species Hetaerina titia. Next base: position 31,997,664 of record CM073768.1, on the reverse strand, counting down.
CGAAAAATCAGATAAACCTTGGTCGAAGGACTCGGGCCCAAAAATGCGAGTGTGGTCAAAAACAACAGAAACTACTCTTGAAAACGTTACGAGTAAGTGGAAATCAATATTTAAAATCTCGATTTTGAGAATCTCCGAGAATGGGAACACCATCTGTGGCAGGGATATTAAAAAAAATGTCGTTTTATATCGCCTGAAATTCAACGGCACTCTCAGAAAGCAGGAAAACAAAGAGGTTGCGCATGAATATTTTTGTCCTTGTTTGATTCAGGTCTCCTCATTTTGCACACGTAAATTTTAGTAAAAACGCAAAATGGAAAAACCTGTGGCATTTCCTTTACGCAAAAAATTCCTCTTTTTGGCATAAATAATAATAAATATGTATTTAATTGACTTCAAAATCTACACCTTGTCCTCGAACGTTCAATCCATCACGTTTAATCATGTCCATCACGTTTAATTTTAGTCAAAAAAAGTTCCAAATATTCTCCACATTGTTCAATATAAAGCTAATTAACTCATTAAGAACGAAAATGCGGTTCTAAGAAAAGCAAAGGAAGGTTGAAAATAAGATATTAACAATAGGGTATGAAAATCGTACAGCAATTCAGTTCGAGTTCAAGGACTTGGGACGGACTAAAGATTCTTGCTTGAAAAGAAAACTGAGTAGAGAGGTGCAACTAATTAATCTTGCTTGCTTCTAGCTACTGAATTTACTTAACATTAGCCTAGAAAACCTTATATTTATGGTTTAGAATTTTATAATGCCCACAGTGAAACTTACACAAAGAATTAGGTATAATATACTCGTAGATATAAATTACGAATTTACTCTTAAAAATGGACATTAGTTTTTAAATATACCAGTCAGAATTTATGCGTTGAATATAAGTCATTATTTTAAATTTCAAAACTTTCAATATTAATAATCTGAAATAATTATTTACGAAACCATGATTCAACAAATGAAGAAGGTCATATTCATATGCTACTTGCACTTCTTTCTTTTTTCCAGTCCTTTTTGAGGCTCTAAAATATTGCTTTAAGTCCTAGGTGACCATTAGTGTCCCGAGGAAATTAAGCAAAAACGATATATAAAATCTTACGACACATTCGCTTTATCAAGGCACTTATACACATACAAAGAATTAAATAAATATTATAATGAGCCTCAATATCTAGTATTTTTGTCATTAAGAAGCGAAGTTTCAATGGTCTTCATATTTCCTAAAGAACCCTGTACTTAGTGTCTATAAAAGAAAAACGACAAGAAAGTTTTTTATTTTTATGCGCCTAATGTGCAACAAGACGACTGGCCAGTAGTTACGGCCGAGGGGCTAAATTTTCAGTGAATGGCTCGATATTCGATTAAAATAATAAAAATGTTTCCGAACATTAATTTTATGCATTAATGATAATTAAGAATATGGGCACCCCCGGGGATCTGTTAATTATAAACCGGCCTGAGGTGAATATAAGGTCGCCTCCGTCATATAGAGAAGGTCATCATCCCACAACTTTAGCTACACCTATCAAATGTAGGCTCAACTCTAGAAATATAACCCATATCCCGTCTAGTTCCCGAGAAAATCTTTGGAAAGGAATACAAATCGGAGGCGAAATTTCATTAAATCAAAGGTGGTACAAGCATCTCAATATCCAGTGAAAGGCTATGCTAGGTTGAGGTTTCCTTAATATTTTGTTCCTTATATACGTACTGACTGGAGGGTCCCGGGTTCGATTCCCGGGCAAGGCACTTTGGGCACCTGCAGCTCCACCCAAGCTAGTTGATTTTTCGGGTACCAGATCTTCCTGGGAAACCATAACCGGCACAGGGAAAGGAACTGGACCCCCTACCCTGATGTGTGAATATTCACACGCCGTTGGGCTTGGTACATGGGTGAGCACTACCATCACCTACTAAACCGACCTTCGGGTTGATTACTGTGTTTATATACGTACTACGCAGGATAAGTTATTGCATCGGCTACACATTGAATTATATTTCAATCTCAATTCATTAAACTGACTTTTCATGAAGGGATTTGTTTTTTTTTTCACTAAAAGATATATATATACTTTCGCCTACATAGTTATGCAGAATAGATTTCATTCATTAGTAAGAGGGACCCAGAGAAACGAGACGGTAGCTGCCGATTGAGATAGTAGCCTCTCTTGAAGTGGAAGAATAGAGCTTGACTCAAGCATTTATGCCACGCTAAGTTTATCATCAAAGTCGGCATATAATTACCTCACCTCTTCGTACTTCGTCATCTTAATTTCCTCGAAACACAAAGAATTAATGCTGGGCGATATGTTTTCAAAATGCGGAAGGCAGACCCGAGCTATGAAAAGTAAATACAACTGGTGCGTTTTTTTTATTTTCACGATTATGCTATGGTATAGGTTCGATCTACAGGCATTACAGTTGAGTACGCGTACATATAACACATACAGTTAACCACGTGTCACATTAAAAGACAATAAACTGGACTTCTTGGCATTGAGTCAATATTTCTTAAACCATTTTTGGAAGTTGTACCTGAAACATAATTTATTTAATTTAAAATAAGTCGGTTACTGTTGTTTTCATCAATTAGGTCTGAGGCTTGACGACATATTTCTAATTTATAACATTTCAAATATCAATTTGCTAATTTTACGACTTCCATATTCTTTATTCTTCATCTCTTAATGCTTCCAGTTTAATTAAAATTAGTCACCCGAGTGAATCATACATGCGTTTAATTTTTAAGCAAGGTATGAAACCAGAAGTACTATACAACATATAACAGTCTATTGTAAATACCACCTTAACGGGAGTTATGCCTAATCAAATTTCGTCAAATCCAATGGAACACCTTTGCAAACTTCAGCAATTGAAAAAATAAACAGTATAGTTTCATAATTTGTAAACCATTCACAAATTTCCAATACAGTTAACATTCGATTGCCTAACTATCTTTGCAAAAGGTTTAAAAAACAATGAGCTCCGCATCCAGCTTTTCAGAGCAAATAAGAACCTAAAAAATTGTTTTAACCCATGAATCCTCACATTTGGAGAACTTCTTCATTCCAGGTTCACTAGGCTTAACGTTAAATGTAAATATCGCTCGCGGTTATTATTCACCAAGGTTAGAACACGCAATTAAATGTTTAAACGCTATGTCAATTTCGATCCAAGTGTAGAAAAATGTTAAAGAGCATCTTTGGAATAATCCGGAGAGAGAGGACACATACGCATTTCACTCCGATCATTTTTCTCAACACCAAATATGATGTCCCGACAAACGTTGCTCTAAAGGCGAGATATCTATTAAGATACTGACTTGGCAGATACGGTGCCACATGCATGAAAATAGGGAGACAGTTAAGGAAAATAAACTATTATGAGGTATCTTCGGAATGGCGCATATGAAGATGGAGACGGAGGGCAATAAGAGTAGATGTGCGCTCAGAGGGGGTCACGGCACTCAGACGATTTCGGGTTTCGCTGAGGGTACATGGGCTGGAAATGAGGACTTGGAGAGGCCGCGAGGGAGTAGAAAGAGAGGGAGAACAGTTGACGTCAAGGCCCATGGTATGAGAGAAAACGGGGGTAGGTCCTAACGAAGGGAGGAGAATCGAGAACAAAGGAAACTGAGAAGAAATGAGAGTGGGAAAATCCATTAATTGCCGGGCCGAACAAAAAATTTGCCTCCGACAAAGTTCAAGCATTCCTTTTGTAAAACAGGGAACAGAAATAATCTTTTGACAGTCGAGTGGAATTGAACAGAAAAATGCTCTGAAGAAAATACATAATTATCTTCAAATTTGATATAAAATACATTTACAATGACAATGAGTTAGTAACTTGTCAAACCTTCGTAATTATTTATTATCGATTGCGTAGAAAGTTTATTTAAACGCCCAAATGTTCATTATTTTCCTCAATGGGTATCGATTTTGATTCATAATAGTAATCAAAAAAGCCGTTTTTAATTTCCTTTAGCACACTTGAGTTTTTCATTGTTTTATGTTTTAAATAGTATTGTAATATTTAGTGAAACATTGTGAGGATCCACTGTTTCTACATAAATAATTATATTAAAAATTAACAGGTAAAAATCACAGATAATTTTCGAGGATAAATAAAAAAATGATATGTACTCGTGTGTGTGTGCGTGTATATATATATATATATATATATATATATATATATATATATATATATATATATATATATATATATATATATATATATATATACATATACTCTTGAAGATGACGCACTCCGGCGACGCACAAACACACAAACACTAGGTTAATAAATATTAAACATACAGAAACATAAAAGAAGGACACTTACGGTAGATATTTACGTTTCGACGGCACGGCCGTCGTCATCAGAATCTGGCCGTGCCGTCGAAACGTAAATATCTACCGTAAGTGTCCTTTTATGTTTCTGTATGCTTAATATTTATTAACCTAGAGTTTGTATATATATATATATACACGGGAGATGCCTTTCATCAATTGAGAATACTATCTATTTATAGAATGTATAGATATGTCATTATGAAAAAAAAACTATTTATGACAAATAATAATTGACGCATAGAAACATAAATACCATTAACGGATAATATGTTTACGGTTTTGGCTATCTCGTTTTCAGGATAATATGACATGAAAACAAACAAGTAGTACATAAATCATGTACAGAGAAAATTTGGAGGTAACTATATTATCAATAAACTAGCTTCCTCAGGATTTAAGGCAATTAGAGTCTATAAATGAAATGAAAAGGAAAATAAAAATTGGTTTTAAAAAGGGAGGGACTAATGCTTTGGAACAAAACTTGACACAGAATATAGTGAATAAAACTATAACTAACAACATCTTGTGAAATTTATTAGGTAATCTACCGGTTAAGATAGGTTTTTGGATAAACACAACTATTAAATAAATATTTTTATAATTCCAAACAAAACCCAATCCAGCAACCTACTCTACATCAGATCCCTCTTCATCTCTGTGTACTTCCTTCCTCCCTTCATCCCGTCCAGCATCCTTATCTTGTTCCTACCCCTTCCCCGTTTGTCTAACATTCTCCCCTCTACTACCTTCTTCAACATTTCACTACCGCTCAATACGCCTTTCATTCATTTTTCCTGCCTCCGTAGGATTTCTTCTTGTGATATACGAGAAGTATATCGTACATTTTTATTTTTGTGGCGTATGAAGTGCGTTCCGAAAATAATGCAATTGAACTTCCTGCGCCGTTCCTATTGTTTAGTGTGTGATCAAACCACTTGGAGTAGGTTTTATTTATTTATTTATTTATTATCGACTTAATTGGGCGAGGTTGAGACTAAATAGTCCCTTCTTCCACCTAACCCTTAAAGGTTGGGAGGACGCTAAGCTTTGCCGTAAAACCAATCTCAAAAAAGAGTACAAAAATGGATTGTTGGTACCTACAAACGAATACATATTTATCTTGTTAAACACGTAGGGAACTAATGTTGAGTGAATACCAAAAGTGAATCTCCATTCTTCGGAACCATCTCTGTTATTCATATTTTTTTAAAATTTCCCACTATATTAATTTATTTTATGACTCCTCATTAGGGTGAAATTTTTTCTGTTTGCTTAATTAATTAATACCAAAGAAAAAAATGAAAACAATATGATAGAGAATAAGAATTATTAGATAAATTGGCAAAAATTGCAATTGGCAAAAATTGGCAAATTGGCAAAAATAAATTGGCACAAACACAAATTGGCGGTTTATCACGAGTGTGGTGGAATTCTAAAATGTCAGCAGAATTCCTATTCTAAAAGTGTCTAGAAGCACGGGAAAGACTTGTTTTTATTTTCAAGATTCAGGAATCGAATAAGTACCGGGAGATAATTTATTGCTCCCGACGGCCTCCTCATGAAGAATTACCAGGAAAAAATCATCCCAATGGGCTTACGCTAGGGTAGAATGTTCAATAAAAATCGTGATGAACAGTTAATCCTCACAATGCAAACGATGAATGCAAACATGGGGGCTTAGGGGAACTATACAAGCTCTGCTATCAACAAAACGCCGAACACTAAAGGGTTCTCTCTGTACGACCATTTGTAATTAGAGTTGCCGTAACCAATTCCGAGAAATGTTCCATTTGAAGCCTTACCCCGTCTATCCGTAGAATTTTGCCGTTTCAAAAGTTCATAATTAGGAAAGGCTGCTTAAACATGACAGATATTACATCTATTGTTTAATTCAATTCCCCCATGATAAAAGATGTTTCCCTGAAAGCTTGAAGCCTATGGAATGGCCAATGATTATAAATAATTTAAGTACTAGTATAATTCAAGTAAGACATTGAAATAGTATGTTTTCACATTTATGTATTTAACGTAATATATGGTGTAACGCTCTGGATGCAAATATGGTTTAAAATTAAAAATTTAATTACAAATTCTTAGCTATTAAATGTTTCATATGGCACGGCTAAGGTTAAAACTACCTCATGGACGGATTTTACCGTACTAAAGTATTCACCTCTAAGGTTGATCTGACTGATGATCACATAAAGGGGCATTTCAAAGATATTCTTCTATGCTTTCTCATATCGCGCTTTCTTTTCCTAAAACAATAGCGTCATCTTTAAGTGCTTATGATTAAGTCTACCTCAATATACACCACGAGAAGAGATTTATTACTAATATTAATATATATATGGATTACGGAGAAGGCGGAAAGAGTAATATTTACTAGAGTGAAGATATTCCATGCACATACTATTCACTATTATTAGCATTAAATTATGACACATTTCAATACTCATAAAAAATTTAAGGAGGAAGACAGATTCTCTTTAATGCGAAGTATCTATGATAAATTGTTAAAGCAACCCGCAAGATCGGGCAAAAAGTACATAAAAAATGTGAATCGTAAGTTTCAAAATCATATATTTATTTTTCAATATAGACACGGTTAAGGCCAACAAATTTCTCTCAACGTGTAACAAGTTTTTCATTCCGTCACTGAAAAACTATTCCGACTTTTTCCGAATTCAGAACTTGATGGTTGCCTTCAACTAATCGTCCAAGGATTACCCTTGAAATGTCACTTGAGTTGAGGAAAAAAATAAAAATCGCAAGGCACAAGATCGGCGGAATAAGGAGGATGTGGAATATTGGTTCAAATTTCAGGTTTCGCAGAGCCTCTTCAGTTGCGCGCGAGGTGTGTGGACGAGCGTTGTCATGTTGCAAGATCAATGACCCCAGGCTGCCCTTTACAGGATAAACACGAGGTCGGAAGTGTTTTAGAGTCTGTATACTCTGAGAAGAATTTACCGTTGCCCCTCGTTCCAGAAAATCGGTCACATAAACTCAGTGAACATCTCAAAACACAGTCAAAAGGAGTTTCATCAACAGTTATGGCATTCCCAGGTTCGCAACCACGAAAATTTACTACCCATCGATTTACAGTAGACCTATCAACAGCATCGTCACCATAAACAGTCTTCACACGACGATGATCCTCAGTAGGAGTCACTTATTCAGCAGTTCAAAATTCGAAAACAGCACGCTGTTTAACTCGCGTTGACATGGCACTAGAACACGCCTCCATACTCCCACTTCTCAAAATACACTGGATCAATTAAACGACCTCAAACCTGCTCCTGCAAGCTGAGGGAGAATTTTATCTCCACATGCCACCAGGACTGCTTCTGAATGTCATTTCATTTGTAGTTTACAAGCACATGTACATTAGTTTTCAGCACGACCCCGTATATTGGTCTATATATATATATATATATACTATATCTATGTCTATACTATATATATATATATATACATATATATATATAATTATTATTATTAGGTAATCTACCGGTTGAGGTAGGTTTTTGGATGGACACAACTATCAAATAAACATTTTGTAACTCCAAACAATACCCAATCTAGCTACCTAATCTACATCAGGTCCCTCTTCATCCCTTTGTACTTCTTTCCTCCCTTCATCCCGTCCAACATCCCTATCCTGTTCCTGCCTCTTCCTCGCTTGCCCAACATTCTCCCCTCTATTACCCTCTTCAACATTCCACTACCGCTCAATACGCCTTTCATCCATTTTTCCTGCCTCAATAGGATTTCTCTCAACAAACCCTTCTCCTCCCCCACCATTTCTAGTACTTCCTTATTTGTTTTCCTTTCGGTCCATTTCACCTTCTCCATTCTTCTCCACACCCACATTTCAAAAGCCTCCAATCTACGTCTATCCTCCTGCTTCAGCGACCACGTTTCCGCACCGTACATAGCTACGCTCCATATCAGAGTTTTTACGAGTCTTGTCTTAACATCCCTACTCAGCGTCCCCGTCATCAACTCCCTCCTCCTTGAGAAAGCCTCCTTGCCTAGCGCAATTCTTCTCCTTACGTCCCTACCACTTTGACCGTATTGGTCCAAAACACTTCCGAGATATGTAAACTGTTCTACCTGCTCTATTTTTTCCCCGCCTATTTTAATATTTAGCTTAGCCTTTTTCTTTCTGGAAAATCGCATAACCTATGTTTTATTAATATTGATTCTCATCCCATATTTATCTCACTGAACCTCCAATTCACTCAACAATGCTTGCAACCCCTTGGCTGACTGAGCAACTAATGCTTGGTCATTAGCAAACCTAACCGATTTTACGAATTCCCCTCCGACTTTCATTCCTACCTCCAGTATATATATATATATATATATATATATATATATATATATAACAGAACTCGGAGTTCTGTTCCTAATTCCTCTTGAGAAAGGTGGTTGGACCATCGAAAATTCGAGAACCAGTGAGTTTTCCCTCTTTTGTGTGTTTTGGTTTCTGTGTTTGTTATGACTATCAGTGAATTTACATTACACGTTTGTGGGTTTTCCAAAAAAGTGTATATATATATATATATATATATATAATACATATATATACACATACACAGACATATATATGTATGTATGGATTCATTAGATTTATTTTTCTTCATTAACTGCAGAATTTTGTAGGGAGAAGGGACTGTGAAACCTACGTTATTCCCAAGTAAACGGCTTCAGTCTGCGCAAGACACTTGTCACCCTGTCCCCATCATTCACCGGCGAACTATCAACTTTCAACCTCCCCTTCCAGTTTCTTCTTGTCTTATCTTTAACTCCGCCCCTCAAGGAACCTTCCCCACATCCCCGTCTCCGACCTTGTTCGCATCGCAAATTGAAGTATACCCCTCACCTTTTTCTCTAAACGCGAATCCCTTTTTCCTCTTCTTTTTCCCTACTTCACCGAGGGAGAGAGCAAGATCTGTAGTTAAAAAAATGACGGTTTTCCTTATCAAGACGGATAGCCCATCGCCTTTGTGTTCCAGCTTGTTCCCAGGATGAGAGAATTTTAATGGAATGCCTCTGTTGTCAGTATGGTCTGGCTATGGGACAGGAAACGGGTCTTTACTCACGCTTCGACCTTACTTCCTAATCCTTCGTTTAAGGCCACCATCGCATTCCCTTAATGTGCCATTAATCTCTTCCTTCCTCGACTAACGTCGAACTTTGTATTCAAGATGGCAGATGTGAGCCTAATCGTCTCGCTTCTTCGAACCGTTTTTTTCCTCATTCCTTAACGCCTGAAAGCGCCCCGCATCAACCCGCTGACGTTTTTCATATAAATAAAGCCCACCGACTTCTGCTGCTCCTTTCTTCTCCGGCGGATCGATCATCCTTTCAGCTGCTCGAATGACTTAACTGTGTAGTCGTTCTCTGTACCATTATGTTACAGGTTTTTTTACTAGGTTTCAAAAGTAGAACTTAGGTGAAGAATTTTTACGGTTACATAATCGCGTGAGAAATTTGGTCATAAATAGTGAATGAAGCATGGTACGCAAAAGATAGGTAGGATTCATTCATTCTTTGTGCGAAATAAATCAAATCATCTAGTGACAGGAGCGATGGATGTCTTCTATCAATGGCCTGAACCATGGAGGGGTTCCTTTCCCATTCTTTTCGAAACCTATTTCTTTTCTCGGTTCTTTAAAGTGCCGCTGAGAAACCCCTCGATATCGGGAAAAAGAGAAATTTAAGTTGGATTAAGAAAGATGGTGATGGCTTGAGACAATAAATTCTTATCTTCAAATCCTTTTATTTGAGCTGTTTTTCTCTGGTGATTGCTTATATACATGAATGATCTGAATATAAATGTTCACTTTAAAGATGAATTGGAAGGGAAAGTTTTTATTCAGATTGCATATGTGCAGGTGGAAATACCACTGCCAAATTCTGTATGTGTGTATATATACTATATATATATACATATATATATATATATACACATATTTATATACATATACGTATACATATATAGAGAATCGGTCCGGCAAGTCGGAAGATCCGGGGTTCAAGACCCAGTGAAGGAAATATTTTTGCGCTTGTGATCTGCTCGATTCCGCTTTCCCCACCTCTTCTTCGTTCAAAATAGATAACATGTAAAAGGACACTCACGTTTTAGATTGTTTGTGCTTTCGGCCTTCGCTGAGGCCTTCTTCGGGTAAGACTGAAAGGTCTTGGACGGGGATTTTGGAGTCTAGGGGGGAGGGGGGAGGTGCAGGGTATGTTGGGAAGGGAATTAAAGATGGCGGTTAAGGGTGGAAATTCTAAAAAATCGGAAAGCTAGTATACGAGGTGAGTTTAAAAAATTACGGGTATTTTTTAAATTTCGCCGGTTTGGAGAGTACGATTGTTCATTTTGTTTTTATTATACTCGTATATATGCCCCTAAGGTATGATAACATTTTCAGCTATATTCATTTTTTACTTGACTGTGGCAGCCGCTAAGGTTAGACGTAGTTTTAAGAGCTCGGCGATTTTCGTTTGTTAAAAAAAATGGATCAAAACATTTGTATTTAGCCTTAGTTTCAACGTCATATACGTATACCCATGTGTCGTCACCTGTTATAACACGTTTCAGTAATTCTGCATCGTTGTTGACTTCATTGAGTGACTCCTGAGCAACTTCCATTCGCCGCTGTTTTTGTTAAAAATTCAAAAATTTTGGAACGAATTTTGCCCTCAGGTGTTTTACACCCAAAACGTTCAAAATATTTCATGGCATGAGTCAATCAACATGCCAATTTCATCAATGACTTCTCTCATTGTGATTTAGCGATCATTCATAACAATTACTTTCACTTTTACTACGTTTTCATCGGTTGTTGACTTGCTGGGGCGTTCGTCCTCTTCAACGTCTTCACGGCCATCTTGGAAACGCTTAGCTAAGCGTTTTCAGTCTGTGCGATCCAGTGGTTTCCAGTCTTGGGGGGAATAGGTGGTGCATAGGGAGAGTCCTGCGTCGGATGTCGGGTTGTTTTTCTGTCGAGTGTGAGGTCGGGTGGAGCGGTTGATTTTATTTCATATGAGTTTTTCTCGGTAACCGAATTTGTGTAGTGAATGGTGTAGATTGTGGAGGTATTTGTTGAGGAAGACTGCGGAGTTGTAAATCCGGTTTCCGTGGATGGGGAGAGTTAGGAATCAAACGTTTGGTGGGAGAGTGGTGACAGCTGGTGTACTGTAGGAATTGATGATGGTGAGTTGCTTTTATATGTATAGAAGTGGTAAATTAGTTATTGAGAAGTGAGATGTGTGTGTCAAGAAAGGCGATGGTGGAGTCTGAAATGGAAAAAGTGAATTTAACTGAGATAGAAGATTTTAAGGTCGATAAGAAATTATTGAGGGGTCCGTGGGTCCAGAGATAAAATGTCGTCTATATAGAGGACCCAGAGAAGAGGTTGGAGAGGTTGCTGTGAAAAGAAAATCTCTTCAAGGTCGCCCATGAAGAGAACGGCGTATAGTGGCGCCATCCTTGTTCCATCGTCGTGCCTTTTGTTTATAAATAGAAACAATTTAGGAACGAAAATGCGTTTTTGTCAGGACGAAAGTGGCTAGATTGAGGAGAAATTCTGTCGAAGGGCGCTGAGATGGCGTAGAGAAAGATGGTGTCTTAGAGAGGATAGGCCTTCTGCAAGGTGAATACAGGGTTCGTCCAGAAAACAAGTGTACTGATTTTTTCCCGCTGCTCCAGGCGCACCGAGCACCGCACTGACGGACTGCAATTGGAGGGGGGTATGTTGGCAAGCGACGCTGAAAAAGGCAGTCGGCTCTGAGCTGTGGTGTAGTGAGGAGCTCTGTTAACGCGAACCTCCACGCTCGACCCACGTCACGGAACGCGATGCCGAAGTTTTTGGAGCAACGTTATTCCATCAAATTTGCGGTAAAGCTTGGGAAATCGTCTACCAAAACTGTCGGTATGATTAACCAGGCTTACGGGGAGTCAGCCATGTCCAGAAACATGATCCTTCGGTGGCACAAGATGTTCGTGGAGGGCAGAGAAGAGGTCGACGACGAACCACGGCCTGGACGCCCATCAACGGCACTCACCGACAAAAATGTGCGAAAGGTTCGCGATGTACTGAACTCTGATCGTCGTATTAGTGTTCGGATGATAGCAGAGCAGTGTAATGTGCCAAAAACAATAGTGCACGAGATTATTAGGGACCAATTACAGATGCGAAAAATTTGTGCAAAGTTGGTGCCGAAAGTGCTCAGTGATGATCAAAGACTCAATCGTTTGGAAATCGCGACACAACTTGCGGATCACTGCAAAAATGATCCACATTTTTTAGAGAACGTTGTTTCGGGTGACGAGACGTGGGTCTTTGAGTACGACCCGGAGTCGAAGAGACAAAGTGCGGAGTGGCACACCCCATCATCACCCCGTCAAAAGAAAGCTCGCAAGAGCAAATCTCGGATCAAGGCGATGCTCATTGTCTCTTTTGACAAAAGGAGAGTCGTCCACTACGAATTTCTACCTGAACGACAAACTGTAAATGCTGCATTTTACGTCCAAGTGCTCGACAGGCTTCGAAAACGAGTCGCCCGCGTCCGGCCAGCGATCAAAAACATCTGGCGCGTCTCACACCGCGCTTGTCGTGTCGGACTTCTTGGCCAAGCACGGCGTGGCAACGCTGCCGCACCCGCCCTACAGCCCGGACTTGGCACCAACGGACTTCTTTCTGTTCCCGAAGATAAAGAGGAGTTTGAAAGGAACGCGATACGGGACTTCGGACGCCGTCAAAGAGGCCGTGACGACGTGTCTTCGAGAGGTTCCCGATGATGCCTTCGCGGGAGCGTTCCAGGAATGGGAACGCCGCTGGAAAAAGTGTATCGACTCACAAGGGTCCTATTTGGAGGAATATTAGTTTAAGACATGTAAAAGTGTAATACATTTTTTTTCCTGAGCTCAGTACACTTATTTCCGGACGAACCCTGTAGATGGAGGTAACGTCGATGATAGCTATAAGTAGGTCGGAGGGAATGGGCACAGAATTTAAACGATGGAGGAAATGATATGTCTTTCTTAATGGAGGGCAAGGAGAGTACAAGGGGTTGTATGTAGTGGTCAAGGAATGCGGAGATTCATTCGGTGGGAGAGTTAAAACTGTAAAATATAGGGTGACAAAGGATGCTCAGTTTGCTCGCTGAACTGAGGACTGTGAACATTATTACACTGAAATCCGTGGGGGGTTTAAGCAACCAAGTGCCCCAAATCTTTGGCCAGGAAATGGTGTCCCGCAGCTATTTCACCCACCAAAGGAGAAATTAACGAAGACACAGTAGTAAAGGAGTACAGGGGAAGCAACAATAGAGAACATCATAATGAACAGGAACAGAGCATTTCGTGACACCCATAGTCAAATGGAAACGAGCCACATTTGCCTTGGTACTCGTCCATTTCTGCCTTGGTGGATGAAAACGCTCCAAAACTCCATCTCCTAGCCAACGAATTGGAGTACTTGGTTGCATAAACTCCCCAGGGATCTAAATGTAAATTACTTTTCCTCGATAGCTGAACTAGATACAGCATCGACCCGGCACGTCACATATCTTTCCACTCGCTAATGGGAGCCGCACTGCTACAAGGCACATTGAAATGATGAGGCAACCTGGTGGTCACGATCCTCAGTGTCACGCGAGTGACCACTTTTTGAATTATTTCTATAACTTCTCCGTAAACATTCCAGTTTTCTGTTTGCCCTTGTGGCACAAATTCCTCCAAGACAACCCCCTCGCTGCCAAAAAGGTAATTTCAGTTTTAATTTGGCCATTCGTGCTTTTTTTTAATTTTGCTACTTGTGACTCTGTCGCTTCCTTTCGATATAGTATTATAAATCCACGAATCGTCCCCAGTAGGACACCTTCCAGAAAACGAGAGCCGCCCAAATCCAATCCGTCCCAAATGATCGAGATACACATCCGTTATATTGTCTTTTAATTCCTGAGAAAGGTTTCACGAAACCATTTTTTCGCAGTCTTTCCTCATTCTTGATACGTTTATCAAAATGTGATGAATGGTGGTGAGGGTTTAATAGAACCCTTTCCTAACAATCGTGCTACTTAACCAACGGTCAGAGCGAACAAGATATCTTTTTCTCTAGACATATTTCTATTTAGGTTCTCGATTTTGAGTGCATTCTAATGCGTAGCTCGTCCCCAATTAACATTTTGACGCTCAAGAAACGGCTGAAATCACTTGAAAAATTGAAATTTTGCCAAAGTAAACAATTGAATACTCACGCTGAAACTTTGCAAAAGTTTCACTCGCGTTGCGCCCGAGTTTGAAACCAAATTTTATGGGAATCCTTGATGGAAATCGCTATAACTATTACTCATTTTTAATACATGCAAGAAGGAAACAACTTTGCGAAAAAAATATCAGAAATGGGGAAGTAAAATTCATACTTGAAGGCGGATGGAATATTAACCTACCTTCCGTCCAACGGGAGAGACCACAGCTTCACTACACCTAAAGATACTCTTCCGATTTCATCGATTTATTTGCAGACCTCGTATCTTTACTCGGTAAAAAAAATGTATTTACTCAGTCCTCCTCGAGTAAGGGAAATGACAGAAGTAATGAATATATTCGCAGAAGGAAGAACGTCAACTACGATCTAGGCCGTCGAGTGAATGTTCGTCCGCGGACGTTCACCCAACAATTTAAAAGGACTGGAATTCACGACTGAGAAAAGCCGATCAAAACGTGAAGAATAAATGTTTTCTTATCTTTGTTATTATCGGCGCCTTAAAGATGATTCTGCCCACGAATTTTTCATTCGAGGGGGAGAGGAAGAACACGACGCCGCCGTCCAGAATGAGAGGATTGAACATAAGGAGAAGGAGCAAGAAGATAATTATGGGAGGGAAGAATCAAGAATGCATTGCTCATAATGCTGAGATGAACTGAGGGCAACGGAACTCAGAAGAAAACGGAGAAAATAATAAAAGGCAAGAAGCGAAATCAATTCGATGGAAATGCCATCACTTCCTAATGGAACGTTTCCTCGGAGATATCCTATTCCTTCCTTATGTACGAAAACCCATTCATCCACAAACGAAAAGCAGACGTTTATTTACACGAGTCATTCGAATCCACCTAGGATGGCTCCGCTGTTCCCCTGAGTACCAGGTTGACCTTGTTGCGTGAAAGGCAAATATTTGGTCAAATTCTTTGGTCTTACTCTGCACAATTGCTAAAGATGAGGAATTTCTCCGCAAATCGGAAGAATTCATAGCACAAAAATAGGCATTCGATTATTTTTTCTTGGAGTGAAAGTTTTACTCTAAACATCAGACCTGGAAGAACAGAGCCCAAACGTAAACTGAGGTGAATTCCATAAAGCGAAAAGCGACCTTGACGAAACTTATTCAACTTGGTGCAATCAGGTTTAATTTTGGCCCAATAATTAGTTATGGATTCAAAATCTTTGCGTTAATAATGTTATTTTTAGAAATAGAAAGATTTTCTTTAAAAAATTCTTCACCCCACTCCAAGATTAGCAATTGGGAAAAAATAATACCAATATTTGTAAAGCATCTTTAAAAAGGAAAATACTTGATTTGGAATTAGAATTTGTAATGGTGTTCTAACGTAGCAGTCATACTCCATTAAAATTAGCTTAACTGGTCGCGCATAACGCACTTGAGATTCCACTTGATAGCGGGAGGTTTAATGCTCTCTCAACGTATCATATTGAAAAATAGATATTATGAGAAACACAAAGTTGCTCTTTTCCACAGTATTTGTCACGTACAACGCGTTTCAGTTCATCAAACCATCTTCAGGTACAAGACAAGATACAAATTGTGATAGGTAACAAATTATCATAATTGTCATATTTATACCTGTTTGAGGAAGGGAGACGAAGAAAAGAGTGACGAGTAAGGTGACGGGGATAAAGAGGGGAAATACGGAAAACTCAAAGAAACAGCGAAACTAAAGAAATGGAGAGGTAAAAAGGGGGAGGTAAACACTCGTGGTCATTATTGAGAGGACGGTGGTAGATTGCTGGTGGAAGAATAAAGAAGGGTTAAGCGGGAAGGGAACATGGAAGGGATAGAGGTAGGTTTGGGGAATGAGGTATAAATGATTCTAAAAAGGACATTACCGGGGAAGGGTTGTTCGACACATACTAAGAGTGGAGGGTAGGGGGTGGTTGGGTGAGTAAATACGCGGAGGGTGGAGTCAATAGGAGAGAGGAAGTTTCACTGTTTGCTGTGGAAACGGGATTCTGAGAGGAGAGTAGTTTATGAAAATATTGTCATCTAAAAGAACATTCATATTTAATTTTAAAATTTCGAGTTGCTCTAAAATATCAAGCCTTTTACCCTTATATTCGTAGCGTAGATTCTCAGGATTAAATATAAATGAGTGGGATGGTTGTAGTAGGTGCTTAGCTAGCAGTGACGTTTCATCAAAAGTTCTCCAGCATTTTTCATGTTCTTTTATTCTAGCCTTGAAACTTCTACCGTACTGGCCTATGTAGCCCATGCCACAGGAATCAAACTTCACTTTGTAAATGCGGAATTGTAAGAGGAGTTTTAGGTTGTCTTTACTGCGGCGAAGGATTTTTCCTAGAGTATGCATTATCATGGATTACACAATGGTATATTTAACTTTCTTTTATAAAATTTTCCGGCAATATGATTGGAAATATCACCTGCAAAACAATAGACAACACCACTTTTTGGGCTTTTGTTGTGTGGGAGTAAGGGAGCATAACTGTGAAATAGCTTTAGATATTAATTGTTTTCTTTAACAGATTGGCGACAATGTTTACACTATAGCCATTGCATACTGCTATTAATTTTATTGTGTCCAGCTCGTGGTTGAAGTTTTTTATAGTTAGGGGTAAAATAACAAGTCGGTGTATCATTGACTGGAAGACAGACAGTTTCTAGTTCGTAGGGCGGCAAGAATCGGCTAGGATGATCACGACGCTGTAACATGCTTTCCTATTTATGCTAAAACTATGTTTATTATTTATGATAGATATGGAATGGTGAAAAAAGTTCAACTCTTTCCCGTATTCGATTTCCATGGTTTACTTAATTTTGGGGTGCTGGACGTCTAAAAGATCGAGTAAACCCTCTTTTTGTCTTATACGTTCAGCAGCAGGTGATGTCGTCGACTTACATATACCAGTGGAAAATATTAGTTGGGATAGGATGGCCGGAGTTAAATAATTGTGATTCTAAATTGTTCATAAAAATTTCTGCTGATAGCGTAGGTAGAGGAGATACCATTAACAAGCCGTGAGTTTGACGAAAGAACACATTATTGAATAAAAATTAATTCTGATTTGCATACAGCTCCATGATTAGATGGACTTCTTGGTAAACACGGGGTTCGTGTTAGAGTTTCTCTGTAAATCCTTGATGAGTAGCAATTTTTTTGAATGCAAATAGAAGTAAATAAAGTGTTTACGTCGAAGGAAACTAGTTTGGAGTTAATAAATCTGTGGAAAAGAACAAATTTGTTTTTCTCATAATGAAGAACTTTCACTACATGTCGCCTGAATCTTTTGAAAAATATACGAGTTAAGTTTTGAAACTACCTATGGGGGATCATGACAGTTGTTAATTAATTTAATTCAGATTTTACCTACTATATATAACAAATACGTCCGCATTTTTTTCAATTAGCTACTGTTCAAGTTGGACCTTGGAGTTGAGTTATATGCTATCACACCTTAAGAAAATCTCAACAGAAAATTTGAGACTGCCAGAAAGTGCCATTTAAGTAGCAATTAATACTATAATGACGCTTTAGGAGCCGATAGAGCAATATTCCTAATAACTCAGGCGAATATACTTTAATATTTTTATAGAAAGAGTTCAAAATATGTTGATATTTGATAATTTTTATTTAAAAGCCCTTGGGATGTCCAAGAAAAAATGTATCCTTTTGTCCATAAAGAATAAAGATAAACACTCAATTTTTTATTTTTGAGCATTGATATTTTGAATTATCTGCAATAAGTAGCGCATAACAAAACTGTTGACCGGTGGCTTACGTAATAAGTTCACCTTGATTAATGGTACCGAGTTTCTTGAAGGAATTATACTAATGTTTGATGCATTCAAATAAGCACCTTTTCATGGAATACTGACCGACACTTTCTTCATTAGGCATTGACATAAATAAAATACAAGTACGGCAATACATATGCTAAATTGTCTGTGAAGAAAGTCTTACAGATCATTTTTAATATCTTACGTACTCTACGCACATTTTTGAGCTTTAAGAAATTGTTTCAAAAGAGATTTTAATTACAAACCTGAGTTTACTGTGCGCTTTACTGTGCATGGCCGTTATATTCTATGCCCCCAACTCAGTTATCTTTTCACATTTCGTTATAAAACTCCGGGTGACAATTTGGAAGCTGTAATCACTCAATAATTCATATATTTTACAGGTTTTACATGTAAAACCTTTTTCGAACGAAAACCATCACACTCGACTTATTTAATATCTGAATATGTTAAATTAGGGTGACTTGCGCGAAACATCTATTAGCGGAATCCAATTTCATGCAACACATGAAAATTCAAGGCTACAAAATTCTAAGTATACTATAGTGTGCATGCTACATACTTAATATGGTTTAATGGAATAATATCTTCAAAAGCTTTCTTTCATTGCTGTCGCAAGGTCTTTTCGAGTTTAGGCTTATTCTATCGAAGAGTTTACAACTATTTAAATGATTTTTCTGCATATGCGGATGGAATTTGACTATTAATTGTACGAAAAATACTTCATAGGCGCATACAACGAATCTCTGAGAATAACAGGAAGAGCCCAAATTTTTACTTTGATGACCGAAAACATGTGTGCGAAGAAAGAGCAGCGTGAAGGGGTATTGATTGTTGTAAAGAGGACATTGAAGAAAGGGATCGGAGAGCAGATGGTAGGCGAGCGAAGAAGAGTGGAAGGACGATTAAATGTTACTCGAAAGAGGAGGAGAGAGAGAGATTAAGTAGAAGGAAAAAAAAGATTAGAGAATAAAGGAAAGAAGAAGAATGGAGGTTAAAAGGACCATCTTTCCATTTCCCTTCTCCTCTTAGGTGTCATCCTTAATCCGTGCTGGGCGGAGAAGAATGGGCAAAGAGCTCCCCAATTCGTTCCTCATTCAAGAAGAAACGATTTTTTTCACACATTTCGCTTTCGCTTCTGATGCCCCTTGAAGTGTTTTCACTTAGCCCGTCCCTCTGCGGCTGCTTGATTACTATAGTTTTCCTTCAATTCTAATTCCATCACTTAGATCTCACCCCATTCTCACTTTATCCCATTACATGGCAATTACCTAGTATGGATCAACAGAAGAAACTGTGCATTGGAGCAAAATATTGGGCTATATTGTCATAGCAGTTCAAGGCAATAAAAACTTATTGTAATCAGAACCATTGGTTTGGAAACCAAAAATCGTTTCATTATGGCAATTGCTTGGAAGAGAGGTAACCAAAAAGGCAACGTGATACTAGAGATACCGTGCAAATTTGAAGTAAAAGTAATATTTCATCGAAATGGGCGGAAATAGCGGTTCGATGAGCAGGATAAGGATGTAAACTTTTCTTTGGATTATTCAAGAATTAATGGAATGTGACCAACAAATCGTGCTAGATTTAAAATATAATACAAACATAAATTTAATTGATCCGGCAAACACCCATAAAGCACGCTTTTCCAAATAGCAATATAGGCGCACTTACAATAAATTTGTAAAGACGGTTACCTAAATACGAAAGTAGCGACGAGAAGATAACATTTTTACTGAATCACAGGCCACGCAGAAAGTAAAGAAATGAGTCATTTCGACCGAAAAGACAGGTGAAAGAGAACTTCACTCAAATATTTTTCCAAAATTATACGATTTAATGTAACGTGGAGAAGATTCCATGGATTCAATTTTCTACGAACATTTTGTATACCAACTGCAATAAAATTTGTACGGTGTCTGGTATAAACTGCATTTCGTAAAAATGGAGTGCATTCAAGTCACGATCAACGTGGGCAACGAGAAACCGCAAAATTACCATTTTCCAATTTTGAACTAGAGTTGAATAGAAAGTCAGCTCCAAGCGAACTATCATTTAAATGAAATAGAACGTAATAGCAATCAAGAATAAATATAATAAATTTGATTTAGTTTTCATCAATATTGATTAAAATAATGCCCTAGGGCATACAATTATATTAGGGAATAGTTTGCGCACGGTGACGAAAAATCTTTGATATTAATGCCCCTCGTTAGAAATGTAAAAAAAATATTCCATCAACAAGAGTAGAGGGAAAGTATCATAAAAATGACCTAATTACCCTGAAAATTCAACGTGCAGCATTAAAAAAAATAAATAATAGTATTTTTTCCGCTTACATACGTGAAAAAGAAAAGGAGATGATTATTTTGGACAAGTATGGTAAAAAATAATGTGGATATAGATGGCAAAATATAAAAATATAACTCGTTTTCCCAAAAATTTAAGGCCGTGAGAGAAAAATGATGGAAGAATTTAACCACAAAAACCATAGATATCCTTAATTCACCTCCATTAATTCCGTTAGGCAAGTGATAAAGGTTGTTGATTCCCCTGAGAGGGGATGTAGCTGTAACGAGGTGGTTGAACTACAAAGAACTAGACGGTCTATCCTGATTCACATTGAGTAACTCTTCCTTCCGTTTACGGATAGGAATAGGAATTTGAGGACTTAGATAAGCGTAGAAACGAGAGGGAATTTTGAATTGTAAAAAAGCCTTCAGTTGCTCTCTTCCCATCCGGCGCTCTCCTTCGATTTATCAACCTTAGGGAAAACGTTTTCCTCTCTTTGGGAGAAGTGATGGCGATTTAAAAGAGTGGAATATCAATAAGTGGGAGAAGAGAGAGAATGGAAAGGAGAGGAGGAATGAAGATGATGACGGCCGACGTCAAATGTGCGGTGCGGGAAGGTAGAGGTATTGGATGATTTGTGAGAGTTGCAAAAGGGGACGAGAAGGGTATTAGATGAGGTGATATGGGGACCCCGAGGGGAGGAGGGGCTGTATTGGATTCGTGTGAAGGGTAAGGGTTTCACGGAAAAGGATTCGTTAAGCCGAAAGTGAGAGAAGGGAAGAAAATTCGCGGCGAAAAAACGTGAGTGCAAGAAAGGTGGAACCCGATGATATAAAGGAAAGTATGTTTGCAGGATTTTGTGTTCTTTATTCGAAAAAGGAAACTAAAATTGATAATTCCCACTTGATCTTATATAAACAAATAATGAAAATGGAAAGGGCTGGAAATTTTTGGAGGAAACTCAGTCAAGAATTTTTAAGTGGCGATTGATGTTTCTGAAAAGGTTTTTGTCCGTTCAAATATATTACTTAAAATCTTCTTAGCCTGATTCCGAGAGAAAAAAATGAGAGGAGTTATAATTCTATACTGAGCGAATCAAAAGTAAAAATATTCTTAAATATACAATCGAATAATTATCACCCAAATTATTAAACAGTATCATTTGAGTTCCTAATCAACGCAAACACGATAGGATTTCTCTTTAAGGATATAATGTTTTTGATCAGCATTTTTCAGTAATGCATCCATGTTTCAAGCTATGACGTCTATGGATCCTAGGAACACTAAGAATGCATGAACCTCTAACAAACGTTTATCAAATGACTTAGATCAAAATGGTACGGGGGCGTTACTGCAATGGAAGTATTTTCTGTTATACCAATTTCCCAGGCAAACGTGGATTATAGCTCGCTTGAACACACAGCTAATGAATAGTTACTCTGTGTTACGAACAATGGTAACGTACTATTTGAAGAATTAAGGTGGTTCTACCACTAATCAAGTCGACTGAGTCTATGAAATATCAATATTTCAGCAAAATAGAGTTTTATCACTTGGACGGTAAACAACCATACCTGCAACCCCACATTTCCGGTAGTTTATCCTTATTAAGAGTGTTTTAAAATAGACTCTCCCGGACTAAACCGGATACGGTATTCATATCTTCAGTAAAAAAACACATTTTAAATAAATCGGAGGATTCATTTAAAAAGAATAATATTTTATAGATTAATAATTTCCTTTTACGTCAAAACAATATTATTCATTCCATTTTTCATATGGGATATTTTACTTTAGTCTTAATATGTTCAAGTTTCTCAAGTTGAATAAATTAATAAAATGGAGACTTTATTCAAACATTCAGGATGTTAGCCTAAGAACTTTTAAACCAAACAGATCATTTTGAATTTTAAATGAAAATCGCATCAATAATAATAAACTTACCATGCCACCATCACTTTAATAAATTTAACGTAGTTTAAATTGTATTTACAAAATGACATTGAAAAATTTTGAGAAGGCAAGCAAGAAGGCCTTAAAATAAAAATTTCAATACCATATGAAATTATTAAAACTTTCCGGTATTCTATTCGTACAATGACATGGATTCCCCTTAAATATACCAATTGTATAAGATTTAATTTTATTTATAATATTAAATTCAACCATATTAAAACATTTTATCGTTATTACATCAATTGAAAATAATTGATCAAATAAACATCTCAGGAGATTAATTTTATTTCTAAACATACGCTTACATAATCGAAGGCTGCATATTTAAATAACTTTTTATACTAATCATTAGGCTGAGGCATATATTTTTCAAGCATCGTCTGCTTAGCCACCATGAATGGAGGCTTTGTTACTTGTTAGTAATAATTGAATCCGTTCGATGGACTTATGACCGAAGTATCTACCGGTTTGAAACAAATAATTTGAAGAAATTGAACAATTTCTATGAATCCAAATAGGTATATCTTGATTTCCCTTTATTATCTGTCAATTTTTCAGACCAGACCCCTTTATTGTCGCTATCGAATTGCTTCGAAGGTATTAATATGCGACATGAACGCAAACAAAGAGGAAAGGTTTTATAATTCCCTTTTCTGTGACTGATATCGCAGTTGCGTGGGCATAGCCCTCTCTCCACATCATACCCTGACCTGATGAAGTGACCATATATAGCTTCTTAGACGACGACATTTATGGTCAAATAAATTATATCTTTCATTGGAATGGCCAACAAGGCTATCGTTCGCGCCAATGAGGAATGATATACTACATTCTGGTTACGACCATACCAAGAATAACGTGTATATAGCCTCGAAGAATCCTCTGCTTAGTTACCATGAATTAAGGTTTCGTTATGGTTAGTAATAATTTACTCCATTCGTAGAAGTTATGACCGAAGCAACATAACTGTTTTGGCAAATGTGTGAACTCTACAACGACGAAGAATCTTTTGAAAATGTGAAAAATAAATCTTGTCCCGAGTACTCGAGGTACTTGCACCAATTCATTATGTCACTTTATATTTTAATTTTGTTATGCTACTTACTGGAAATACTGCAAGCGTAAGTTAGTTAATACCAGTAATTAGTTTTCACAAGGAGCAACTTTAGTTTCCCAATCTTTCCTTTGGAGTAAACTAAAACTAGCGAGTAAAATGCACAAATATATGGGTTGGTGATATTTTTTACGAACATTAAATGACAATAAAAATTCATAATGTTTCATTGATCAAACTTTTTTAAAGAAAGACATGATGAGCTAGTTTGTCTATAGTTTCACATGAATCTTAAGAATAATGGCTTGTAGAAGGAAATGAGGTATCTTTTGGTTCTTTAAAGATAATTTTTTAAAAAATTCTAGGAGCTAATTATTATTAACGGCTGTATCTACTGTTTAAGGTAGGTTTTGGATGGACAGAGACTATAATGACACAAAGATCCATTTATCTGCCCCTGCTAGCGAAACATAGCCTAACCTCCGACACTTCTAACTTATTTGGTTCTCTTCTTTGTCTTCCATACTCCTACTGTCGATTTCTCTTTGTAAGGTTTTCGTGAGATGACAATCGAAAAAGAATTGCCTCTCCAGCTGCCGGGCACGACAAACTGCGTTTTGCCGCTGCTTTTCTCAAAAATGTTTTCAACTTGATATTTTCATTCAAATGGCAGACCCACTAGGGCCCCACGCCTTTGCAGCCTCCCCACATCTCCATTGAAAACTAATAAAATCCTAAAATTAAGACGCATTCAAGCTTAAACGGTTTCGAGGGTAATCTAATATTCCTATTATTAATTAACGGAAGAAATTAATTTTAAACATTTAATGCATAAACACAAATATACTAAAAGGAATTAAAAAAAATGATACATTTTCAGTAAACATGCTCGATTTGAACGTAAAACATCATGAAAACAAATAACAGCGGCAAAATCTATCCACATTATAAGAATATCCGTGTCAATAATTTATACAGTTGTATACTGCCATGCATATAAACATATAAATAAAAGGTTGAAACATTTCCTTTGTTATTTCCTTACCTTTCGTTTCAAAAGTCTTCTGGTGTTTAGGTTCGACTTCCGTACCACGTTTCAGTAATGGCTGATTCGTATTCCGAACGTGAAGTTCTTAACTCTGAGAAAGAAAGAAAAATAATCAATTGCACTGCCTTTTTTATCTCTGGTCAGCTTAACGAAGGGTCAGAAGGATAAACGAGTTTATCTCTCTGATTACGCTCAAAATGCCTTTTACTGAGTTATGTCCACCTCCGAGAACAATGCAGAAAGGAAACCCAGCGATGGTACACAGAATAGAGGTAGAGGTCATTGTTTTGCGATTATTATCCACTAGTTAGACAATAGCGGTTGAGTTAAAACTTTCATAAACTCCAAAAGAATAAAGTGGTCGTATTACCTAAAAAAAACTCAAGGAGTGATCCTTGGCCTCAATTTCAACCCATGTTCAATGAAAAATGAAGTATTCTTGAAATATAATTTGTCACAAAGTTGACATGAAGTTTATTCTTGGGAAATCCATGGAAACTGGGAAACATAGTGCAAATTTTAAAAATATTTGACGATGACCTAAAAACATGGAAACACTTTATGTACTCAAAATAAACACAGGAATTGTTTGTTTGTAAAATTTTGACCTTATAGAGAAAGATTACACAGATTTTCCAGAAAGATATCACAATAGTTCTCATAACATGAAAGTACTCATGCGGCTGTGAATTGGGCTGTAGTTTTATTTAGAATTGAGTCCAAAATATTGTACGCATAAAAGGAGTATCCATAGCACAAAAAATCATTTTAATATAAAAATTATGCAATGTCACATCAGTTTTAAAGATAATAAGTACAATTAGCAAGATAAATGAAATGCCTTATTATGTTATGAATATAGTATTTTATGAAAATGCCCTAGAAACGTTTTTAAGGAGAAATAGAATAAAATTCGTCAGAACTATGTACTAAACAAAAGTATTTCCTGCGCAAAAGTAAGTCAAAGGACACGGAAAACCCATATCAAAAATTTTTAAAGGCAGCAATGAAATGCACTGCTCGTTATAGGCAATGTTGGTCCACAATGTCGCATTGCAATGAACGAATAATTCTGTAAATTAAATGTATTTGAAAATTTTAAGGTAAAGGATAAATATTTAGCAGCTGCAAACAGAATGTAAATACGAGAAAGACGTTTAATAAGAGTTGAAAATCATCCTCTTCGTAATATCAGTCTTTGATATAGGATATTAAGAAAATATGTACTTAGGAGCTTTAGAAAAATATGCGCCTAATGCTTCTGCAATTTCTTATTTTGCTTCTTCCATAATGGCATAAGAATATTTTTCTCAGTAAACACATCATTTTAATAATAACCTACGTATTTAAGCATTTAAATTAAATGATTACCATAATTTTGACATTGCTCGAAAGGTACTAATTATATATTTTAGCCAACTCGTATTAAAATATTATTTAATCCGTTAAACTACTCAAAATATGTGAGTACTAATGAAATGATTTTTAAGAAGAAATTAACAATAATGGTTGTCTAGCAACATTTTTCAAACAAGAGAATATTCAAAGAATGCTTTAATGGCCATTCAAAGTGTTCATACGTAGATTTCATAAAAATAGAAAGAATATAGAATGCAAGAACAAATCTCAGTAGTTTCAAAACAACGATCTCTAGTATTATATAGTGTTTTCTGCATAGGTTTCCTAAGAAATACGACCTAGCTGAGTATAATCTCATACTAAGACAATAATGTTGTAGTCTTATACATTAGAAAAAAATAACCTTGAAGGTTTAATGTTAAAACTTAACAGATAATTTTCCACATAAATGACAAATTTGCATACGAATCTTCAAATAAAAAAATCAAGCAATTCGTTGAGCCACTCAAAAGATCTCACATTGAAAAAATTCTGGTATAAGTTAAGTCTGTACTTCTTCAAGAAAAAAATAATTGACTAATGAAGGTTAATGTCATTTAAGATAAAATATTGCATAAATGGTTTATAATTACGTACTGAACCTCAAAAGTCTGAAGAGATAAGGGCAATGGAAAAAATTAAAGAGGGTGGAACTGTGAAAGGAATTAGCAGGTTTATCATATCCAAAAGAGAAGTAACTGCGGCAGAAATTTGCGGATGCCTTTGGACAGCCCTTGGGACTCCCTCAAGGAGATTAAAGAGCAGAGAAAAAGAATATCCATCAACGGCATTGGGAATGATACTGAGGAAGGGGTTATGCGAGAAAGGGAAAAGGGATGAAGGAGAGGGTGAGGATGAGCTCAATAAAGGCTGGCCGAGGGTTGGGTGAGGTTTAAGAGAGACAAAGGTGAGGAGTCCTCGTTTGGAGGTAAGAGCTCCGGAAATTAATTGGCTCGACTCAATAGCAGCAGCGAGAAGAGAGAAGCTTTTATGAGAGAAAAGGCAGGCGTAAGGA
Organism: Hetaerina titia; assembly: GCA_037158775.1. Lineage (NCBI taxonomy): Eukaryota > Metazoa > Arthropoda > Insecta > Odonata > Calopterygidae > Hetaerina > Hetaerina titia. Next base: position 31,970,466 of record CM073768.1, on the reverse strand, counting down.
ATATGGCAAAGGCTAGGTGGTGGGTGAGAATAGAGAGAATGAGGATAGGGAGGAGGTATGAGGGATTGGGGAGGACGTGGCGGAATAATTAAGGGTTTGTCCGGTCGACTCCGGGAGACCGAATCCAAGCACTCGAAGCTCTGCACTTGAAGGAGTCGACCCACATGGACGGGAAAAGCGGTCGAGCAACACCTGCTTGCTCGCCCGCAATAATAAATGAGTAACCAGTGATGGTTAACGGGTGCATGGAGGGATATATTGGTGTTTGGGGGGGAAATAATTCACCTTATGTAACAGCGTTCGTGACGGTGGGAAGCGGGTATCACCATCCCCCCCTTCGTTTGAGCTCGATGAGGGTGGATTTATACAGCATTGTAGCGTCATGTTTCCAGCAGTTTCCGCGTACAAGTGTCAGATGATCCAGGTGCTATAAGTTTCGTACTCGTATTTCATCCAATCTCTAAGCCACTAAATATGGATCGAATTGCGAGAAATGATTTACTCATTGAACGTATCGTGGAGGGAAGACTGTATGCTACACAGAGACTAAATTTCAAACACGGCGTGACCTTTAATTTTTGGTTGCATTTATTTCTTCAATAATTTAAGGAGGTATGTTTGATTATTCAAATGTTTCAATTTTTAAAGTTCAAAGTATATTTATTTTTTAATTGAAGTTTCTCTTTGTAAATAATTGAAAATGTCTTTAATGGCAAAAAGTCCATTTAAGGAGGTCGTAGAATAATGTCGAGGCATTGAGGACATAATAAAGGGATGATTTTATTCACCGAATAATTGTTCCGATAGGAAATGGAAAAAAGAGTAGTTATTTAATTACTAATTAACTAATAACTGTCCTGTCCTTAAAAATTTCTCTCCCCACTATCACTTTCGTCTCTTGGTGCTTTATAATAATTTTTTACTTCTATTATTTTCTTTCCACTCTAGCATAAAAAAGTACTGACAAAACTATGTTATCTCACTCCAAGTTTGGTACGATTTTCAGCAAAAATTTGTTAACATTGAACATTAGGCCATCCGTGAAAAAGTAAGCTCCCCGAGTTTAAAGTAATTATGAAAATAATACATTCTATGAGCACAATCGAGGAACGCTTTAGGTGGAAATAACTTTGATATGTTCCACCATAGATAAAAGGGGGGGGGAGGTTATATAGGATTCCAATTCTACGAACAGCAATTGCACTATTTCCTTTTCGAAATGGATACGGTACTTAGTGTCACGGGATTTTTTTTCCATTTTATCCTCGGAGTGGCGTGCATGAATTCGTTTCTTGAGGACTTAAGCACATGTGAAATTTTCGAATTTTGATTAAGCTCTATTTCGAAAAGTAAACCCCATTACTTCTAACGTGTCTGATTCCCCGATCTATACGAGCATGTGGCTACAATAAAATTTTCCTAGCAGCCGGCTCACAATCCATTCAAAATGCCCCTCGGGCGAGTTAAAGTACGCACATCATTTCCACAGCACTAAAGTATCCGAAAGCGAGTCAACAAAAGAAAACCTCATTTTTTTACCTTAGATCTCTCACGTAAACACATCTAGAAGTTTCCGGTAGTTAACCGTTGTGAATTGAATACCAAACCAATTTCCCGTTTCCAAGTTTGATTACCGAACAATTTATCTTGCCCTGGAAAGATGCGTCTCTCTCGAATTATATAATAGGGAACATATATTTTTTTCAAACCGTTTATCCCTATCAATCAACTAGATAAATCTATTTGGAATTAAAATAGTGATTATTCGCTATAATTGCAATTTAAACCAGTTCTAAAACACAAAAATAATTTGAATAATTTGAATAATTTTTTCGGGGAGTTATTGAAATGAGGAAAACGCGGTTTACGGCGAATTAACAGAGTTATTAATGCGATGATTTGACTATTGTGAATGTATGAATCAAACAAAGTAATATAAAATATAAGTTTTTAGGAGTTTCACCAACACAATGGCATTACAAAGTATTATAACGACGGTGACTGCTTAAAAAATAAAATTCACGCCTATCTAAGCATTTCAAATTGTTAAGAGAGGAATTTTAATTTGTAGCTTATGTGCTAAAAATAAATATTTTCACATCAGCATGCGGTAGAACATACTTTTAATATATAATGTATTCGATCGTTTCTGTTTCAACTTTGTGGAAGTTCACGTTCATGAAATGAAGAACACAATGTATTTTTGCACTGTTCTTTAGTTTGGTACTACTAGTTTCAACGCTTAGGCGTCTTCATCAGATTCCTAATGATGACGCCTAAGCGTTGAAACTAGTTGTACGATAATAAAGAACACTGGAAAAATACACAGTGTTCTTCATTTAATGAACGTCTAATCTAATTTGGTAATGTGCACGTATAACATCATACTTTTGGAAGTCTTCAAGATAACACTGATTATTAAAGACTAAATTATAATGATCATTCTAATTTTTCTCCTGTCAAAAAACATGTATCTAGTAAATATCCAAGTCTTTATAGAACAGGTTTGTTGCTAAGAATTCTGCCTCCTGTAAAAATGTAGAGGAAATGGATAATTATTTTTACCAAATACACAGTTTTATACAGGTTTGGCTGACGAAATAAAGTTGGTTGCCAAATTAAAGGCCCGTTGCCCAACATGAGGACTAAACTTCCGAATTCAAAGGCTTATTACAAGTTCCAGGAATCGGATGCCATAATTCAGGACCGGTTTGCAACGATTCATGTTCGAATTCCTAATTTAAGACCACAACCATAATCTGGACATAAAACCAAAAATTTACAAGTACAGCCATAATTCAAGGTGCCCACGCCATAAAATTTCGACCCCTACAGAATAACAACACACTACACAATACAAATTTTCGCTGAAAATAATACTTGAAAAATTGTCATACTTTATACATAAACGGGAAAGTATTTAAATAATTAAATATTTGAATCTGTCAGTTGGATTGGATAAAAAAGATTCCAAATTCACAAATTCTAGCATCTGAGAAGATCGTGCGGACAAACTAAGTTTGGGTATGACAATTATTAATTTACAATTTAGGCTCTTGAGCAGCGTCGGAAATATTATTTAAACAAGTAAGCAAATCATGATTATCAGCACTGCCTAAAAGTTTTAGGAAGAAAACGTCTCCGGAGGAAATCACTTTGTTTCGTCTCCTTCATGATTACTTAATGTCTACATTCCGTTTTTCATGATTATGCCCGTTTAGTTAACTTCGACATCAGGTAGCTATTAATTTTTGCAATTCTTGTAAGAAAAATCCTGCCGTCTCAAGAATGGATAAAAGAGGTAATAGTTTAGTAAAAACAATCTGATTTATAATATATTAATAATACTATCGATTATAGCGAGCAATGCGATTAGCTATAGGTATTGTATCTAATATTCCGTATTACGTTAGATCTTAGCAATAAACTACGCATGGTTTCATTGGACGAATCCATTTGTTCTATCGTTTTATGAGTACGTTTTCATAAAAATAAAATGTGAGATGCATGATCATGATGAGTGTTTACTGATAAAGAATTGAGATTAAAAATGAATACTAGACTGGATATGCATAAAAAAAGAATTAATTTTGACGCTGAGATCCCCTGAATTGTGGCCCACGGTGCAAAATTTTTAAAAGTATGACGAGAGAACTGATACCTATTTTCGCGTGGCGAGCCACTTAAATTAACATTCGACTCACATCAATGCCGCGCACGACGAATCCTTACGCGGAGCCTTCTCATAGCGTCATGTAGTCATAGTTTATAAGCCTTCTTTAGTAATTTTATATAAAATGAAGGTCCTCATAAGGGAGCTAGTATTATGTTATGTCGTACATTTGAAAAATTTCTAAATAATTAAAATTGAACATCATTCGACCTCCAGCTCTACCAGCCTCTATAAAAGCATCCTAATTGCAAAATTATTACATCGTAGCAATTATTTTGGTGGTATTATTAAGGTAAAATATGCCAATATAGTTCCTCATTATACCAGTAAAATAACAATTGCGAATTGTAATAATAGATTTGGGACGCATTCACTATCACGGAGGAGCACGAGGCAGCTATGTTATGGCCATGGAGTTCAATGGTAGAAAATGGTCTCGGTTGAACTGAAGACCAGAGAAGCCAAAGCTGCAGCTGGAAGTCCTGATCCCACCATTGTGATTCTACCAGTCACCGAGCAACATGCCTTGTTAATTCATATTTGCATAACTGCATTAAATATCTGCATATATTTCTTCTCCCTGATAATATTTTGACCAAAAATTATGTAATTGCACATTTTACATTTTTTAATACTTGAACGCTTTCTGGAGCTATATTTTACGAAAAAATTCCATACGGATCAATACTCCAAGCGCAATTCAACACCATTCAATTCGAAAGACTTGGGCACTTGAGCATAAAGTGAACACTTTTATAGCTATGGAATAGTTCTTTTTGTTTTGAGGACTTTCTATGTTCTTATTCTTTCTATTCTCAATTTCTTTAGCTTTATGTGAATGGTTTTGTCACCAGCTCATAACGAGATTAAAACAGGTTCTCACAAGTGTTGTAAATTGAATTCTGCTTAAAGAGGAACCTCATTTGTGAGAGTTGATTGAAGATTAAAGGAAGGGAAAGTGTGAGAAAAAAGTAGAATGGTTAGAGGAAGAGGAATACGAGCAAGGAAAGGAGACCTGAGATGAGAATCAGACGGATGTCAAAGAATTCTCGCGACCAAAAAATCCTACATATAGACTACAGGGAAGTAGTTTCCTAAAGAGAGCCAAACAATGGGAGGCGAGTGAGAGGAAGCAGGGCTATTGGTTCAAGAGCGTTGCCATAAAAGTGTCCACCATCTTGGCACCCAAGAGGGAAATGAAAGCTAGTTTTAACCGCTACATAAGAACAACATTTCTTTTTTAAAAAGGCAATAACTTTGAGATAATCATAGTTGAATCTGCGAGAATTTCACGATGATAAGGCGTTGGGGAAATGAACACTACTTCCCTCGTATCTTCTCCCTAGATACATAAAAGTCATGGTTTTTTACGGCGGTAGCAATGACTTCCTCTTTTATTTGGCTCCACTTCTTTCGACTAACCAAGCACAGAACCAGAATTAGATAAAAGAATCGACTAGGTCAAAAGCGGAAAAAAATGTATGTAACTTTGAAGTTAAAAAGAGATGAAGGGAACAAGAACATGATCAGCCGCGGGGGGACGGGGACTGACAAAATGTGAGAAGATAAACGTAGTGGACGTATAAAATGGAATAAAGATTATGTCGAGGCCTTCAAGAAAATGAACCAATGTGAAAAAGAATAACAAAAGGAACACTCCATATGACGGAAGAGGTCGCGGGAACGAGTCACAAGATTCAAGAGGAAAAGGAGGCAAGAGGCGGGTTTAGGGAAAATGAGATCCTGAAACGGCATGGCGGGAGAAAGATCGAAGCCTTAACGTGGGAAAGCAAGAGAAATAAAGAGGGAAAAGAGGTAGAAAATTGGAACACGGTGGCCAGAATAAAATAGTGGGCACGAGATTTGCCTCGAGCGACATTGGAGCGAGCAATGCACGTACGCAGAGAAAAGTCCCGGTGGGTTCGTTGGGAAGAGGGAGCAATCTGAGGTTGAAACACGACTCCCGCAAACCGCAGAAGAATTCTCATCTTGTTACACCGTCCCTCGCCGCAGTTAAAGAAAGATACAGGTTCTGAGGAAGGTAAAATTTCTTGCGACTTGAAGAGATGAACTATGGACGAAAGAGTTTACACGGAATGACTTCAGGGGGTTGGAAATCATTCAGTTTACGACGGGAACGTTAGAGAACGGGGAAAATTGGTTTTGAGCCTCCCCTCCAGGAGTGAAGGGTATAACGTGGCTGAGGGGTGAAAGAATGTGAAGTGTCCCATCTCTCGCGCGCATTCGAAGGCGACTGCATTTTCCTTAAATCCCATCCTTGCTATCTCTCTCTCCGGTTTCCCCTTGCATAATCGCCGCTGCAAAACCCGGGAGGCAAAGGAGAGGCGCTGAGAAGGATGACGGGACAGAGAGCGAGGCGGATCCAAGGGAGAAGGTGACGGGTGAGCAATTACAATTTCGCGGCCGGCGCCTGAGAATCCCACGGGGTCACCAGGGCTCTAATTCGGCCGTCAATCTGGACCCCACGCGCTGTGACGCCCTGCGTCACTAGCCATTAAAACTAAATCTAAATCCTTGGCTCGTCCCCGGGTACAGGGATTAGGCGGGCGTTTCAGTCCGCATGAAAAAAGGTTCAAGCAAGATCGTCACAAAATGTGGAGAGGGACAAGGAGCGATGCTACAGGGAAATAAGGGAAAATGCTGCCAAAGTTTGTTTGAAAACAATAACACGAACGGCAAAGTGGGAGTTTCACGTTTTTGACAGAATTGATCCTAAAATTCAGCTATAGAATTAGTTCTTTTCACGAATAATGGTTTATACTATTGCAGATTATCTCAAATTCACGGTGAAGGCTCGTTCAAAGGTTTAGCAATAGCACTGGTGTACTTCAGAGTAAACGTATTCAGCTCTCTGACGCTCAGCTGTATTCATCCTTAGTAAAATTCTAGCATAATTTTTACCGAAATAACATCGTTTACTTTTGAGCACTTACAGGAATCACATTAAATAATAAACATATTTTATCTGCATTGGAGCATAATTCAATTGATAATACATCGCCTTCTACAAAATAATATATATGCAGCTACGATACGTATATACATAGCTCGTATTAGTAACCTGTTCCGATATCAATTTAAATCTCTTGACGACAGATGATGAAACCGGTCGTAAATAATATTTCTTACATATATTGTCGAAAAGCAACATTCTATTCTTATCGTGCCATAACGAGTACCATTATGTGGCATCCTATCTCATTGCACCTGCACAAATGATTAGTTCAATTATTTTCAATTACGTTTTGAAATTACGGCCGTAAATTTTCTCCATAATGGATTCCGTTAAGGATTCGATAACTATATTCAATAGCCAATGGGCAGGTGCTTAGATAGAGATTTGTCAAATTAATACTACCACAAAGTGGCTCAGAAACAGTCCTCAAGTCATCTGTAAACAATTTTTTGGGTCTTCACCCAACTGCTGCAGCCTACAATCCATAAATCTCAGACCTCTGTTTCTCACAACCCTTTGTTCTTTAATATATCATTTCTGGCTTTGCGAAATAAGATGGGACGCATTGGCTCTTGCATGTGACGGCAGATTTAATTTATTCGGCCATTATTTGGTGGACCCAGAAGGGGTGGATCGTGACTCTTCGGATACATTTTCAGTGAAGGTAATGGACCAACAGCCTGCTTTCAGCAAAAACGGATCCTGCTTTCAGCAGACTTCGGATAATCATTTCAAACTATTTTTTGCAGGAATTGAAAAGTAACTGTAAAGCGATAACAATGATATAATCAATTTTAACAATCGATATCAAATTATTTTGATCGAGTTTCTTACCAATCTCTATTCACTTCGCTCCTCCTCCACAAACTTTAGATATACTAGGCATTCGTAGGGAATATTGTAGGGGAGATTTATTTTACTTGGTAGTAAAACAATTAGAAGAATGTTTTTTTTCATATTTGTAAGTCTTTGAATTCAAATTAATCAAATGCTATCTACGTATTTTCCTATCACGCATAATACCTACATATACTATATACACATATTCACCAAAGTCATTCACCAAGAAGTACAGGATCGAAAGGCTAATTAAAAAACTTTCACCCAGGCAAAATTCTGGCAACCGTTCATCCTAATATTTGTCAAAGCAAGAAAAAATACATAAAATAAAAAAATCGTCAATTCATAAAGAGCATACATAATAAAATCACCAACTGAGGAAGTTTCGCCTACAAGGTGATACAAATATGTATTGGGCAAAGATAATTGGTCACAAATCGAGCCCCTGATTCTAAAACGAGGTCGATTGTACTTCTTAGGAGAAACCGAGCTAGTTCGTATTCAAATTCAATTTCAGTCGATAGTTACATCCATCATTACATCCGTTACATCAATACCAGTCTTCTATTTCTAATACACATTTAAGGCTATTTTAAAACCTTTCCAATTAAGGCTAATTTTTGCTATTTTCTGAAATACCAATCCGCAGTCGACTTCATCAAAAGATTTCTTAGAGTGCCTAAGACCAGAGGGAATTCAAAATTCAAGCCAAAAAGTTATGTTGGTTAAAAGTGTGCGATTATACCTCATGGAATTAAGAAATTTAATTTTACATAATAGGCGTAATTTAATTAAATTTAACACAGGAATAAACTGAGTGACGGAATGTTTTCAAAAGCATAACCCACGTATAACAAACATTTAAACTGCCCTTACTAACTAATGTGAAAATATCACCAATCCAACAGGATGAAAGTCTCTTAATGCATATTACTTTCTCTCCCTCCTTTGCTTTCTTCTCTCCTTACTGCACGCTACCTTCACCCAGCTTTGAGGTTATCCCCTTACCCTCCCTTGCGACATCAATCTCCACATCCACCTCCCGCACCGCCAAACACAAGACGAAGCTCCTCGCCATCCACGTCCCACACTAACGCCAAAGCAGCGAGGGAGGGAGAGGGTCCACATGGCCTCGACCTCCACCGTCAGACTGACCAACACCTTCTCCAATCCGTCCGCCACCGCAGCGGTGGCTGTGCAATAACTCACCCCCCCCCCCCCTCACCGCTTCCCCTCACCCTCTCTCACCTCCTCGCTCCTCCTCAACTTGCTCTGCTTCCTCGCCGTCATTAGGCATTGTGTTTCCCACAGGCGGCCATTGCCGCCTTGACTCGCGCGGAATATGACTCTCTCTTTCTCCGAGTAGTATAGATTTCAAAAGACTCCTCGTTTAGCCAAATGAGCGGATCATGATTACTTCCACTTTAACTTCTGGTTACCGATGGCTCAGGATTTGATTCAAAGATACGAGACATTGGAGTACTCTGCTTCAGATTATTGTAAACTATTTATTGTATTCCATAATATGCCATTTTAAAGCGAAACCGGTTGTAGTATTTAAAATACTAATTATTAGCAGAATCTTCACATCTTCTTTGAACGATTTCCTAATTTAATGTCCTTCCCTGTTCATAATTCAAATGAATAGATTTTATTGTTATGAATATATTTCACTCTGTCTCCTTCCGATAATTTTATCGGTTTTCAATATTAATTATGCATTATATCTAGATCCAAACTGATGCTAGACTGATAAGTCTTACAATAAGCTGCCTGAGCACTTGAATTTGTAGACATCTGACTACATCAGCTATTTGCCTTTACTTCTTCCTGTTTTCTGTCACCCGCCATTTGCCTCTTCAAAATTGCCAAAAGCTATCCCAAAGTCATACATACTAATTCCGACCAATACATCTTGACAAGAAACATTACCAAAAAAATAAAAACCACTTTTTGCCCGCAATTTAAGAATATTAATTCGAGATTGAAACGCTAGTTAATTTTTGATTTCATAATGCGACTACCAATACTCACATAATACACGTTAGATACATACCATACAAGATAATACATAATATACGTAAGATATTTAGAATTACGTACTATAGAGGAGTAACTGGATTGATATAGGCATATTGTATGCCGCTAGTTTCATAAAACATAATTTTTGGTAACTTAGTAAACCACCTCATTTTAACTATTAAGAGTTCAAATCAAACTCGAGAAAATTTACAATGACAACATTTTGAGGTCGATTTTCACAATCACTCATAGCTGTGCCAATTTTCACCCCTATATTAATATTTTTTCCTTTTTTGTTTCGTCATAGGGTTTCTACGAATTATACATTAACAAGATTCTTCAACTACTGCTGTTCTTCCTGTGCATCTGAGATGTTAGGAAAGACGTAATTGTTCTCTCATCCTAGCATGCCCGTTCTTCTTAAACTTCGAGCGGCAACGTTTGTTTGAGTGCGTGGAATTCGAAGTAATACGGAGACAGCAATGGATATAGTGATATAACAACAGCAGTCAGTACCAATAGGAAAGTACCGTTTTCTTATTTCGAAAAAATTCCATTCAACTAGTTCACAATGTAACTAGTTTGCATTGTCAATTGAGGGGTTTGAAATAGTGACACCTACCAGAATTTCATTAGACCAAAATAACGCCAAAGTAAATAAATGGCGCAAGATTAAAGTTCTTCGTCGGCACCGTATCGATATTCTAATTCAGGTTTTGCGTTCATTTTTCTCCTTTCTAACTTCCTAATTTTTTCTTTCATAAAACCAGCAAATTACTTCCGGGATGATTCTTTTATGGAAAGTAAACACTGCATATAGGCACGCCGCTCTCTTTTAAGCTGGAACATTTCCGTGTATTTCATCCTTAGGTAAACAGTGATTAATTGCACACTGGTATACACTCATATATGGGTCCAACCTCAACCTATGTACATCATTGCACCCATACCATAGCGGTAGCATATTTCTTGAAAGTTTATTGTCCACAAATTTATTTAATATTTTGTTTCCCAGAGATTGCGCTAGAAGAGTTCCATTTCTGGGGCACTGCTGCACGGAATTATGTTCGAACAACATAAATATTTTACAGGATAACTGGGAGAAAATCCTTATTAAAGAAGAGTCAATTATAAATATCTCCACGATTTGAACATCATCCTGCATCATCGATTTTCATGTTCACAAGTATTTTCGTAGGAAAAACGTTATGATACCCTAACGATGTATGAACAATAAGATTGTACTTAAAGCTTCCGAGAAGAAATATACAACTTTACCATTTATTTTTCTGTAAGTTTCAACGGTTCTTTAGTTATCTACGTTAGGTTTTCATTATACAAGCCAAGTAAAAGATTGAATCGTTGTCGCACCTTAAGTAAATCAGTAAAGACCGAAGAAAACTTGTAACCATTTTGTTATTTTTCCTAAACTAAAAATTATGTGTGGTACAGAATAGTTTTAGAATATTGGTTACTTTAATAAGTTGCGTAAAACCTAATTAAAATTTTAAGGAAATATCTTTGGCTCAATAAAATCAGTTTTCGTTCGTAATCAGTTCGTTTGTAACGCAAACTTTGTATTGACTGAGTACCCTTCTTCGACTCGAATGAAATGTCTGCACCTTTAATGACCATAGAGATTAGTTTCTTTTGGCATTATTTCCCACTTCCTTTCATTCTAAAATTTTATTTACACAATCAGCATTTTCGATCTTTCGATTTCCCCAATTTATCCTCCTCCAGTTAACACACCTTACACTTTGCAAGTCCATATCTCAAAAACATTGTCCTCCTTCCTTACCACCCAAGTTTCTTAACAATGGAATATAAATTTTCATATTAAAATCTCCACCAAGTCTTCCATTGCGTCTTCACTTACATTTCAGTTATGCATTTACAAATAATTTTTTCCATCATTTGTTGTTTTCTAGGATAACGTTCCCAATATCTTTGCTGCCATTCTACTGTACCCAAAACGCCGCAAACATCCTTTTCCCATTGTTCTTCCTGAAGTCATTATTGCCCTTGAATTAGTATAGTTTTTAGAGTCGTCACAATTGGCTGAAACGCTCTTAAAGTCACAATGCAACCATTGAGCTTTCTCTCGTAAAACTCTGACTGAGTTTAGTCGTAACTCCATTTCCAACTCCAAGCCATTTTCTGAGCGACTGTTCATTCATCATTTAGAAATATGTCTCTGATTCATTTTAAATCCAACTTTATTTATATTTTCCATATTATCCATTCTATATTATCTTTTCTTAAATATATAAGTTGGAAAGAACAGATGATGACGGATAATACGGTGAGGGTAAAAGAAAGAGAAAAAAAACTTTGCACTTCCACACACTTTTAATACAACACGACCATGGTTTCGATGCTGCGCATCGTCATCAGGTGCACTGATGTCTCTTTTCACGGCTTTTTTTCTCTTTCTTTTACCCTCCCTATGAAGGAATTCCACAAAGTTAAGCCTGAAACTGTTAGCTTTACGGATAATACGGCCTAAATTTCTATAAATCACCAGCCAGTCCGAATTGCCAAGTAACCATACATGAAAACAGTATACGACTGGTCCGTTTGACATACGCCTATCATTCCACTCCCTTAAGCTGCATACCTTCATTAAATTCCTTTTTATGGTGAACATCTTCACGAAATTTATGAAGAACATTACGCAGCATCATCAACACGGGTCATTCTTAAAATTGCAATTAAGGTCCCACCTTTCTCCCTCTACTAAAAACTCAAAAAATGATGTTCACTTAAATGATTCATTGCCATTTTTCTAAAATCCTTTCTTGACATATTCAGAACTTACTTTTTTTAAAGTGCTCATATATCGCGCTTTACGTAATGTCTGTTTTTTGGGATGGAAATTAAAATTGCAATACCAGTATAGATTTTCATTAATTACATATTTTTTAACCAAACTAACTTGTACTTGGATGAGAATATATGCATTATTTTGGATTATCAGGCATCATAAAATGCTCAAAAATTTCAGAAAATGTGCAAAGCATTATACGAGCACATGTGAAGGTTTTCTCTTATATCAGCTAGCTGACTACAAAACTAACACACCGACGATTCTATCGTACGAAAAGTACCTAACGAGAAAAAGGTATTTTAAAATATAAAACATTATATTAATTGAAGAGAATACCTTGTTAAAATACCTACTAAGAATTATACATATTTGGCAGTAATTGTATATTTTAGTACTTCATAATAAAAAAAGGATTTTTGTTACATTCAAAGAATAGTTTCAATTAGGAACTGAACCAAACGTGTGGCGGCATGAATAGATATTGACGGGAGAGAGAATATATTGGGAAAAATGGAATGAGAATGAAACACAATAGCGGGGATACCACGAATTTCTTTTTTTTTTAAAAAGAAGCAGGCTTCGCAATAAAGGAACGAAGCATGAAAAGGTATTGTGATCACGGAGACGGCGGCGACATGCTGAAAAGGAAATGGAAAGGGATAAGGGGTGCTGGACGCAAAATTTGGAGGCTTAGGTCGATTTGCATAATTCATTTCGTGAGATGCATATAAAAGAATATTGGAAAAGGAACAAGAAAAAACGTGTTCGTGATAAAGAAACGTTTGAATATTCGACGGATGATGTGATCTCGTGAGCCACCCTTGTGAGCAGCGGCTACGGCGTATATCAATTACAAAAGAATAAAATTGAAAGCCTGCATGGATTGTGGTTTCAGTATTGTCTCCATTTATATAATAGTAGAAATTAACGAGAGTAAAATTTTGTGAACGAATTGTTAAAATGTGGTATTTGTGTCGAACAGAAAATGTTTAAGGGACAATGAAACACATTATAATTGGATTAAATTAAAGTTTAGTGTTACAACTCATTGGCAGAGGAAGACTGTAGACACATTAGGTCATTTGTGGTAATTAGTTTGCATTTGCAAAGATAGAAAAAAGAGGAATTAGTATCTTTCACTGAAAAAATGGAAACAATGGCGGAATTGAAGGCTGTTGTCACAGAAATGAAAACAACTGAAGTAGATGGAAGAGTTGTCTTAATTTCACTATAAAACTGTTATCAACTACGTGAGAACTAGAAAGATAAAAGGAATATTAATGATTTCAACCTCCTCTAAGAAATGTTTCACTTGCACATTGGCAAAATTATAATCGTTATTTTGGCAACACCATCCAAGGAAGAAAAACTAAGTGAAGCATTGCGGATAAGTGAAAGAGAAAGAAGTTTGGAAACGGTAAACACGCTGGACGAAGATATTAGATAGCGAAGTAACACTTGGAGATGTAGTTGAAGAGGACAATCTAGAAAAGAATCATTTAGAAACAAGAACAGGCAACAACATTGGATACATTTGATGGCATAAAAACTTTCCAAGGGAAATAAATGAAGCAAGAATAGAAAGTCAAAAGTATCGAGGACGACGGACGGCTTCACTCTGCAGATAGCGATAGCAGTGAAAACAAAGAACCATTATGAGTTAAAGAGGATAACTTAAAGAGAAATGGAAAGGACAACTAAAGCAAAGCATTCCTCAGATTTCTCATTAACAATTTCGATGATTACAAGCAAGATACATGCAATGATATTTTGTATCAAGATGGTCCAGTTTATCTGAAATTTTCTTAATTCGCTGAGTAACTTAATATCGTGCCGTATGGACTCAATTTCTTGAATAAAAAAAGGTCAAACAGTGAAAATTATGTTATAATATTATCCTAAGTACTTCAAATTCCATACAATGATTTATTATAAAACAATTCTACCCATAAAAATGGGTAGAGTTTTTTATAATAAAAGTCTTAAAAATATTATTCTTTTATTGGAATTTAAAATAATTAAATTTTACGGGAAGTTCCTTTCTTTGTTTCGTATCGATGACCGTCAGTAGTACTCTCTTTAAAATACTTCCAAAGTCGCCTGTTACAACAGTCATGCATACAGCATTTCCTGACTGAATTTACTTAACTGAAAATGGCATCCATGGTTAGAGCAATCATTCGTAAGGAAATATTGTCTCTGTCAGTTATTTAGAAACAACTCTACTACAGCTGAGTGAGAAAAAATGTTAAAATTCCGTACCGAATAACATGGCAGTGGCCAAAACACTCATCAAATAACATCGGAGAAGAAGATACACTTGGAAGATTCCAGGGGACAGGGTAAGATACGAAATTGAATACATCCCTGTCACATCATGATACGAAATCTAAGTTTAAGTAATCTAATAGTTACCTCAGCGATAGTAGAGATAGTAATCACAACCTGATAGCCATGAAGAGCAAACTTCGATCCAAGAAGATGAAGGAAGTGACATAGGAACCCATATGGAACAAAAAGATAATGGAGTAAAATTAAGCAGGGGAAAGGTTCACCGCGGCCATATACAGAAATATGGAAGGAGTAAAAGAGACTAGAACAGAAGGACGATGGGAGGAAATAAAGAATATAATAACCGAAGGAACAACTCAGGAGTACGGCGCCGAAATCTAAACGACCATTGATAACAACTCAAATAAGAAAACTCATTGCGGCAAGATGAAAATACAATAATCCAATAAATGGAACTGATGAAACCAATTATAAAAAGTTGCGTAACTAAGACACACAAGAGTAAGGGAAGGCTAAGCAGAAGTGGGTGGAAACATGTTTCTAGGAATTCAATAAGGACACAAAGAAGGGTACAAGCAAAACTACTCATAAACTGGTGGAGAGACAGTTTAAAGATAGAAAAACAAAATTACACAATGCCCAATATGCTGATGAAAATATATTAATAGAATTGGAAATGAAAGAATTCCACAGAAATTTTGTTTATTTCGATACGACCCGGGTTTCGACGTTCAACGTCATCTTCAGGTGAAGATGACGTTGAACGTCGAAACCCGGGTCCAAAAAAAATATGAATCGATTCCATAAAGTTACGCCGGAAACCATCAATATTAATAGAAGGTTTAGAGATGGAAGGAATGCCTTAAAGAACTCTAATAAGGGCCCAAAACACATCTAGGTAACTTAATTAAAAAAACTCTTGATAGAAGAAGAACGGGGCCAGAAAATATTGAAATGCAAATTCGACTGAGCCGTTGAAGACGTAGAAAATAACAAGGCACCAGGGGTTAACAGTATAATCGACGAAGTAATCAAGGCAGTCGGGGTCAAAGAGCAATAAAAAACAGCTACGTTTGTGGAAAACTACCGGAAAACTTCGAGAATAGAGTCAAAATTGCAATACTGAAGAAACTAAATATAAATAAATACATAGAATAATAAATAAATAAATAACACAGAACTTTGAGACTGAATCATGACATATCAAAATACTTTCTAAAATAATTAGCCGAATAAAAGAAAAGGTAGAAGAAAGTCTCAGGGAAACCAATTTGGACACTGAAAAAATCGAGGGGCAACAGAGGCAATAATTAACAATAACGGCAGAAAAAATATACACATGAGGCATTTTAGGTGACACTCGTTGACCTGGAGAAGACCTTCGACTACGTCGAATGGAATATGATGTTTTAATTACCATAAACGCTTTGAGTGCAGCATAATACAGAAGGAAAATTCATCGCCTCTACAGGAAACAGCTAACACCCTTGGAAATGAAAATAGGCAAGGAAATAGAAGACAAAATAAACAAAGGAGTAAGACAAGAATGCAGCCTCTCACCAGGACTGTTCAATAAAAGTGCACACGAAACGCGAATCAAAGGAGTGAGGAAAATGGCGAAGAAATTAGAATGCTCAGTTTTCAGATTAACATTGCAGTCGTTCTAGATAGGTCAGATAAGCAACTCTAAATGCTAGAACCGTGTACTCCTGGTATATTATACCTGTTATATGAGAATCAACAAGAAAAAAACAAAAATCCTTGTCTGTGGAAGAGAGAAGCTATCTTCCACACAGATTTCACAATTCGAGGAGTAAATCTGGAGTTATAGGTTTACAGTAGGACGTGCTAATAACATATTTTCAAGATTATCGCTCGGGATATATCCGTCCAATTTAAGCAAGAGGTCTAATCTTAAATTCAACTTTCGCTCAGGGAGTGATTCCCAACCAAGTTCCTCTAACAATATTGATGCACCACTAAGTTTGTCATCACAACATTTTAATAATCTATATCATCTATGCTACACGCGAACAAATTCAGTAATCAATCCAACCTAAGGAGGATCCCATATATTATACTAGCAGCATATTCTATAAGCCTAACCTGCGAAAGAAAGCATTTCTCTGCATCTGCAAAGATGATTTGCATCGCATTTTCTTAATGGAGCAAGTGGCATCACTCATATACCTGAGCACTTGTATAACTTGGGATTGAAGAAGTTCACCCGGCATCTAGGAACGAATAGCTCAAGCTAAGAAGAGGTAACTACTGTTGTCAAAGAACATAAGGTTGCAAAAAAGCAGGAAGAAAGCAGTTCGTCAAAACGTTCAATGGAGCATGTAATTCTACTTTATAGGGAAATCGAACATTGAAAAAGTGGAGCAGTAAAGAATGGAAGCCTTTGAAACGGTGCTGGAAGGGAATACTGAAAATTATGTGAATAGAGATTAATGAGAAAGTATATATCAGAGCTAAAGAGGTAAGAGTAATACGGAGAACTTTATGTTAAAGAAGAATTACTTTGATTGCACGCATGTATTATTTATCAAAAATAAATAATTGCTAATATAAAATAATGGAACCTTGAAGGGAAGATCCCGCGAGGAAAATCAAGAGGGAAGTACATAGGACAAATTGAGGTGAGAAAATAAACCTTGAATAGGAAAGAATAGAGGGCTGCAGTAAACCCATGTTAGGAATGAAATGCCATTGAAGGTGATGATCCTCTAGCTAGTATTAAGGGCTTATGGAATATACATTTATACAGATTAGGGTCTTACAAAACTAAATGGATTTTCCGAGGCAGAGCTTATTCTATTTTTGAGAAAATGCAGTTGAATGATCTTTCATTCTCCGAGAAAATAGATGAAATGGAATTTGGGAAAATAAAAAATTATGAGGGGTATAAATTTTGAAAAGTTATGACATTCGAGAAGCAAATCTAAATAAAAATCCAAATTGCCTCTTGGGAGATTAATGCTCCGCACTACAAGGATGAATTCTTTAAACACTAATAAAATGCGCTGAATGTTGAATTCCAAATTTATGAGAAAATAAATCATTAGAAAGAATAAAAATACCGATGTACATCAGCATTCGTAGATATTCACAGTTTAACAGTTTCAGCTAAATGATCGTCTGTTTTTCTACTCTTCCCTTTACCTTAAGGCAGGGTGATAGAATATAACTGGGTCTCCATTATGCGGCAGATTTTTCATTAGTTCATATTGCATGTTCACTGAGATTGGTCGAATAAAAACAAAACTTAAGTTTAACTTCCATAACTACGTCACAAAATTAAATTGTTCCCATGCTACACTTTTTGTACTGTCATTACCCTTGTCTATTCTATTCTACCGTTCTGTTTGATGCTCGTTATTATCAATAATTTTATAAAATATTTTTAAAATAATGAGCAAGATGATTACAGTAAGAGATGATTATGATGTAATAGGATTTAATAAAAAATAAAATGTTTGTATACCATGAGGAAATATTTTTCTAGTAATATCGATAAATAATTCCTCAAATTTGCGGGTATGAATGGTGGCAGTAGCGGGGACAATGAAATGGAAACAATAAAAATATGGCGTCACAAAAGAATTGTGAAGATACGATGCACCCATCAAGTATCTAGCGACGAAGCTAAGACAAGAGAGGGCGAGATAGACGTCTGTTTATGACAATACACTGACAGAAGATATCCAGAAAAAGACAAGGAATTTGCCTAGATTAACCTAATGAAATTCTCCTAAGGTTCTGAGCTATAAAATACTTTTCATTTTTTCATATTTTCACATTTCCCTCCAAGCTTCTACACGACTTATATCTCAGATGATACACATTATATTGAGCAAGTAGAAACCCGTGATATTTATGACTAAAGTACTGCCATAACAAAAATTCAACATATTCATTCGCTATTTCTCGCCGAAACAAAATATCTTATCCGTTACTAATGTCTTATCTAGTCTAAACTCTCAAAAGTTGTCTTGAATTATTCCATCCGCCAATTATTTTTATAGATAACTCTTTGCAAATATTAAATACATCTCTCCTTGTTACCTCCTCTCACTCTTTTACTGGCCCAAGTATGCCATTGTAAAACGAAATGTAGTAATGAACCTATATATGAACTGCTATAAATATCTTACAAGTAACCATGCGATGTAGATGAAAACTTTACCCAAAAGGTAATTATCACTATGTCTTTAATAGTGAATGTAGCTTCTATTCATTCATATCCTTATCTGCAATCCTATTACTTAATTCCATATTTAACTAATATTTTACTCATCAATTCTGATTTCCTATTTAAGTGCTATGGAACCATGTTTTACTAGGATATTAAATATCTGAATAGATGTTTAATTACTATTTAATTTTAAAGAGACAAGTTTACATATAAAGTGGGCCATCTAACGAGATGTAACAAAAAATACAACAAAAAGCAATTAGATGAAAAACACCCTTAGATGGGAATAGAACAGGTAAACTAATGGAATTGCAAGCGAGGAAGTTACCTTACCACCAAGGATACTGGCGAACAAAATAAGAAGAGAACTTGTTGGTCCATTATTTACAAAGTATGCCGGTGTTACTCTAGAGGATAATTCTTCTAAGACGTCAAATAATTAAAAAAATTAACACTGTATGACTTAAAAAGGGACAAATCAGATTATCGTAATCCGATAACGTTAAAGTTCGTACGAATGATCATTGTTGCTAAAATATGGGACGTGACAATGTCAGCTGAGAACTCGTATATTCGTAAACTCGTCAAAATTAGCCAAAATGAATTTGATTTAAATTATGTTTCCTTGGTTTAATGATTATTCCTCTCTCCATCTCCAAATTAGATTTTTCCATAGCGAATAAGTATTACATTCATATTCTCTGACTTGACTTAACACGATAATTGGAGTTCCTCCGCCAAAATGCAGGAGTGAAATTAAATGTTTCACTTTTCATTTATTATTAAACTGCCGTATCATAATTTTCACTTAATTAATCATACACACGTATATCTATCAAAAGTTTTAGAATTCATTCGCCATTTTACTTTGGTTCAAGTTAAGTTCTCGTAACACATATTTCTTCAGCTTAGAGTTTGTCTTTCTTGAACTTATGAACCCTTATGAAGCGCTACGCCGTTTTTTTAAGTCTTCTTAAATTAAGTCTTTTGTTATTCGAAAAGCCAAATAAAGCTAGTCTATATTGTGCATACATGTTTCTTAGAATAGGTAATAGAAATTTCAAGTAAACATTTTCAAATAATTTAAATACTTCGCGTGAAAATTATTATAATTACGAGCATTAGTCAGGTTTTTGTAAAGCATAACGCAGAGGTAGAGTTATCTCTTATTACGTTGCTTTGGCAGAAATTATACTAACTTTCAATACTATTAATTTTTAAGATATTTTTCTACCACACTAAAGAAAAGCGTGCATGGAGAGTATTTGCAGTTCATAGGGGTAACGAAAAATATTACTGCTTTTGGAAAAAGCGTGTTTAGACTAGTATTTTCCATAATAAATCGAATATTTTCGTTGAAATTTAAGATAATTTGGTAGTTCTTTTACTTCAAATATTTAGATCTTTTTATTTTTAACATACTTATTTAGTTTACTCTTACCTGAAATTACTTTTGACCTGATGATAACAGCGCCAACACCATCAAAAAAGCATATTAAATCACAAAATTAAATTTCACCGACTTATTTATTGCTAAACAATAGCGACAATAGAATTCAACCAGCAACAGTATAAATCGAAGGACAGAAATATATCTCGAGAAGCCTGATTTGTTCTGTTCTAATGCTGTACAACTCAATCGTATTGCTCAAAAAAAACACTTAGTACAGTTAAAAATAGACTCAAAAAAGAAAAATTGGGGACTATTTCTACCACTTGATATTTCCGGTAAATGCTCTGGTTATGAAAATGATAAAATTAGTTTCCTTCCTTGTTCATTCCTCAGGACCCAAGAATTCACCAAGTCAGATATAGCATGTACACAACCTTCCCTAGAAATCACAAGCCTATTCGAATGACTGGGAACTTAAGAATTTAACTTTGTGTGAAAAAATCTACGGAGCACGTTGCTGAACACTTCCTCAGACATCTCTAACACGGAATCTTTTGGTGTCATGCAAATTGGAAACGGAAATTGATCTGAGCAATTATTTCACGCAGTAACTAGAAATACTTTCCCTTGTAAAACTAATGAAACCTCTCCGACAATAAATCTATTTCCCCGTCAAGGCTCCTCCTCGTAATTAGTGATAACCCATTAACGCTGAAAATTCATCCTACGGCCTAACCCGATTTCGTTTTATTTTTCTCGCGGGGAATTTCGGAGACAAAATACTCATTTTATTTATTTTTTTTTTAACTATCACCCGATAACCTATCGAAGGTCATGGTGACCCATCTTACAACTAACTCTCTGCAACCCTCTTCCCATGGCACTCCCTCCGTTCAATTGGCCCCACCACCGAGTCATTCCCCGGCGCCCTCCGCGGCAGTTTACCGGATCAGCGCGGAGAACCCCTCGGCATCCAAAAAGCTGTGCGTCCGTTTGATTTACATCGCGCTGTGGTTGGGAAGAGGCACGCGAAGTGGGTACGTGGCGAAATGGACGGGAGACGGGTGAGAGGGGAGGTAGTGGGAGCGTCCGGGGGGGAAATGTGGGGGCGGGTGAGAGTAGGATGGCGGGGCTGAGAAGGGGGTGTTCGGGAGAAGGGGCGTGGAGGAGTCGCCGCTCTGAGGACTGGGAGGAAAACAGGGACGGGGGAGAGATTCCGGGCCATCACAGGCACTTGGCCAAAATCGATACTCGCTCGGGGGATGAGGGGAGGGGGAGGGGGAGTAGTTGGGAGAGCTGTAAAGGGGATGGTGGTGGGATGTTGTGGGACGGGGAAAGAAAAGTAGTTTGTGAGGGGGGCGGAAGAGGGCGTTTGCTCGTGGGGTGAAGGCAGAGGGAATGTGGGAGGGGGAGGTGGCGAATGACAGCGGTCACCACTGGGGCAGTTAAGGGCGCAGCGGAAGGCTCTGCTTGCATTTTGACGTGAGGGAGGTTCCCGGGCAGAAATAACGAACGAAAATGTCAAGTGAGAGAATCGCACAAGAAAGAAAGGACACGATGGGCTATGCAGGCGAGACTAATTAGATATTACGTCCATGAAAATGTTGGCTTAACTAATTCATGGCCGGAGGAGAGAAAAATCACGACTTTGAATCCACCGAGTGCTAATAATTGACAGAAAAATTGACTCTTGTATCTCCACAGAAAAGTTCAAACACATTCTACGCATTAAAAAAGAGCTGCATTAAAAATGTTGGTTTTCTTCTAAATTACAGAGAAAGACCATCACCATGCGCTAGGACTTCCTCGTTTGTTTTCCTCTCCGTCCATTTTATCTTTTTCATCCTTCTCCACACTAATCATTCAAAAGTCTCCAAAACTACGTCCTTCATCCCACTTCGATGCCCAGTTTCCGCTTATTGCAAAACCACGGAAAGTATAAAAGTATTGACTGGCCTTTTCTTAACATCCGTTCTCAACGTTACCGCCATCACTTCCTTCTTCCTTGAGAGAGGCTCTTTGCCTAACGCAATTCATCTTCTCATGTGCCTACAACTTTGACTATTTTGGTCCAAAGCTCTTCCTGTACAGGAAATCTGTTCCACTTCCTCTAGTTTATGAGGTTCTTTTATAATATTTGATTTAGCTTTCCCCCTATAAAACCAAGGATACTAATATTTGGGCCATTTGGTGATGTTCATCAGTTTATAAAAAAGGAAGAATTGATTACAAAGAAAACAGGTTTACTTGACATTGGAACAAATTTTAGCAGTAAGTGAGAACTCCACGTTTATTTTGAAAGATAATGTATATTTGTGTTGTGGTCTGTTTTGGTGGTGCATTAATAAGATGAATTTCTATGATCAACGCTGACTGAAACTTGCTCCACTTATCGGAAGAGTTGTCAGTCGTATTCCTTCCAATAGCTACATTCACACTAATAATATTGCACTTCGAGATGAATATTTCTTCAGCTGAATAGGAAATTTAACAGCATAAATTTTATGATCTTCCGTCTAGAATAGGCTGACCTCGACGCATTTTTTTTTACATTCCTCCAATTGTAGTGATTTCTAATTATTATGTCTAAGATACTTCATCTTTCGGGCAGGACAACAAAAATTATTTATCACAGAAAATCATTTCTTTGGGTTTTCTTTGTGCACTACCTACATTAGACTGTATTTTATCCATTCATTTCAACATTATCCCTAAATTATGACTTTTATCCATACTCACATGGATATTATACGTCACAAGAATTATACTTCGGTGAAATGCACATATCGCGCACACCCTATTTATCATTACAGTAATGACATGCATGCATTTGAAGTTATCTAAATAAAAACCAACTCTCAACACATAATCAAACAAACGACTTTTGACCAAGAAATCAACAGATTGAACATGACTTTCACCCGGAATGTTGAATTAATGAAGCCGAAAGAAGTAAGGCCAAAGTCATATCCTCCGTCATGGAAGAATTTGCGTAAACAACGAAATTTTCGTAAGACCATGAGTAGAGCTCGAGGATATTATACAGCAAATTATCAGTCTGGGCATGCAAGAGTGGTTACTTATTGAAACATACTCTCACAGACAACATCTTTACCTTTCCATCATTAAATTCCTTAATAAAAAACTCGCGACTGGTATATAAGGGCCACGGAGTGATCAGACTGTTCGATTTATCGAAACACTTCGTGTGCCTTTCGCAGCACAAGGTGATATTTTTTAGCGTCTCTTTCACTGAAAATCGCAATGAGGGTTTACGGAGAAGACCTGTTACCACCCCAAACATGGAAATTCCACATTTGGGGCTTCTGAGATTTCTCCAGGGAGGTTTTTCCACAGTTCAGGAATTATCGTCGGGCAAATGGCTGAATTACACAAGTTGAAGAAATGATCTAATCTGTACCAACATTTCCTTCATTTATACTTTTTGTTTCGAAAAGGTTCAGCTACCCAGCCAATTTACGGTTAATAACACCACAAAAATGGTTAGTATTTATCTTTTAGTTGATTACATTGGCTGGGGTTAGTCAAGTAATTGTTTGTATATCTGCTCTTCTAAGCATTAGTCACCCAATCAATCGCATGGAATCCCAATGAGAATATATTGATAGCTCTCGAGTAAATTACCGTTTGATAGGTTACTTTAATTTTTAGGCGTGAATTTTTAATTCTTTCATTTTTTCTAATTTATATGCGCACTTTATCTGTATTTCTTATGTTTATTTACCTAGTACGTACAGTATAACGATACACGTAGATGTATTGCGTTTGTCTAAATGCTACAAATGTCTTGCCCATGACGCATTCTGTTAGGTTAATAAAATAAATTTATTTTTATAGTAATTTCAAATTTTAAAATATTCAACTGTAAACAAAATATATAACTACTATTGATTACATCTATTCCCATATTGATTACGAGCATGCAAAATTACTAACCGCTTTGTAATTAATGAAGAGAATGTAATAACAGCAGGTAAGATCTACTATAAATTGGATCTGTAGTTACTGTAAATATTTTACAGGCCTAAACATATAATATATATATATAAAATATATATATGTATAAAAATAATATATAAGTAGAGATATATATGTATAAAAATAATATATTAGTATTTATATATAATATATGAGGAAGAAATCTGGCCGAAAGATTTTGTGAGATCAGTGTTAGTTCCTATTCCGAAAATCTACATCATGTGAGGATTACAGAACAATAAGTTTGATATCCCACGCAGCTAAAGTTATTCTCAGGATCATCAACAAAAGGTTAGAGAGTAACGCAAACGATTACTTAGAGGATGCTCAGTTTGGGTTAAGAAAGGGGAGAGGTACGCGCGATGCCATTGCAGTAATGAGATCACTAATCGAGAGAAATTTAGAATACAATCAGGACGTTTTTGCCTGTTTTGTAGATTTCGAAAAAGCGTTTGATAGAGTGAACTGGGAAATATTAATTTGTGTATTGCAGAAAATAGGAATGGATTAGAGGGACAGGAGACTGATCCGCAACCTGTACATATATCAGACTGCTCAGGTGCGACTGGGGAACGGAGAGCCCGGATGGGCAGTGTTAGGAAGAGGTGTACGGCAGGGTTGCCCATTATCACCGGTGCTGTTCAACGTATATGTGGAGGACGTGATTAAAGAGGCGTGGGAAAAACTGGAGGTAGGAATAAAAGTCGGAGGGGAATTCGTAAAATCGGTTACGTTTGCTGATGACCAAGAATTAGTTGCTCAGTCAGCCAAGGGGTTGCAAGCATTACTGAGTGAATTGGAGGTTCAGTGCGATAAATATGGGATGAGAATCAATATCAATAAAACATAGGTTATGCGATTTTCCAGAAAGAAAAAGGCTAAGCTAAACATTAAAATAGGAGGGGAAAATAGAGCAGATAGAACAGTATACACATATCTCGGAAGTATTTTGGACCAGTACGGTCAAAGTAGTAGAGACGTAAGGAGAAGAATTGTGCTAGGCAAGGAGGCTTTCTCAAGGAGGAGGGAGTTGATGACGGGGACGTTGAGCAGGGAGGCTAAGACAAGACTCGTAAAAACTCTGATATGGAGCGTAGCTATGTACGGCGCAGAAACGTGGTCGCTGAAGCATGAAGATAGACGTAGATTGGAGGCTTTTGAAATGTGGGTGTGGAGAATAATGGAGAAGGTGAAATGAACCGAAAGGAAAACAAATGAGGAAGTACTAGAGATGGTGGGTGAGGAGAGGGGTTTGTTGAGAGAAATCCTATGGAGGCAGGAAAAATGGATGAAAGACGTATTGAGCGGTAGTGGAATGTTAAAGAGGGTAATAGAGGGGAGAATGTTGGGCAAGCGAGGTAAGGGAAGGAACAGGATAGGGATGTTGGACGGGATGAAGGGAGGAAAGAAGTACGCTGAGATGAAAAGGGACCTGATGTAGAGTAGGTTTTCTTAGGAATCACAAAATATTTATTTTATATTTGTGTCCATCCGAAAAGCTACCTTAACCGGTAGATTACCTAAAAAAATATATAATATATATGTATACATATTTATTCATAGTTTTTTAAGAAGCTAAATAAAATAAAGTGTCAGCTATCAGATCCTAGTTTCGGCTCTATTGGTCAGTTTTTGGAGGAAAACTTTTTCGCAACGGTTTCCAGAAGCATCTGCCAATAAACGTCCACTTGAATTTGTAACACTTTTAGTTCAGAACGCTTTGCACGCCTTTCTACTAAAAAATAAATTTTCATTATTGTTCACACTTAGGATAAAGTCAAGTATTCTCAAGCTTGACTCATCTTAGGTTACGTTATTTTACTTTAGACTGTCTTTAAAATGCCTCGTAGTTAAAATTCATGAACAACTTAGAGATAAAGATAAAGAAGAACTACTTTCGTGCTTTCTTCTTGTGGCATATAATTCAGAAATATCTCGTATTTTAAATAAATTTATTAAAGTGCAAATTTTTCTTGGGAATAATTCAAGAATGCTATAAATCTGGAACTGTTTAAACGAAGATTATGAACGGAGGGGGTACCTGAGCCATTTTGATTGCTTCACATTTTTCCCAAAAGTACATTAATCTCTTACTTTAACGATCTGTAAAATTGTCTTTACTGCCACTGAATAATGAGTGCAGAAAAAAGAAGAAACACCCTTTTTGGATTTTTTCAAGTCTGTCCATTATGCACCCTAAAAATGAAAGTACAAATCGTGAAGTGCCTCCAGTTTCGCTTCTGAAGGTGTCATAATGTCTCTCAAAGTTCTCAATCAAGAAGAAATAAACTTGTAATCAATAAAATTGAATGAGTGAGAAGAGTAAAACACTTTAGAGTAAACAGATTGAAATATATTGTTGAACAGTCAACCAAATTTCTCTTGTCCTAATCTCAGTTTCATACAGCATTAGAAACAAGGTTCGGAATTTGATGAGAAATAACGAAAGCTAAGGTAACGGATTGATAAATAGAGGGAGAAAATCATAGAAATAGTGGATTTGTAACTGTTACTTTGCTTTTACTAAAAGTCCAGAATCAAGGAAAAATAAATTGAAGTCCAGAAAACGTTTAAGTCTATAATATTATACTATATTCTTATTTTGGGATAGTCTGTTTTGATACTGATACTACTTGCTTCCTGAGTCAAACCCCTTCATCTCCAAGAGAATATAACGTATAGAGCATACTTTCGTAATTATACTCCCAATAGGTTTTTGAACAGTGATAGTGACACAAGAGTACAATGATTTTTTTATGATGCCAGACGTGTTGAACCTAAAGGACAGAAAATCTGTATAAGTGTTCAGAATCTATTCAAACCCTAAATCGGTGGATAATACATACCAAATGTACCATGAGGAGATTTTTAAATCCAATGCCAAGAAGAAATGATAATTGAAATTAAGTATTCCATAGAAAATTCATGACTTAATTTTATTGACCGTAATGCGTATTAGATGAAGAGGGACTTGATGTAAAGTAGGTTGCTCGATTGTATTTTGTTTGGAGTTGCAAGATATTTATTTGATAGTTGTGTCCATCCAAAACCCTACCTTAACCGGTAGATCACCCTATAATAAAATGCTCATTAGCGAAAAATTCCATTAAAAGTTACCCTCACGGCATTTCCCGCAGTTTCTGTGCAACACATATTTCATTTGCCCTTACGATGCCAATATTCTCCCTCCTTTTATTATCGTTAATGGTTAGAACACGATGTATCATTTCACAAACTATTTCTTCGCCTAATACCGCAGATTCATGCATACGAGATTAATTCATCGCAATGCAACAATTTCAGAGTGTAAAAATCATTGGCCTTGACCAGGTTTCGAAGCCGAATCCCTCGATGACCGCCCTCAAAATTTCGGATTTGGAAGATGACGCGAATTACTAAATAAAATAAATACACGATATAATACATTCGTAATTCACAAAATTAAGCAATTTTACGTATCACCCCTTAGCCACTCCAGTTCATCCAATTTCTGCCGCCTATCGAGAGAAGAGGGTAAATCCGCCACCCGTGCACCACTACATGTGACATGAGATCACAGAAAATAAATGAACATACATGTACATTATTATTATAAGGTCATTTACAGCTTAAGGTAGGCTTTGATAAACATAATCTTGATTCTCCTAAAAAAAGACAATCCAGCAACCTACTCCACAACAACTCCGTCTTCATCATCGTATACCTCCTTCCTCTCTTAATTCCGCCTAACATTTCTATCCTATTCCTAGCCTTTCCTCGTTTTCCTAACCTTCTCCCCTCTATCAAGGTCTTCAACACACCACTTCCAAACAATACGCTTTTCATCTATTTTTTCTGTTTCCTTTAGATTTCACCTAGCAATTTCCTCTTTACCCCCACCATGCGCAGCATCTCCTTAATTTCATGAAGTATTCTCGGGTCTTCCACCGGGTCAAAGGTAAAATATTGGCCGGCGTTTCGATGCCCGACTCGTGTATCGTCCTCATGGTAGAACCCTGAGGAAGTTACGCGTCATCATCTACCCTGAGGACGCTGCACGAATCGGGCATCGAATCGTCGGCCAATATGGAACCCCTGACCTGGTGGAAGACCCGAAAAAACTTCATGAAATACGCTGGGAAAGTACCAGATCTTACCTCCTAAATTTGTTAACCTTTTTGTTCATTTAATTTTCTCCACACTTCTTCACAACCAAGTTTCAAAAGTCTCCAATCTACGTCTGTTATCCTGCTTCAATGACCACGCTTGCGCCGTGCATAACTACGCTCCATATGAAAGTTTTAACAAGTCTTTTGTTAACATCCTTACTCAACGTCCCTGTCATCAACTCCCTCCACCTTGTGACGGCACTTTGCCTAGTACAATTTTTCTCCTTACGTCACTACTTCATTGACCATTTTGGTCCAAAACAATTCCAGGATACGTAAACTTTTCCACTTGCTCTAGTTTTGCTCTCCTATCTTGACATTTAACATAGCCTGATATTCTATATTTCTCTCGATTAGAGATCTCATTGCTGAAATTGAATCGCGCGGGCCTCTCTCCTTCCTAAGCTCAAAATGATCATCCCCCTAATTAATCATTTTCCCTACTCTCTATCCTTTTGTTGATGACCCTGAGAATAATTTTAGCCGCGTGGGAAATCAAACTTATTAATCAGTAGTCCTCACATGATGTAGCCTTTACCTTTTACGGAATAGGAACTAACACTGATGTCACAAAGTCTTCCGACCAGATTCCTTCCTCATAGATACTACGAATAAGTTTAAATAGAGTCTTCCTCCCACATTTCCCAAAACCATTCAATAGTTCCACAGGAATGTTGTCCACCCCAACGGCCTTACTTGATTTAATCTCCAGAAATGCACTTTCTATCTCATCGCCGAGAAAGCCTGAACCAATGTTCTTCTACGACATACTCTCTTTCTGTATCTGACCTTGCTTGCAGAAGTTCTTCACCCTACTCATATACCATATCTCTAGGATCTCTTGATATACCTTCTCTCTTGTATCTTTTCTGTGTCAACTATTTATTATCTTATCCGACTTATCTCTAACTGTGAGCACAGATCTTCCCTTCCTACTTCCCAATAGTGATTTAACCCTGCTGTTAGAGAACAAATTTCAGCCTTCCTCAGCAAAATTGCCATCCTCGCACTGCATCTTCCACCATGCTTCATTTGCTTTATATGTTGCCCGTCTCAATTTATTATTTAACTCTTTGTACTTAATTTTGCCTAACTTTGTGTGTACATTCTTCCATTTTCTTCTCTAATCCATCTTTCTAATCATCTCATCCGTGATACATTGTTTCCTTGTCATTTTCCCGTTTGAAGCGGATGCTTTATTTCAGTACAAGCAAAATGTGGTCGGGGTCCACATGCGGTCCGGAAAAGGTGTGCGAATTGATCACACAGTTCGTAAACCTGTCGTAACCAATATATAATTTGACACCTTTCTGAGACTCCTGGCATTTTCCATGTATACCTACGCCTTTTGTGGTGTCTAAACTAAGTTTTGGTGATGACTAACCCTTGTGTCCTGCAGAACTCAATTGCTTTGCCCCCGCGGTCATTTCTCGTACCTAAACGTAGTCCCCAACCTCATCACCACCTCTTCCACCTACCTGTGGCATTCCAATCCCTCATAACTATCAAATGTTTTCCTTCAGGAACACACGTGATTATGTCCTCTAACTGACCACATAACCTATCGACTTCTTTCCCCTTATTATTGCTCGGTGACATGTATACCTGAAAATGACCAAGTTCGTCGGTAATATCCTATCTATTGCTTGCTCTCTAAGTTGACTATCCTTCTTCCTACCTTTTTATTCAATATTATGTCAATTTCTCTCTGGTTCACGTACCCTCCGCTGTATGTTATTCTATATAACTATCACTCCAGTAATCCCCGCTATCCTTCCATCTCACCTCGCATAGACCTAAAATATCTATTCAAATCTCTCACTTAAAATTTTCTAATTTCCTTTCCTCAACATAGTCCTTAAATTCCTTGATCAGTCCTCAGTCAGACGTTTTACATTCATTCAGGAGCCTTTCTTTGCTTTCAAATAAGTTTATATGGTTATGTTTCATATACGAGTATATACAGTTTATCATGGAAGGACGAAACCGATCAGATGTATTAAGACGATTTTGATATTTTGCTCCAAGACTAAATTACTTAAAAAGGGCGGAAAGTCGAGCTACGGCTACGTGTATCTGCGACAAACAAATTCGGCCTCGATTTTCTTGTATTTTCTGTTCCTTTTCAAATACCCTAATAAATGACTTTTTGCAGAAAATCCGGTGCAACGCTCTTAAAAATCGGGCGCAAGCATGGTTTCATAAACAATTTCCTCAATCAAATAAAACTTTTCAGTGTTAATTTGTGGAGTAAACAGAAAAATTTCGATGGAAATTACCTTGAAATTAAAAATTAATATTCTCACGAAATATGAATTATACCGTTTTAAGTTCTAAATTTTTTTGTCTGTCAAATTTGAACAATACGTAGACAAACATTATCATTGAAGAAAAGATCAGAGTAGATAGAATTTAAAAAGGTACAGACAATAATGAAGCAAAACAGCAGGAAATAATCTACAGTAGGGAAGATTTATACAGGAAAAAATAATTTAAAAGCTCTTAGTGTTGGGATGAAATTTTCCCTAAAAAACAAATACACCTTTTGAGGATTTGGTAAAAGAAAAAAAATACCTACACATTTAAAAACGAGGATTTTCTCCAATTTCTTCAATTAAATTACATTGATACTAAAAAAACGCTTAATTTAATACTAAGTGCAAACTCCATTTGCTAAGCTCCTGAGTTTTTCATAGGAAAGCAAACAACATCGGGACTTCATGGGCCAAATAATAACCCGTAATTTGTTTAAAGTTTATTTCCAGCCCAAAACTCTTTTGGTCCTCTGTATTTAAAAATTAAGAGGTACTGCATTTAACATACTTATCCAAATCGTAATGAACCAAAATTAGTAAGTACCACTAGATTTAATGGCAATGTCCAGATCTGGAGGTTTTTTGAAGGGAGATAAACTGATAAAAAAAAAAATCGTTTTATTTTTTCAATGGAATTTCGTCGAACTAATATGACAGAGAGGCTTTGTTAAAATGATGATGGCGTCATAAATACGTGAAAGGAGATGGTCTCAGAAAGTTTTTAGACGGGAAAATGCGCCTATTCTGCCACTTCCAAAGACATTTCCGAAATAAGAGGTCATAGAACTCAGTAATAGGCAGTAGGACTAGAGTACTACGCCTTATAAGGTGTGAGAAATTCACACATTGCGACAATGTGATTGCTGTTCCTTACTGCATACAATCTGGTAGGTTCAAAGCCACCAGGAAGAGAGCCCTCATCTTCCTGCCAGTAGCATAATTTTATGCCAAGTACGCGATCACATTCCATATTGTAAATGATAAAAGTTAACGCAAGGAAGAAACTCCATGATTTTATGAATAATATATATATATATATGTTTTTTTCACAGGTACATTACACTTCGTATTATAAAACAGTGACACTCAGCTACCGCAAGTTTCGAACTAATTCCCCACTGTAGTGCACCGTTGGATAAAATATCTCACCCCACACCGCTCCTAGTAACCATGGTCACGGAAAGTTTGGCCGGATTCAACACTTCTCGGGTTGAACGCACTCACCCCCGTCTCCCTGATACTCATTTGTGCGAGAGACCTCAATGATTGCATATTTCAACTGAGAACGTAGTAACGTTCCCAGTTGAAATATGCAGTAGTTGAGGAAGTATTCCTAGTATGGATCAAAAAATGTTCGATTGGATTGCTGAAAAATACCTAGTCTAATCACAACTTCCGTCATGTACTAAATGTTGTGCGGCAGCCAACATCCACTCCGCAATATTATGTCTTCTAGATTTTTATGGCATATCTGCAATTTCTATTCCCACCAGTCAAGCGTTACTAACTGTACAAAGGCTGCGGAAGGAGGGTTGAAGGAGATTTTATCGAAAGTGTTCAGTTTTGTAAGCCGCGGAAGTATGTAGAATGAGTTTGCTCAGCGAATTCCCGTGCAGTAGAGGGTTTAACAAATTGATAGACTGGACAATATCTTTATTTGTATAGAACTTTCGCTTGTTTAGAAGCACAGTAACTATTGATAAAACATTAATCAAATTTACTCTTTATTGTTTTAATATGGTTTGAAATGTAATAGATATTTAACTCTATTTCATGGAATTTAACAAGTCAAACAAGCAGGGATAGTGAAGGAAATTGTCTAGTCTTGCATTCATCATTATCCGAGTGTTTTATACCTGTATATCGTATGATTGTACTCCATGCAACACTCATAATGCGTAGTATAATGTATTATATGTAGTTTTTCATTAAATTTAAGTCTCAAAATACGGCGGAAATAAGCAATTCATCAATCAATCAAATGAAAATTTGATTGATCCATAATTAAATTATGAACATCGCTGATTAGAATACGTCTCATATTCACGAACTCGCAATACAAAACGACTATATGAAAAAATGTTTCTAAATGTCCGTACTTCCTTATTTTTCATTTTCCCAAGCCTTTTCTGGGATTCCTGATTCCTTTTCTCACGTCGGAAAAGGTGGCCTATAAAGAAGGAGAGCCAGAAAAATATTTCCTGTCCCTGAGGTACTAATATGGGATTGTAGAAGAAAACTATGCATAATGCATCCCAGCACGGCACCCCATCCTCCGGGATAACCAGTGATATTCGATACATCATTCATTTGCGATTCAAACAAAACCTTGCCCGGGACGACCTAGCCATGCTTTGAAACATAAAGCGTATTTTTTTCCGGTTTTCTCAACGGAGACATTTTTCATAAAATCACTTTCCAGGATTTTTTGCTCCATCCCTGACGACCCCTCCATACATCTTAAACGTTTTATCGGCGGGTGTGAAACGGAGTAGAATATGCTCAAAGGCCGGATGTCCTACTCGCAAGCGTCCAGCGAAATAAAAAATTAAGAAGACGCAAGGAAAAAACATCAAAGTTGCGGCTTCGCCGGGGTGAGCAATTTTTCACACGCGGTTGGGATTTTTGGGAGCGATGATTATTGCGATAACTGGTGATTGATGGTTTCATTTTCTCTTCCGATAAATCATCATACATTCAACGCAGTATGATATTGGTAACTTTTTCACAGCACATCACCTTAATTGAACCATTTGGATTCTCTTCCCTTGGAATCAAACATTGTATTCGATTAAATCCGCATTCGGATGCAACATAAGTGAAATTTTACAGATGACTGCGTGTGAGACGATTTGAGTGAAATATCCTAGGATAGGAAATTAATTAAGGGAAACGTGGTACGTGCATTAATAAAACAAAAGCCTGATTCATGAGAGATTCCTATAATAGCTTCAAAACAGAATAAAAGGTTTTTACCAGTAAGTTCTGAATGGTTGAAATACGATTAAATTATTCCATAATTCACAATTGCATAATAACGTTAAAGATACAAGTTTCTGGTTATTTTTAACACGCATAAATGTACAGAAAATTCCATATATATAATGTAATTAAGATACAATGTTTCAAAATATTTTCTTATTCGTCACGATAAATGCTCATAATCAAGTTTAAGAACCTATTACACGACTTTTAATTATTCAAATTTTTAGGTGAAAAAACTATAATTACTAGGGTACAAAAATCTAAACTCGGTTAGGACAAAACAGAATTATTAGAGTACACAGAGCGGCTACAAAGAATCGCTTCTGGCAATCATTTACTTTTTTTATTGGTCTAAGATCGCTCCCACTGCAACAATATCAGCTTTATAACGTGGTACGACCCATTTTTCCTCATATGAGGAGTAGCCATAGAAACCCATGATGAACAGCCTTATACGTACAATTAGCTTAGGAGGGCCATTCGTTCTTTACTTAAGACTAGGATGGTTATGGGTAAAATTGTGAACAGTCAAACTTCCTTCTATAAATGGGTGAAAGCTGTTTTAATGCAAGATGGAAGAAAAAAAACTTAAATGATTATTTTCAAGGGTTAGTCTTCCGTTTATGTTACGAATTTGTTAGTGGTGACCCCTTTTTAAGTTTCCTTAGTAGTCACCCAAAGTTGTCAAAACAGGTATTTTTTTCCTAGTCTAATTTCTATTAATAATAGAAAACTTAAGAAATTAAATATTATCTTTGCTTTCTACGGGAACTTTCTACTTTCTACTTCCCGTAGAAAGCAAAGATAATATTTAATTTCTTAAGTTAAACATGGATTTCTACAAAGTTAAGGCCTCAACCATTCAGTGCAATAATACAAAACGTTACTCTTATGAAATTAGAAAAAAATGACCTACTGAAAAGTTGATTAAATTTTAGCTATGGAAAGGCAGAGGAAGGTTTTTTGAAATTGCATACAATATCATTTTGCCGTCGACGAAACATGGAATTCAGCGATTATAGAAAACCTTAGATAATCCAAAGATTGTCTGAATAAATGTCTTGTAAACATAAATGTCACCCGTAAAACACGGCAGTTATCGAACTGAACGATTTCCCGAAACCCTAAGAGTACACATTACCTTTGGTATCATCTTTTATTCTCCACATTTGTTATTCCATGTGCAATCGTTAAGTCATCAAAGTTTTTTATTGAAATATTAGGTATAACTAGTTCGAACAAGAATCCCATTACTTCATATGCTAATATGGAAACAATAGAAAATTTTCTAGCGTTTCCATTGGGATCAAGTGAAATAATTGATTGTAAAATTCAAAATCGAACTGTAACTCCCGTCTTGCTTAACTATTTAGCAAGTTTCACTTTTTAGCAGGTTTTTAATTGGTCATGCTAAGGACTGACAAACAAACTTTTTGATGGGAAAAGTATCCATCATTTCCCTCACTAATTAGGTTAATCAACCTAAAACATTCAAATTATGAAGTGCTTCGAAAATTCATATTCTTAGGAAAATAAAATTACATCGATTCCCCTTCTTTCTTTAAAGCAAAGAATGCAAGATTTTTTCAAAGTAAATGGAATTAACATGAAGAAAAAAGCCTGATAATGATCTTGTGGCCGTACAGAATATGTTTGTGATAATTTAAATGTATCGTGGAACTAACAGTGCAATTATAAAATATCAAAACGTATAAAGATTAATGAGTAAAAAAGTAAACTCAATCAGGTACCATGATTCAATAATAAAAATAACGTAACGGCTGAGATTTTTAGACATCGCGGTTTCCTTGTGATTTGAACAACTCATTCTGTGGTCTGGTCTTAACAATTCCTATCATTTTTTTAATGACTCCTCCCTCTTCCCAGTTCTTCCTCCAATTAAATTCTACTCTGAAATTTGAGGTGGTTTGGCCAGTGGTCTCGCTGTGCATGAATGGCCAGGCCCAAGGGTTCCCACCACTGCCGCTGTACGACGCGACAATCCCACCTTCCAAACGCCCCCAAAGCATTTCACCCTCTCACCAAGTTTTCCTCCGCATTTCCCCCAGCTCCTTCCTTCCCTCCGGCATGCTTCTTTCAAAGAAAGGGGGCAGGCATGACTACTTCAACCGCATATTTCCCGTTCCACAACGATTCCTGCCATTCTTCTCATCTTCTCCCACGCTTGCACTCCTTCTTTCTTTCAATCGCCGTCCCTTTGCCCTGTCCCTCATCCTTACTCCCTTCCTTATTCTACCCACCGGATCAACAGTTGCTGTCCATTCTTTTCATCCTTTCACTTTTTTCGACCCAATTCTTCGTCCCTTCCAATATCCTCCTCCTCGAAATTCCCAACCCATTCACACGCTCCAACCTCAACATTTTCTCTCGCCGCACGAAGGTTACGCCGGATTCTTTCCTCGTCAATACTCCTTTCTTCTCTTTAAACCTCCCTTTTACCTTCTTCACACCGTATTCCTTTTACTTACGTCATCCTTTCCGATTCTCCCTACCCAATGCATTTCTATTTTCACTCACCTTACCTTTTTCCCTCGTCTCTTCCGTTTCCCAAATATCTCAAATACCTTTCCTGTCGCTTTTTTTTCTCCGTCCACCCGCTGCACTAATGCCCAATCTCTTCCTCTACCACGCACAAAGCAATCCGCGATTCCTCGTCCAGTACCCGCCGGGTCTGAACTTCCCCTCTGTTTTCGTTCCCTTTCAGTCATTTTTGTCCATGGATCAACGCATGCTCCATCTTCAACACTCTTTTCCGCCTCCATCCTGTGACACTGCACCATAGTTTTATTTGTTCCCTATCTTAAGCTATCCCATCAAATCCCTTTACGCGGGACTTTCTTCCTCTCTTGTTATATAAAAAGTAAGCACCTGCGATGTGACATTTGTATAAATCCGCACATTATGAGGGGAATCTTAGAGACCTAGAAGCTATTTTACAGTGATAAACCAATACCACAAAGATATCGAATATTAACAAAAAATAAATGGAAAACTGAAATCAAACAAGACAAGTGTTCAAAAATTTAATCATTGCAGTTTTTATTCCTTTGAAGATATTTTGACCCCGGAATCGAAACGATTAATATAGGAAAAGGTCATTGTCCATACGAAATTAGCGTCTAGTGTATTATGCAAGGGTGGCCACAAAAATCGAATGACAAAACTTCAGAGCAATTCAAGATATTACACAGTAAAGTCCGTATTTTTTTCACGTTGTTTTTGAGCAATTTATATTACATACGATCGTACAAGCTCATAAAACCGTTTTATAAAAGTTGGATATGTGTACATACATCTACAAGAGCCGTTCAGTAATTCCTTGCGAATTTCAAGATATAGCACCGGTAGTATTGGAAAATGTTTCCTTTTGTTAATCCACATATCTCAAAAGACTGTAGTTGAAGTTAAAGATATATGCATCAGGTAGTTTCATTTCGATTGTATTCGATTGAATCGACAAACTTTTGTTTATTTAGAAAAAATGAGTTTCCAGTGGTGATTAAACATTTCTATTTAAAAGACAACATCGAAATAGATCAAAGCCGAGGGAGATGACGTTCGTGGCACTGCAATTCCTGTAATCTCGAGCGTTTACAATTGAGTAAATGAGTTTAAACGTGTCCGTACACCCATTGATGACAAAAATCGTTCGGAATGGTCAGTGGTAGTGACTTCCTACGAAATGATTGAAAAATTGCACGAGATGGTTTTGAGTGATCAACGAATCAAAGATAGCAAAATGTAGAGGGACGATAAAATACATCTTGCAAGGAATTTTTATCTCACATAATTGAGTAATCACGATAGGTAAAAATATCTGAAAGAAGGGTGCCGCCGCGTTTGCCCCTAGTGGAAAATAAACGCAATCGGGATCAGTCGAAACAGTAGTTTCTAAAAGCTTCGAAGGAGGAGAGACGGTGAAATCGGCCGACAACATGAGGGTCAGTGCTTTGGGATTCAGGTGGAATCAACTTCATGTATTACTTGCAAAAAGGACAAACGCTAAATGGAGAGTCTATCCGTCGTTATTACATACTCTCTCATTTCTAATTTTGCAAAGAAAATGTTTTCCTCCATGATGAAGACAATGCACGGGCCCACAACTGCGAAGTTTAGAATGCGACAATTAAGGAATTAAATTTGTAAATAATACAACAGCCACCATATTCACTAGATTTGGCCCGCAGTAACATTTTTATTTCCAAACTTGAAGAAATGGCTGGGTGGAAAACGATTCACGGGGGACGAGGAGGTTATCGGTGACTACTAAATTTTAGTAAAAATAATACTGAAATGCAAGACATTTATGTGGAACATTTTGGAAACTATTCATAAATATTATTTAATTGAGGAAATAATCAATATTACGGGTAATTATTTGAAGCGACTAACTTCCTAATTTTTAATAACAAATTAAACGGTGAAATATCATTGGTAAGAGGGCGCTTATATCTAACCGCAAACTTTATATGTCTGCCTTTACCATTTTCCTTATCTCTATTTCAATGTGAATGAATATATATATATATATATATATATATACACACACAAACGTTTTATTTACGTATATATAGTATTTCGTGTTTGAATGTATATATATATATATATATCATGTATATACATATATATGTATATACATACATATATAAATGTATATACATAAATATATAAATATATATATATGTATGTATATATGTACTTGTATGTATATATCTGATTTTTTAATATTTCCTATTTTATTTGTTAATATTTATTTCTATTTTCTAGATCTAATCTTCATTAGACTAGATCCCGTAGAAAGTCGGGGGTTCGCAAATCATTGTCACTGGGCATTAATCGGAGAAGTTATATGTTTATCGCTCTTCAGAGTACCCTGTTCCTTGCCAATCTATTCATTTCCTCAGGGCTTCGACATTTTCAAATACCTGATTCTAGTAGTTGAAACTTGGTTTTTCCATGCTACTCCTCATCATTTGCTAATTTGTCTATCCATTTTAATTTCATCATTCATACGCAACATTATCATCGATTTTACTTTTTTATTTGCAGCTATGATCGGGTTTCACATCGGTAAATAAGTGCCAGTACTCGTAGACTCAATATACAGGTAGTTACCTCATTCACCAAATATGAAACTAACAGACCTGCTACCCGAATACAGCGCGATGGAATTTTGCCTGTTCGATGGGACGGGAGAGGAAAACCCATCAGTTGGAAACGAAAGAAGCATATTCTATGGATACATAGCTTTAAGTGATGGGGCTGCCTCCCTGCCTCCTTCTACTTACGCTACTGCCGAAAAATCTCGCACATTAAAAATTTCAGTTTAAGCCACATGTCACATCTCATGTATCGGCGAGCATAAAATTCAAATTAATCGTTGTATTCAGTCGAGTAATAAGGTGATTATTTTTCCAATTGTAATTCAAAAAGATGTTATTGTAAGCAATGAATATTCGAAGTTTGCACAAAAATTAATGAAACAAATAGATCGTCACGGCTTAATTTATTATTTCAATTCAACCCGTTTTGCATTCATTGTTCCTCGCGAAACCAGTGTAACCGTGAACTTTTAAATTTATACTTTGATGAAAGCAAACTTAAATTCTCACGCCGGCATCAATGGGATATTCCTCCCAGGCATTTGTCCATGAGTCAAGTACACACTGCATACAGAAATAACAAACTTCCATTCAGGAGTGATCTTCTCTAAATTCAGCGCTTTCGAACTTTAGCCTTCGTTTCCATACTCGTACAAACATAAAACACAATATATTCGCCATGAGGGAATTTTAAAGCCAAACAAAAATAAATTCTTCTCCCAGAAAACAGATTTCCCTATTTTTTCATCGTCCTCGTCATTCGTCCTTCTCTCCATCCTCCTCAATGTTTGAATGAAACCCAATATGGAATTATGGCATCCGTTTTCGCCTCTCCCTCCCTTAATTTTAGGTACCAGCAAGGGCCTACGTATGGGTTCCGGACCCTTTAAATCCATTCTCTCTGCATTCTCTTCTCTCCATTCCTCGTGCCGCGGCCCTAATCCCAACGGATACACTCTCACACATACGTGACCCATTGGTACCGCAAAGACCTCTAACAGGCCTACCCTCCCCCACCCATTCCTCATTTCCGTTCCATGCTAGTCCCTGGGCCACTAAATCCCACTTTCCCTCATCTACCACTCTCCTTTCCAACTCCCCCCTACACAACGACAATTTTTTCTCCAACAATGCCTCCCTTTTTCCTCTTTTCACCGTTATGATTTACTACAAATCTCCATATTTTATCTCTTCTCTTTTCCTCCGTTCCTCTCTCGTTTCCCAACGTCCTGGAGTAGCTATCCTGTAGTCCTTACTCTTCTTTGCGCTTCATTAGGGAACCCGCCACCTGCATCCAATTTCACACCAGATAAAGTTAATTCTGCGAAAAATAAGGACTGAAAAACCGCGCTATGGAGTTGAATAAGTTTGCGGTCCTCTTTCCCATTTTGCCTTTAACATTCTCCTCCCTCCTATTCTTCTATCCATTTTGCACCACCATCACCAACTTGAACTCGTTTCTGTTTCCCTCTCTCTCTTTTTCACTCTTCTCTTTCATTTTGGGTCTATGCGAAACCTTTATTATTTTTTGATGTGGGCCCTCATTTTTTTCCTCGTGGCAGAAATTGATGGAAAAAATTTTTCACCCTGCCGAGGCTCCTTTGTTTTATCGCGTTCTTCACTTTTTAGTGTCTCGTTACACCTTCCATTCTACGAATTTTTCCGCCTCCCACGTTATCCTCAATTTCCCTTCAAGGCACACCTCCCCTTCGCTCGTGGCCTAGCACCAAATTGCTCCCTACCCCTAGACCGAGAATTTATCGATCATTGTGGCCGCATGAGAGGCACAATTGACCAGATCGAAACCAGAGGCTTCGATGATAAAATAAAGCCTAGATGGTGGGAAAATAGCTGGCCCACACTCGGCACTGCTGTGAAATAATCGGAAGTTTTCTGAAGCATAAAATTTTACGATGCTCTTTGATCACCCCGTTCGGAAATATTTCCCATCAACGATGGGGTTGAGCTGGAGATCAAGTAATTGCCTTCCATTCTACTTGGTGCTTGGTCAACAACATAATAGTGAACAACAGTTGTCTCAGCAATTGCACAAGAAACCACTGGTTTTCTAAATTTATACCTCTTAATGAGGGCGATGCAATTCTACACGTAACGACAGATGTATTTTGTCGTTTCGTGATGACGAGAGGTTTAGGCTTTTGTTTTTCAATCAGGATTATAAATTATCGAAATGGTGTAGTCATGCAGTTAACAAATTAAGTAAATTTTCAATAAATTTTGAACAAGTGTGAAATTTTTGGACACGTTTTTCTTTTGAATGAGACTCGAGAGATTTTAGGATGTTCCACAATTATTCCACCAAAAAATCTACAAAGTAGGACATGACTCAAGCTAAAAAAATTTTAATTTTACAATTTACACCGTGGCCATTTCTGATGAAGATTCTGAAAAAATTGGTACAGTACTTATCATTGAATACTCTGACGAGTAAAAAAATACTATACATCTTCTGTACGGAGAGCTTCAAATGAATGGTACTAACTAATTCCTTCGAGTAACATAATTTTCAAATGGTACGGTTTTAAATCATATAATGTAAGACAGTACTTATTTCCATATATACGTATATTCATTTTTTTCAAATAAAACGCTTTTATACACCAGAGACGAAAGTATCTGCATATGTATTACGCTTGAGGTGGTACACAAATCTATTTGGTAAGCTCTTCTTTGACTACTAAAGACAAACATTAAGAAATGAAAACTATTCCAACATCACCCATTATAACTTCTATCGCATTTATTTTCCTTGCCTATCCTCATTCATTATATTAAAACATCATCAACATGAACGACTCAGTATTTTTCCACCAAGATACCAACGTTTAAATACTATGTTTTGCGATTTTTTTTACTTTCGTCGGCATTTTATTTAAGGTAACACTGGCTGGGACTCAAGTTAATCTCCTTTGTTCGCTTGACTTAAACATTTATGGTGTGTTGAAAAATCCAAATGTGTATTCTTAAGACATTGAGATGGACTGAGGGCTCTTTGCTGATATGTCTCATTTTTTCCAAAGCAATGTTTTGGTTGAGGATATATTCTTTTATTCCTTATGAACGAAAATTGATGAAGTCAAAAGACTGAAATTACATCAACGTATTTTTAACAAAGAAAGCCGTGATCATAAAACAAAACTTCAATTATAAACATTAAGAACAAACATTACTAGAAACTCGATTATATAACTATGCATTTGCGTTTATTTAGTTTAGAACTTATGCTTCAAATCAATCCGAGGAAATCATTTTGCATATTCGTAGTGATAAAAATGGTGAAAGGACGAAATGATGGTGACTGACGTTTTGTTACCAACCCCAATTCCAACAATGCTGGCCATGACCTTCTCCCACCTCTATGGATTACGTCACGTAATTTTAGGATGACCTCTTTCATAAAGAATTGTACGGTTTATAAAACGGTGATGGGAATATCAAGATCATATGCGCTCCGGTTTAGCATAACGAAACTCAAAGAGACGAAAATGTTCGTCAAGCTACACGGAAAGTATTTCCCTATACACTATTTGCTTTGAATTTTCGCATTACCGCGAATAGTACGCTAGAACAGTCCGTAATCGGTTAATGGGATGTTTTGCCATGGAAAATGTAGGAACACGGTGAGCCAACAGAATGGTCTCCGATGAAACCGCTATGAAGCATTTTGTCCTCCTAGACACGAAAAAACACTGGAATATTTAGGATCTAGACCAAGGAACACGAAACAAGGAAATAAAAATATGATGATGAAGGTTGGAGAAGAGAGGGTTTGCCTACTTAGGGAAGACCATTGCGTCAAAAGAAAAGGAGACAGACATCTGTTTCAGTTCAACTAGTATTTATGTCGTCATAAGAGTGTCACGATTCAGTTAACAAACCAGAGTATTATGGTCCATGATATTTTTAAGCTGGAAATATTTTGAAAATGATAATTAGGCATGTGTTACCAATGAAAGAATAAGTCCTACTTTTGTCGATTGATTTGTCTTACCAAAAGCGTTATTTTCTTTTTATTGATAGTAATATTCCAGAGAATTGAAGTCTTAGCATTGAATCTAGATGCCTGATATTTTCTATATTTTCCATTGCCAAGAAGTGTTGAATAACTTATCTTACAATATTATAACTGACTATATTACATATCTATTCATTTGAACGTTCCACATTTAAGTATAAAAATGACCCAGTAATTGAGATTACACTCAATCAATGCCTGTATGAGGAGAAGGTTTTATTTTATATTATATCATTACTTTTGACTCAAAAAGTAAAAAAGTAAAACTACTCAAGATGAAATAACACTTTTACCCACTCACTTTGTCAATTTTTTTACCAGCACCAACATTAGAAAAGAATTGGAGCGTGTTACCATAGTTGTTCAATTACAGTGCATAGTATTGGAAGTAAACGTTTTCGTAGAATGAATCCGTACCTTTTTCACAGAATATGGTCAAATTAATGGAAATCTTCCAATTACATTATCTTGGAATTGCGCATTATTTGAACGGAAATATTTTCAGAGACAGAGCAGCCATGTGTATGATGACTAGATGTAAAAATCTTTTATCACACACCCAATTAATAATATTAACTTGATTCAGTTATTATGTCGAAATAATTCAGCGGGTGTCCCAATAGACGGGGAGTCAAGAGAAGAAAATGAAAGGAAAAGTTTAACACACCCTCTTTAATTTCTTCAAGGAAGACTTTCAAACAGAGAAGGGGGCAAACATGTGAAAATATTTTGTCCCTCTTTCACTTTCTTTTTAATGCGCACTCTAATTAACGTCTCCGCCCGCCCCATGGCCCTTTTGCGAGTCTCTGTGGATTGCTCGCCGCAGCTCTTCCTTCGCCACTTCCCGTCTTTAACCTACACCACCCCCACCCCTTCACCCTCCTCAGGAACTTGAACATTTGCGAACAGGGAGGACAAGGGGGACGCGGAGAGCAAAAGGTTGGGGTAGGAGAAAAACTTGGATATGACGCCAAGCGCTTTCACTAACTAGCACCTTTGCCTTCGATTCGCTGGAAAATGCAAAGGAAAGCGTGGAAGGTGGTCCTTTTTTTTGTTAAGAGAAGAAGACGGCGAGAAAGAACTAGATTGCTGATGAAGCAACCACTGTAAATAGCAGATGAGATGGAAAACAATTTAAAAAAAAATTGCCGTTCACGAAACCACATTATCAAAGTGCGTAAAGAGAAAAAGTGGGTAAGTAACTTAGTAGAAGACATAATTCGTTGTCTCGGGCGTGACTTCATGGAATCGACTTAACATAATGAAAAGAGAAACTTTATAATTCCACATATATTTATTAGACGGACTATTAGATGGACGGTCCGTCTAATAAATCTATGTGGAATTATAAAGTTTCTCTTTTCATTATGTTAGTAGAAGACAATTGAATTTCTTCCCTATTGGAAACAGGCGACGTGATTCTTGGATTGAACGTCAATAATCGGGTATCAATCACGGCAGCTATGAGTGTAAGCATGAAATAAATAATTTTACGATAATCACACATGCTAAATATATTTGATTGTATTCATTCATTCAACTAAACTAAAATATTATTACATGTTGAATAATTCAAGGGGAGAATAGCGAGGACGAGGTTGGAAAAGTATAGGCATTTTGGATGAAAATAATTGTGATACGAGTAGAATGGATGCTGAGTTGAAGAATAAGTAATAGCAAAGTTTCATATGGGGACTAAAGATATTTTTGTCCTATTAGTGAAAACTTTAAGTTATGCAGCGCAAGGCTGCATTAAAAGCGAATCCTACGCCCGCAGACTACAATGAAAATTAATATTCAAATTTACGTCCATTTTTTTCGGCAACATTTTTCAATTTATAGGAGATGTAGCAGGAAAAGAAAGGATAATAAAGATTAGGAATGAATATAAAGACTTATTCAAGGAGAGCGAGAGGAATCTCAGACAGTCAAACCTCGAATTGAATAATCCTCAGAATTTCAGACAACATGGCCAACAAAATTGGCAAT
Organism: Hetaerina titia; assembly: GCA_037158775.1. Lineage (NCBI taxonomy): Eukaryota > Metazoa > Arthropoda > Insecta > Odonata > Calopterygidae > Hetaerina > Hetaerina titia. Next base: position 31,925,646 of record CM073768.1, on the reverse strand, counting down.
GGTCAAGCGCACTTTCGCAAAACAAATAATACTTATTGTTCATATTATTTGTGTTTATCCTCTTCCTTAGGAAAACTGTACTCCATAAAATGGATACAATAATGAGTATTTTATAGGCATTTCCGAAAAAATGAGCTGTATTAATTCCAGGATGGACATATACTTTTGTAAATAAGTAAAATAAAAATGGGCAAATATATATACACATGCGGAATTATACCTCTTTTGATAACCTAATTTCCTCGAATTATTTATACATTATATTCTAAACCATGACCACAGTTTTCTACCTTTTTTATCTAAAAAAATTTAATTATCATAAAGGAAGAAAACATACATTTTCAAACACATTCATTAAATAACGTCGTAGATATTACTGGAATTCAATAAAAAAATTTCCTATTTAAGTTAGTGAGAAAATAAAAAAAAATCTTGCACAAATTAGAGGAGTACAGGAGTTTCATTCGATACCTAGTGTCATTAGTATTTCATAGTATATCAGTACATTATCAGTCACGGAGTTTTGTATCGCATCGATGTTTTTACTGAATCCCTCATTTCACCACTCAGCGAAACTTTTCTCAATCTTCATACCATCTGGGAGGCTAATTTAAATCATCAAATATACATAATTCCCTAATGAGGAAGTTTTAATGAGGGAGAGTCGGTGAAATTTAACAATGCCCATCTAAATATATTAAGGAAAATCTGACGATGAAATTCTCCTCTGAACCTCCTCTGTTGAAGCTATTGAACGAGAAACCAGTTAAGATCTTTGAGGCAAGTCGAAAGGGTTGCAAAGACGATGAAAATCTTTAGGGAGGGAGATGAGAGGACAGAAGAAAAGCAGGAGGAAGAAATTCGCAGCCGGATTAAAAAAAGTGAGCTTCCTTCCTCCTTTGGGCCTGGAGTATCTAAAGGCATTGATCCGGTTTCCATGGCTACGAACACGTGTGCAGGAGTAAGGAGGGGACGCAAGACGTCGCGGGGGAGGTGGAAGTGGCGGAGAGGACTCTGGCTCATCGTCTGCCAAGTAGCTTCAAGGTTTCGTCGTGGCTACATTCTCCCCCTCCCCTTGTCTTCCACGAGAGCCACTTACCCTTTAGTCTTCCCTGATCACACTCGCAGCCAGCCATTCAACGTCCATCGAATCCTTCTCTTAATCCGATTTCTCTTACTTCATCTGGTCGAAGGGACAGTTATTGTGAAAGAAATTTCATTTTCGAAGACGTATAAGCTTTCATGAGGAGAAGCGGAGTCGGGAGTACCTTTGAAAAGGGTAGAAAGGATAGGAACGACTTAATTTCAACTGAAATACACCGCCAGTCAGGCGGTGTATTGTAGCTGAAGTGTTTTCCTCATGATACTTAAGTCGGGATCGGAATACCACCGAAGAGACTTCCGGCACCTATGGATAATCGAACCTGAGGGCCAGAGCTAAGAGGATAATTTTCCGTCCACGAAACCAATTCGATCCCTTCCGGCTAAGCTCGTTCATAACCGTGGTCGGAACGCCTCTGCAAATTAGTCGCACACCGGTTCCCTAACATTTTTATTACATAGGATTTCGGGCCTATTAAACCCCTACCGCCAATAATTCGGGTACAGGGTGTAGTGCCATCAAGAAACTCACGCAACATCATGCATGAAACTTGGTGAGAGAAGGATGGACATATCAGATCACGGTTTGAGAACAGAAGACGATCGTTAAAGGCGTTTTGGAAACTAGATAGTTACTTAGCCGCGGTGAATAAATATATAGCGTTTATTTTTAATTTTGTCCGACCGTTTTCGAAAAAAATTAATCATATTGCGAATAATTGTTATTACTTCCCTATGCAAAAACCTCTCTACATGGCGAAGTACAATTTGAACATATATGCTGAAAGGGTTATGAGTCGCCAAGGGTACAATAAAATCAAATTATGATGAAGGAAATTGTGATTATTCCCTTATTGCATGATTGAATAAAAATATATGTTCGAGGATGGGCCTCCAGCCGCAATACGGAAGCAATAAACCTGACTTTAGCCTAGGTTCCAGGACGGGTGGTGGTGAATTCCTATTAGAGTATACTCAAGTCCTGATATCATTGGTCGTACTAATCTAATATCGATAGATAATAAACCCTAAGGTCGGTTTGGTAGGTGATGGAGTTCTAAGTACTAATTAAGTACTAAGTCCGAGGGTGTGTGAAATTCACACACTAGGGTAGGGGGGCCAGTTCCATTCTCTGTGCCGAGCTTAGATATACAGAATATATTTGTCTCATTTTCGTCGGCTGAATATAACCCCCAGCCGTTTTCAACGTGTAATAAAATTAATTTCCATGCGTATATAAAGTGTCTATTAGAGGCACCCGTTTGGTGCATGCATATTAATACAGTACGGTAGGGTTTATTTTTCAAATCCCTCCGTCATGTTTTCGAAATATTGCCCATTAGCTTTTTATAGGACTTTTCATAAATATATTGTCCTTAAATGTTCATAATTTTAGGATAATTTATGGAAGAATAATTAGCTAAGAATGTTAAATGCTTACGTCCATCTACTTATGCAGCCGAGCTTTCTCGCCAGAAAACGAATGTATAGGTTTATCCAACAATATATATTTCCTCTACACAGACCCAGGCATATATATATATATATATATATATATATATATATATATATATATATATATATATATATATATATAAATTCACTGATAGTCATAACAAACACAGAAACCAAAACACACAAAAGAGGGACTCACTGGTTCTCGAATTTTCGGTGGTCCAACCACCTTTCTCAAGAGGAATTAGGAACAGAACTGAGGCAGAGGAGGGCCCGAAAGCAGTGGTAGGAAGGAGAAGGGGAAATGGGGGAAAAGAGGGGAAAAGAAAGGAAAAGGGGGGAAAAAGGGGGGGAAGGAATTCGAGGTGAGGAGTTTGGAGGGGTAGTGTATGGCGCGGGAATTTTAAAAAAGGTGGGGATGATATGGAAGTTGTTGGGGGCGGAGGGGGATGAAATTATATGCATAAAGGGGGAAATTAATGTCTAATATTAATACCTGGGCGATTCCAGGAATCCAAGAGCCAGATGAAAGCTAGCTCTAATGTTTTGAGTTTCAGTGGAGGGTCTGAGTGTGGGAGGGATGCTAAGACGGATACTTTAAAACAATGGTCAAAGGCAGTGTTGTGTTCGGAGGCATGTTTGGGGATTGGGAGCATACCAATAAGGGAGGAATTGTTGCATGAGGCTCGATGATTATTGATTCTAATATTGAGGGGTGTGGTACACTGTCCAATGTAAAAGGCAGGGAAAAGTTGGCACTTGAGTAGGTAGACAACATTGCTGGAGGTACACGAGGAGTAGGGAATTGGTGGGAGAGAGTTAAAGATCGGGTGGGAGAGGGATGGGATTCTGGTTAGGAAAATAGGACATGTTTTGCATCTAGGTTTATTGCAGGGTCTGGGAGTGATTTTGGAACGGGGCGAGGATTTAAGAAGTGGATTGGTAGATTTTAGAAGATCTGATAGAATGGCGGGGCGTTTGAAAGTGACAGAGGGGCATTTAGGGTAAAGGTTGGTGGTGGAATTGTGGTTTTTGAGGATAGGATAGAGGTCCTTTAGGATAGAACGCAGAGATTCTAGGCCAGTAAGAAACGTGGTGCAAATTGAAAGAGGGTGGTTTTTCGCGGTGGTGGAAGGTCTGGGAGTGTAAGTATGTCTACGGATCCTCTTATTCAGGAGGGATTCAAGATAACCTCGTTTGAGGAGGGAATGGTGTAAATTTATGAGGAAATAGTCTAGGGAGTCAGGGTCATTGCAAATTCTGTGACCCCTTATGGAAAGGGAATAAGGAATGGAACGTTTGGTGTGGTATGGGTGACAGCTGCTAAAATGTAAGTACTATTGTTTATCTGTGGGTTTTATGTGTACGGATGTGTGAAATTTATGGTCTATGAATGATATGTTTACATCTAGGAAGGTGATTTGGGAGGAGGAAACTGTAGACGTGAAGGAGATAGAGGACGAAGCATTAAGGTTGGAAATTTGCAATGACCCTGACTCCCTAGACAATTTCCTCATAAATTTACACCATTCCCTCCTCAAACGAGGTTATCCTGAATCCCTCCTTTGTGTTTGTGTCGACTATTTAGTCAATGTACTATATATATATATATATATATATATATATATTCACTTTCCAGGAAAAGCCACGAACGTGCACAATGAAACTCACTAAATAGTCACAACAAACACAGAAACCAAAACACACAAAAGAGGGACTCACTAGTTCTCGAATTTTCGGTGGTGCAACCACCTTTCTCAAGAGGAATTAGGAACAGAACTGAGGCAGAGGAGAGCCCAAAAGCAGTGGTAGGAAGGAGAAGGGGGAAATGGGGGAAAAAAGAGGGGAAAAGAGGGGAAGGCATTCGAGGCCCTTTTTTTCCCCCCTTTTCCTTTCTTTTCCCCTTTTTTCCCCTCTTTTTCCCCCATTTCCCCCTTCTCCTTCCTACCACTGGTTGTGGGCTCTCCTCTGCCTCAGTTCTGTTCCTAATTCCTCTTGAGAAAGGTGGTTGCACCACCGAAAATTCGAGAACTAGTGAGTCCCTCTTTTGTGTGTTTTGGTTTCTGTGTTTGCTGTGACTATATATATATATATATATATATATACATATATATATATAGCTAGTTGATTTTTCGGGTACCAGATCTTCCTGGGAAACCATAACCGGCACAGGGAAAGGAACTGGCCCCCCTACCCTGATGTGTGATTATTCACACGCCGTCGGGCTTGGTACATGGGTGAGCTCTACCGTCACCTACTAAACCGACCTTCGGGTTGATTACTGTGTTTATGGTTTTATATATATATATATATATATATATATATATATATATATATATATATATATATATATATATATATATATATATATATATACATCAGTGGATAGCACTTAATTTACTGTGAAATAAAATATTATTAAATTTTCACTATTTTTTACAATCCTTAATGCCTACCGTACCAAATTATTGCTGTTAATCGCCAAACTTTGCCAATATTAACTTTTCAAAATATATTCACCACTAAAAGTAGCATTTTAGGTAATCATGCGTTATTTTAATGTTGCATATTGTCGTATCTTATGTAAACAAACATCTCACACTTCGTCTATCGTTTCAGTTTTTAAATAATTCTTTCCGCAGAAATTATTGACACTAACTCTTTGAATAACAAGCGTCGATTAATTCTCGTTGTTTCCGACGCGTCGCTTCGACCATATCTGAGAATAGTCCCTTTTGGAATGTTTAAATAAATCACATAAAAACGAAATATTTCGGGCGGCATACGAATCTTGTTACTCCGCGATGACTACCAATACTGCGTTTGAATCCAATACGAGAACTAGCCGCTTCGTTGGGTAAAACTTGCTGGTTATTTATTTGGTCATGGACTTTAGTTGGTGGACCGTTTTATTGGAAGAAAAAAATGACTCTAAAAATAACGGCACATATAATACATGTAAACAGCGACATATGCATGAGTGGTAAATAATGACACGTACCATTGGGAAACTGATTACAATTTCTAAGAATATATTGCAACTTTAAGGAATAGTACATTTTTGACAACCTCTTCCAGAAAACAGATAAAGACAACAGCCTCATTCTTGCAAATGATCGCCGGAATCGAATTACCACTCAGCTACCATTCATCTGAAAACTAACCTCTCTATCGGATTTTTACTGGTCGGCAATGAGCAGTCAGGGATTTTAGAATCGCTGAATAAGGAATGCCATGAAAAGCCACCATCAACATTTCCGCGATGCCCGACACCCCACGAAAATGAAAGCGCCCAGATTGAAATGGGAAACTGGCGTCAGCGATCTATTCGGAATTTTTTGTCAATCCCAAAAACGGAAAAAAAATCCGCTTCCATCTCCTTGAAAAGCCTTTGCTTGAGGATCACTGGGGTCCGGCCCCTGCCGCGTAGCCGTGCGGTGCCATTCATGTCGGAGGAGGAGAATTCATTTCTCGAATAGGTTGCGCTCAAAACGGTTGCGTCGTCCCGGTGGAAAAGTTTCGCTTTTTTTTTGGAAGGAGGGTTCTCTGGGCTCCTGGGAGTGAAGGAAACAATTGCAACCAGAAGAAAGGAGGGATAGGAGGGAAAATAAAGCGTTTGACAAATCTGCTTCTTCGCGGTGACGCCTTGCTCTTTGCAAGGGGTGCAGAAGAGAGAGGGATGACGAGGGGACCGAAGGCTTCCACGGATGATACAGCAAAAAGCGTAAAGTTCACTTTACCGGGAAAAAGGGCTAAAGAGAGAAATTCGGAAGACTTAATGGCACGATGGGTGAATTAAAATGAGGATAGACATAGGCAAACAAAAGTGCGAAACTAAAAGATGAATCTCCACAAAAGTGAACCATTTCAGTTGGCTTTCATAGGGACCGGGGGAATGCAACTTCTCCTTACCATAAAAATCTTTTCCTAATTTGGGATGTTATTAGCTGCAGTAAAAAATTGTATTTTCTACTTTTACTGATTGGTTTGAATGCTACATACAGCCTCCCTGATATGTGCAAAAATGTTTTTCTATTATTCTACTTCGTAATATTTAATAGTCATCCTCACACATCAATGTAAAAATTCGTTATTTACGAAGCATTTAGGAAAATATAAATAAATAAGGAAAACAGCGAAGTAAAACAGGAAGGACCATAGCTCAGTGTTGTTCCTAAAAGGAACTGCTGCATTTTATACGATCACATTTCAAAACATGTATGTACTGATAAATACATACTATTTTAGAGGAATTTGAGTTCAAATACTGTGTTGAAAAATAATTAAATTTTTGAGTCGAATCCACATACCTACTATGAACTGCAACGATTAGAACTGTGTCGATGGAATTAACAATAAACTTAGGCTTATTATGAAAAGCCCTCAGATTAAGCAGTCATTCCAATAATCTATTCGAAATAATATTTGCCCACGGAATTTATTGGTTATTGCTTTCATTCTACTCTTCAATTTTATGCCTCAACCGGTGTTTAGTAAGGTCGTTACTTTTAATAAGATATATCACGACCTCTAAATCGCTCTCTGGTATTTACACGAAAGCCAAGTTTACCCTATATGATTAATCGTTTCAAAACAATATATGAATCATTTTTGGGAGCAAGGACGATAGCAAAATGCTAATCTAGCATTCCCACTACCAAGAAAGTAGACTTATGAAAGAAAAACCTTTCATGAATATACATATACATGATTCTCTTCGGCGCTTAAGTATTTTATAAATATTATCTGATGCAATTTTTTTACTAATCAATTCTTAATTATCATTTTTACTCAAGACTATACCTGGATAAGTATTTTTTCCCTTATTCGTATTTCAAAATTGCAAATATGGGAGTTAAAATTGAAATGCAAACTAAAGAAAGTAAAAAAACAAATTGTTAGCTTTCATTTCATCAGCTCCATATGATGTTCATTACCATGGTAATTCTCAGTGCAAGGTGCTTAGAAAAGTATTTTCTTTTAATTTCGCGCGCAGCGCTGTCAAGTCAGTAGCACCTAAAGTGGTCGAGAAATGGCTTTTTACGAATTCCGGGTTCTACTCAGAGAGAAAAATATTCAAGACAGACAGGAGAAATAGGTTATGGGAAAACAGAACTCTAGAAGTAATTTTCTCAGCCGGGGAAGTCATCCTTGGGAACGCTCGAGTGCTATCCTTCGTTTCAAAGCTAACAACGGCGTAATTCTCCATACTGCTAGGAGCAATTGGACACGGCGGAAATAAGAAGTACCTGACTCACTGGATCCTGGAGAGAAAGGGATACGCGGGAAATATACCGGGACTCCATTTGCCGTTACCTTTTCCCACGTTCGTCTTACTCTTCCCTTTCCTACTTCATCCCCTCTCCCATTTTCCAATTCAAGAGTCCTTGATAGATTCGATGTCACCGACGCCGCTGGAAATGGGACGTTGGGAAGACGATGGAAAGAAGAATTGGGTAAAATTGGGATGGAGAGAGAGAGAGCGGTCTACTGGGGGACCACGAGATGGAAAAGCGAAGGCTTGAGACAAGAGTGGAGTCACGAAACTCATCCCCTTTGACTCTCGCAGTCGAAACCATTTGACACCGACGCCACCCGAATGGCGAAGGATTACAATGGATTCCTGGAAATAGATGCGAGGGATGGATCGATACATTTGGGAGGGATGAGCTGATAGCAGTCTCAATGTTAAAGTGAAAGGAGAAGGCAAGTAGAACAATGGGAATTTCTTTGGGGTAAGAGAATCGAAAAGTAAGGAGAGTGTTCGGCTTTCCATAGAAAGTTAGTTGTTAAGATGTTGACATGGGGGAAGGGATAATGAGATAATTTGGTCGAGTTGGTAAAGGTGAGGCGTTTTTGGATGCGAAGAGGAAGAGGTAACCAGGGTCAAAGGCTGAGAGATGATATGGTTTAGCTATGGCACGTCCATTAAAGTACGTTAGGAATTAGTATTTTTTACTGAGTGAAAGGACACTTTCCTCTAAAACGACACGTCAAAAGTCACTTAAACGATATACCTATCCTCTTGTTCCTCAAAGAGGAAAGTATATCCTCCCATTTTTATTCTCATTTTTTCTTCCCCCTCATCTTTCACTTTTCCCTTTCATTGTTGGCTAAAGAAAAAAGAGAATAAGCATAATGAACATCATTTCAACGGGGACATTAGTAACCGATAACACAACATACTCCATTTCTTTTCCCTTCACTCGTCGGAGCCGGTGCATATGCAGCAACGCCTTTTGTTGTCTTTCCCTGGGGCAATGGAGGGAAAACCTACACAACTCTCGCAGAAAAAAGGATACCGATGCAAATTACGCAAAAGCAAAAATCCTCCTAATAATCATTAAGTTCTTCGACTCAAACACATGTGAAAATGCGGTGTGTGCGTTTTCCAAAAGTTAAATATAGAAATAAAAACCTTAAACGCATGACTTTACGCGACTATTTTTATGATAGTATGATTGTAGTGGAGGTTTTGTGAAATGGGTTATTTGAGTGGATGGAAGAGAATGTAAATATGACTTGATGTTGGGGTGTAGAAACTGGAGGAAAAGGCAAGACTGTAAGTATGCAACATTTAACTCGGTAGGCACAATAATTTAAGCATCTACACAGATACCTCTCCTTATGTTTTTAATCAGAATGGTAGAGAGGTGTAGAGAGGCCAAAAATGATTAATAAACTGTGACAGTTGTCAAATTTGATGTTATGGATACAAACGTGTTCGGGGATTTGAAGAGAGGCGGACTGGGAAGGATTGCAGGAAACGTGGTGATTTATAATCCTGACTTTGAAAGGGTAGATGCATTGACCGATCTAGAAGAGAGTAGAGTTTGCTTTTAAGGAGATAGATGATGTTGTAAAAGAGACACAAGGGGCAAAAGAAGATCCAGTGATTGATGAAAGAAATTTCAGGTGAAATATGAATGTGAGGAAAGGGTAAGAATAAGCCTTAACCTTCCACACCTGCGATCGCACACAGTCAGTCATGCCTCAACTGACTAAAAAAAGAGCTTAAAGGCCGAAAATGTACGGTCTTTATGTGGTCATTATGTGTGTCCTAGCTAGTGCTGTATCCTCCAGTCATGACATAAACACAATACATTCGAGGTCTGTATATTAAGTAATGAGCTGATTTGTTGTATAAATTTTTCATTCAAATATAATCACAATTTTATATTTCACCCTCTAAATAATTTCCTTCTGAAGCCACACACCGCTGGAGACGGTTGTTCTACTCCTCAGAGTAGTGCTGGAATTCCGATACTGGAATAGCCTTCAGCTGGTCGGTTACAGCCGTTTGAATCTATTCGACTGTCCCTAAATGAGTTCCCTTGAGGGGATTTTTCAACTTCGGGAAGAGAGAAAAGTCACAACGACTCAGGTCAGACAAATAAGGAGGCTGAGCAAGCGCAGGAATGCTTTTTTTGCCAACAACTTGTTTATTGAAATTGGTGTGTGACAAGGAGCATTATCGTGATGCAACACCTAGTTGTTCTTCATGTTTGGACTTACAGCAATGACCCTTTTTCGAAGTTTTTCAAGAACCTCCCGCAGAAGTGTTGACTGACCGTTTGGGCTTGAGGTAGCAACTCTTTGTGCACGATTCCGTGTATATTGAAAAAACTAATCAGCATGCATTTAATTTTCGACTTCGTCATCATTGCTATTTTGGATCTTGGAGAGGTTGAAGAGTGCCACTCCATGCTCTGGCGCTTGGTTTCTGGGTCGTACGCAAACACCCAAGGCTCGTCACCAGTAATGACACGTTCTAGATTTTGCACATACCATAAATCAGCATTTGCATATTATTTATTCATCGTTCCAAAATCAGCTGGAAATCATATGCTCATATTAAACACCATAGAATCTGATATCGTGATAAAAGCGGAATTTCTCGTTCATCTTGACTTAACGAATTCTTTTATTCAATTACCATAAATAACATAAGAAAAGTAAGCGATCTGACTTAATGCCAGTAATGTATCATTACCATCATTGTCATCAAATATTCATAAATTCTAGTTTGGTTTGATCCATTACTCCACTCAACATTGACACATGATAAACTTCTTATCCGCTAATTTTTTTTCCTTTTCGCATGCGGATTCTTCCTCGGTCCTATTTCCAATTAATTTTCCTTCCCAAATGTTTTTCAAATATTATCACACAAAACCTACCTTAACCGCTAGATTACATAGCAAAAAAAAGCAGGTAAGAATAATATTAATCTGGTATTTAATGTATATAGGAGGAGTTAAATTCAAGCCTTTGTGGTGAAGTTAATAGACTTTTTTTGCCTTAACTAACATAGTTTCCGTTGTGCTATTCCTTAAGCAAACGTATTTATCAATTTTCATCATCATTCGTTTGAAGTACATGACCTTCAAATTCTATCAATCATTTCCATTGTTACTTGCCCCAAGGTATCATCACATTATCAAAAAAGTTCCAACATATTTACTTTACAAGGTAATCAGTTTTACTAAAAACTAAATTAATGAAAAGCGACTGTTAACTTTACTGAATTTTGACATGGGATGACTAAATAGCTTAACATTTTCACTTTACACTTTAATGTAATGATTACTCTTGATAAATTATGAGTAATTCTCAAGAGACCTTCATTTCCTAATGGCAACTAAAGTCCAGACTTTTCAGAACACAACAGACGATATATATTCTGAAAAAGGTCGCGGTGAAATATTCTTTAAAAATATGAAAGTACTGTTATTTTTTTAGCAAAAAAGTCAATTTTATATTTCCTCCAAAATTTTCATGCATAATTTTTCTGTGGTGATTTATCAAATCAACATTTCCTAAACCAATATATATTTCGCACTCGCGCTTCAATTATTATCCATTTTCCAAATGTTTCCATGGTTTACCTCTTTGATCGCATTCATTAATGACACTCATGTTACGTGCAGCTATTACTTTTCTTCTGTCTTTTCATATTTCGTGAATACAAAATACCTTCATACGTTTTAAATTCTTCATTTTCAGCCCTTTAAAGGTAGTTACACTGTAGAACTATTTTCCCTGACCTATTTTGACAATGACTATCCCGTGCACCCCAGGAAGCTCAACCGCTAGCATTCCGGGAACTCTTATGGAGCGTTCTGCCAATTCCTGTATATCCGTTCGCCGATTCTGAGATCCTACTTCTACGTCCTACGCGCATGACCTTAAAGTTGCCGCTCCAAAAGCCTCTTTCAGTTTATTTTATTTTCCTAGTTTCCAAAATACTGAATTCACTCCTTGAATTTCCACTTAAAAGCTCTAGAGTGTTACTCAATTTTGAAACGATTACTTTCACGTTCATAGCTGAAATTTTATATTGTGTTTTGTGATTGGTTATGCATTCTGTGCAGAATTCCATGGTCACAGAGCCAAAGGCGAAATTCTAAATTCAAGGATATTTTTTGCTCGACTGTTATTTTTTCTTAAAATACCGAAAGAGAAGAGAAATACCTATTTCAATGCGGACGATGATTTATACTAAAAATGTATTCAACATTAACTAAGCGAAATAAGACGGATTTTAGCGATAGTGCAGATATATAAAATAAATAATTATTCTATGGTATATTAATCAGGATCACGACACCTGTAGCTATTGTCATATGCAGACATCTGATTGAGGTTGAGAATGAGGTTGAGACATGGCACCTTTGATTAAGAGGGTATGAATACAAAATTAAATTGTAATAACAGTTAATAAACGCTTCACGGTTTCCCATGATACTATTTATTAACAGAAGGTAAAGAAGAACAGTATCTATTTATATGAACATAATTAAATGTAAAAAAACTCCCCGGAATAATTTCCCGCCAAACTAATTATAAATTTCTACCCTTCTACGACTAATCGAAGTTGCCACATTTGCCTTGCATTGAGCAAAATTATACGTCTAGAAACTATTCACAGGTTAACAACTGGAATGTACGTCCGATATTATTATCACATTTTCTAATTAGTTTCATGAATTTTAATTAAATATCTAATTAAAAATGACACTCCAGAAGAAAATATTTCACGTTTTAATACTTTTTACATAAGAGGAACGATCATTTCGCTGAATGATAACGTAATTAATGTCATGGATTCAACCGGAAATATCGTCTCGTAAGTTGTTTCACTGCAAACAAACAGCGTATAAGACAGCAATATCAAAACAAACATAAATCTGGCAACGAGACGTCTTGGCAACCCACAGATCAATAATTCATGATCAATGAAAACATATCGTTCGTAGAATTTCAAAATATTTATTTGGTGAAAAAAAACAAATGTACAAATATCGCTTATATACTCAATCTTTGTATGCTGATTTCATGCTTAAAAACTAGAGGCGCAAAACTCGTTCTGGTTTTACCTAGTTCATAGCACTTAAGACGGAATGGTCGAAGAGAAGGAGAACTTTTTCCAAGTCTTAAAAATGCATCTGAATGCCCTCTTGTGTTTTCAAGTACCAATAGAATGATTTCTCACTTGAAAATCTCGTCTGGAAAATTTAAGAGCCTGGAACTAGGCACGAATGAAAAAAATGAGAGTAATAAAAAAATAGACACGGATGCCAAACCTTTTTGCACCAATAATTGAAAAGGTGCAACTTAGGAAAAACTTCAAAAATCCCACTTTAAATACAGTATCTAAAATAAATATAATTTATCTCAATTGGAATTTTTTTGCTACCTTATAGGTTATGTGAATCTTATATAAGAATATCAACTGACAATCTATGATGTCCGGTGATTTTACCTCATAAATCACTGAGCTACAAGACGGATTTAAAATTATATTAGTTCTTAAGAATATAAAGCGATAGTGGGAGATTTTATTGTTGAATATCCTTTGAATAAATTTTTAGAATATTAGTAAATTTTTAAAGTGCTGAAAATAATGATTGCAGTGAGCAAAACAAAGAGAAACTTCTTTTTCTCAGTTCTCTTGGGCTCAAAACAAAGTAAAAATATGTTGCAGAGAAATATTCGAAATTTCCGAATACATAGCTCTAAAATCTTTACAAAATATCTCATTGCCAAGTGAAAAATCTGACAATTGACATGAGAGTACATTTGCGTGCTTTTCCTGGATAAGAAAAACGAAGAGGGGCCTAATTATTGTGAAAAATTAATTACATTGAAAATGTACTAATTTAAATAAATGCTATTCTGCCAACGGGTCTTGCATTCTAGCCCCAAGAGAGATGTGGATGATGTAACCGAAATTAAAGATTTAGAATTACTCCCGTGAATTTCTTGCAAATCTATTTATTGAAGCTTTTCATCGCGTAAAATTTCAGATCTTCAGTCCATTAGGTGTTGCTTTGATATACTGTACAGTACAAAAAGGTGTATTTAAGTATTTACCGGGGATCGGGATGGTGCGGAGGCTAACGTACAGGCTTCCCACCTCGAAGGCCCGGGTCCTGGAGACAACAAATATTTTTCAGTGGTATCCCGATCCCTACTTGAGGTGTTTTGTGGAGAGCACTTTGACTGAGTACGACGTCCTTCGGATGGGACGTTACACTACGGACCCCTTGGCGCCTTTCAACAAAAGTGGGCCAATGCCGACGCCGGGTTTCTCTCCACCCTCCCTTTCCCACCCATCCATAATGGCGCAAATGACCTCACCTGTCGGTCGTCCCCCAAGCAAAAAAAATAAAATACTTTTATTAAGTATTCACCCCGAGGTTTAGGCCTGCGTCTTAGGGCAACATCTGATTTTCCGAATTATATTACTTTATTTTTTCATTAATGAAATTAAACGTAAAAAAAACGAAAAATTCTCCGGATATCTAAAACAAAGACTTTCAAAAAGTCAGCAGAGTTCTAAAATGCTTCCTAACGTTTTTTTTAATAATACATGACTTAACTCAATTCCACACCAGGTCTATTGGGAAAAGGCAATAAAAATACCAGCCAATATCTACATATAAGACTCAATGCAAAATATTGCCTTATCAACAAGCTTATTAATATGTTTTAAGCCAGATGCATTAGATCTTGTCGTACGTTCTCAAGATTTAAGTTAATTTAAACGTTCGTAAACTCCCCATGGTACCGTTCAGAAGCAAACGGGATATTTTACTGAACAAGTTAAACTTTCCTTAATTTTCCCTCAACTTGAAATAACTCATGGGTTCATACATAGATATAGAGCTATAAACATCACGGCAACGAATGTGGGAGTAAAGTAGGATGTCGAATGAATGAGTGTAAAGTAGGATGAAATTTGGCCTATACATGCAAAATAGAAAAACATCATTTATTAAATATTTGTGAGCCTGGTTAGCGTAAAATAGTTGACAGAAAAGTTTAGCATACCCAAGGTCATTTTTCCAGGGCCAACTCTCTGACACGCCAATTTTCCTGAAATTTACATACATCGATCTGGGGCGTGGTGTTAAAATTTTCATAGCAAGAACTGCAAAATGTGTTATGAGTAAGATAAAGATTATTATTATGATATATTGATATACTTATCAACAGAAGAGATTAAATGGATGGTAAATCAAAATACAGTCATTTTGAATTCGTGTTTTTAATATTATACTACACTGCATAGCATGGAGATCTTCATTTGAAAAATTGACGAGAAAATGGCCTTTCGCAAATATCGCTGAGTTGCAATTGAAGTGTTCGACTGAATTTTCAGTTTTGGTGAGGAAATCAAAAGTAAAAAAATGCAGATATTTTTTTAGGGCAGAAAAGGACAATCAGGTCACAAGGTCTACGTATCGTTTCTTTGGAAGAATTCAAATCGGGAGAGAAGGGAACACGGTTGTGGGGTCGTGAGCAAAGAGAATCGGGGTGAGAAGGACGATTGTATTTGAAAGATCGGACGGAATAGTATTGGTTGGAATCAACATTGGATTTGAATTCGGAAGAGAAGGAGAGAAATGAGATGAAGAAGAGATGGACGTCGAAGAGAAGAAGGAAGGGAGACTGGAGGAAGATAAGGGAGAGGATAGGAACAAGAGAAGGAAATGGGAGAATCAAATGCGAGAGTGCGTGCGTCTAGTGACGTGAAATGAGAAAGGGGGAGAGTCTGGATGAGGGCGGAATAGGGTGTCGGAGGGGATCTTTTCCCTATTACTCGGTTCGGAACACTATGATGTTGACATCGACCCCTTGGCAACCAATCTCGTTCTTGCTAGGTCACATCATCCTGCTGGTTGGAATAACAAGGGATCCGAAAGAGGAAATAATAAAGTATTGGTACGGAGGATGACGATAAGAGAGGATGAGAGAAAGAGGGGTGGAGAGACGAAGGAAAGACGAACGGAAGATTTGTGACCTCGAATGAAAGACTGCCACACGTAGGATGGAGCGTGCCCTGCTTCGAAATCGGGAAAATACATTTCCAGAACTTTAAGTTAGCGTGCACACGCATTGGTATCGTTTGAATATTTCCCTTCCACCCCCTCCGCGTGTACTCCCAAATGCAAAAGGTTTTTCCAAAGAGCCTGCGTGAGAAATAGGACTAGAGAAGGCTTCAGAAAGAACCTCCTCATCTCAACGTGAAGTCCTCGCCACGTCCTCTTCGCCCCATTCATCTACGTTCACACAACACCCCCCTCCCTCGAAACCCATTCCTTTCCGTCCTCTCTTCTTAAAGAATTCCGTCTAACCCTCACGCGCCGAAAATGAATCTTGGCGAAAGACGCGGATGACTTTCTAACTTTGAGGCCTCAAAAGCTTACGCCCTCTCTCCAGGGCGTTGAAGGAGAAGGAAACTTGTTGTTACACACATATCTCTCTAGTTTCGACGAGCCGTACGTTTATAAAAATCCATTCCATAAATCTAAGATGCAAAGTAACATTTGTACCCATTGAATATGATTCAATGGTGGTTAAATATTTTGGAGAGCTCTCCTTGCTCACAAATGGAGAGACTAAAAGTTATGCTGGCAAAGATTGGGCGATAATAATTGCTGAAAGCTAATAATTCACAATGATAAAGAGAGCTCTGTCATACGCCCAAATAATTTATCCATCAAGTATATTTGTAACGGATGATTCCGCAAATGGTGAAACCTATTGTAGAAATAAATTAAGTATTGTGAAATTTTACAAATTCATTTTTGTTTGTTACAATTTATAGATTCTACCAAGTGATGCCGTATAACGATTAATTTATTAATTCACTGCACCAAAATGGAAACTATTGGTATTCTACTTGTTAGGGTAGGCTACACTGGATGAATTTTTTGGAAAAAAAATTTTTTTGTTGAAAAAATTTTTAAAGTGTGTGGAATTACAAAGTCAATGATTTCATTTCAATACACAGATGATCACAGCCTAAACAACGACAAAGTCTTTGGCCTTCCATACAAAACAGCCAGATGTCCGATGCTAAAATAAATCTCTCTTCAATTCCGCATAATTATTTCCTTCATAATCTGACAAACATTCATATCCTTTTCCTACATTAAGAAGATAAGTAGGAAAAGGCTCGAAACGTAGGTTTTTTCATTTTTATCATACCCCCTCTTTGATTGCATAACGTTTTCTTCTCGAAGACGGTTTTCATCATTTCATCGCCAATCATCACGTTTTGCATCCATCTTTCTTATCACTTTAGGATTTCGCCTAACAACCCTCGTTTGTTTTCTTTTCTTGCCATTTCAGCTTTTCCATCCTTCTGCCAAACCACATTTCAAAAGCTTCCAATCAACGCCCAAAGCCTTGATTAAACGACCATGTTTCCACCCAGCATAAAACTTAGCTTCATAACAACGTTTTAGTGAGTGCTTTCTTAACATCCTTACACATCCATCCCTGAAATAAATTCCCTCCATCTCGTAAAATTTTCTTTACCTACGGGAATTCTTCCCTGGCTTACAATTTTCATATTATTTGGACCATCTTGGTCCATAAAACTACCATGATAGGTAAACTGCTCCATCTGCTCCAGTTTTTGCCCTCCTATTTCAAGATTCAACTCAGCCTTCCTGATTCTCAAAACCCTCGTAACCATTGTTCCGTTTATACTTATCTCATCTCACACTAATATGCTATACTGTTCCCAAAACCTCATACCTGAATTTCTAACTTAAGTTTCAACATATGTAGATTAGACTGAATTCATAAATTACTCATCGATTTTCATTCCTACCTCCAGTTCTTCCGATGCCTTTGTTCTCCTATTTCCTCCACGTATACACATACGTTTAAAAGCAAACGAAAATATGATGGACACCCCTGTCTTACTCCTCTCTGAACACTAATCTCCCTGACGTACAATACGCCAATTGCACATGAGCTGTCTATCTCAGACTGCTCAGGTGCGTGCATGAGTTTCGGATAAGTCTTCTATTCCTACAATCTACCCCTACTTTCGGTCCCGGTAGCGGCAGGGTAACGCCTTCGCCTGCCAATCCAGAGGGTTTTCCTCCATCTACGGCATGGATTTTTGTAACTGTCTTTACCGTAATGTATAAAGGTCAGATGAAATAAGGAAGTATGAAGTCTCAATATCGCTAAATAAATAAAGTTTCTGCAATACATTTGTGAATCCTACCCATTTTACTCAACATACAAAACGAGCAAATATATTCTGATTTTATTCTACGTTCTTCTTATCAAATGACCTGAACTATGGTATCATGCATGCCTATCTCTTCTTGAAAGCAAACTGATAACCCTTCTCTCTTTCGTCTTATTGATGATATTAATTACCCTCGCACAGCATACACCACCATGGTTTTTCTCTCCAGTTGATTATCGCTTAATTTTACTCTTTACCTCCTTGTACTTCATATTTTCGTGTTCCAATTCCTAATCTCATCTAACTTCCCTATCAACTGGTCTTCCTTCATGGTTTCCTTTTCCTATTTTCCTGTAATTTCGCTACGGCTTTCGATATCCATTTATTTGGCATGCTCCCATCCTCATCTGTTGTACTTGGCTCCCTGTCCTCACTCATAATTTTCTCCACTGCCTCCTTGCGCTCATTTTCTTCCCGCTTAATGTTTCCGCATTTCATTTCCATAACTGTAGTCCTTGTTTTATCCTCTTGAATTTGTCTTTGCACCTTATTAGCACAAAATTATGATCTGAATTCGCTTACGGGATACTGAAAATTAATCACGCTGCTCCGAAATTTATATCTAGGTATAATGCATTTTGATTCCTTCTGAATACCGAGGATTTTTATATGAATACGTAGACTTATTGTGGTGTTTTAGTCAAGTGTTCATTATAATCAAGCCCTGTCCCCTGCTTTTAACCGTTTTTTGATTAAATCTCCTATTGATTACTCTCCTAATATTCCATATCCCTATTCTAACTGTTGCTATCAATGTTTTGTAAGGGCATCGTGATATTACGACCAAGGAAGCGTTGCTTCTCGTACCTCTATGCACGACAAACGGCCCATTGGGCCGAGTCTCCTAGCTGACAGTACCCATATTCAAATTATTGTCTCTCATTGTTCATGGGATAATTGATTGAGGTGGTTTCCCGTTGCCTTCCTCAATACTGTGACTCAAATGGCCCCCCCACTGGGGTCAGACGCCTTACTGAGGAACAGACGCTGCGCAGACTACCTTTCGCCTAACCTTCAGCCTATCTGGCATGGACTGTTTTAATGTGCCCTCCCCTTCCAAGTGGAGGGCACATAAAAACAGGAAGACCGGATAAGCTAAAGTAATTACGGCGTTTACCATGGAAACCTTAATATGAATGAATGAGAAACATTAACCTCTGATGGGCAAGGCAAATCGAAACGGCAGAGCACCTCAATTTTAAAAAAATGTTTGTTTTTGTAAAGAGCTCAAAGTATTCAACGATATTTTTAAAATTATAATAAATTTGAATAATCTTGAAAGTATGATCTCTAAAAAAAAGGAGAAGAGAAAGTTTATTTACTTAATATGACCTAGACTATACCTTTCAATAAAAAGCAAATTTGCCTTCGGCCCGAGTTTCTCTCAAAAATTAATATATACTTGTAGAGGCGTAAATTTTTAAGAGCTGTTCATGAGTAGTATTTTTTATAATTTTTTCTCGTGTAACTAAGCCATTCTAAAAATATCATAAATTTATGAACACAATAAACAATATAAACACACATTAATGTGTGAACAAATCATTGCCACAAATGCATCTTTGACTCATTGATCATGTTATGTTTTATATTATAAGGATATTCTTTTACAAATAGTTTCGATTACAAGTAAGGCTTACCTTAATTGTAGAACTTCAAAAATTTCTCGACTTCGATTTTGTTTTTATCGCAGGAGAACTCCAACTCTTCAAAATCATTTGGAAGGAGGAAATGTCGGCCGCCAGTGACGAAAAGATACAGCACCGATGAACGGATGTACATGATCTCATTGCTATAGCCACGTGAGGATTCCCTAAGAAGTAAACACGGACAAACATTTCATAAATGGCGATGAAGATGGCTCAGGTTGTAAAGTAACATGTTAAGGAAAAGCTAGCAAGTGAATATTAAGTGCAGTATTCTCACCTAGCCATATTTGACCAAGTAGAGAAATAATAATTATAACTGTTATTTACGAACCAATTAGGTGTCAATCAAAACTTTTTAGTCTATTTCTTCCAAGATTATTAGAAGACGTTTAAACGACGGAGGAAAACATACTTTTGGGGTGTTTTAAATGATATGAAAATAAGCATGGACCTAATAGAGCGAGGTAATGATTTTGCCGCATCTATATTTTTATATTTTTTCTAACATTCTATGTATTTATTTTTACTAACCAACACTCATTTCTAAGCTAAAAGGGTGTTTATAACTGATAACTAAGGCAATATAACTTCATCTTTCTACGGAACTATAGAATTAGAATTGATGCATTTTTTCAGAAAAACATCAAAGAATTTTGTCATTGTAAATTTATTGTATTTTAATGTAGGGCAGTGTTACGAAGAGGGGTAAGGCAGGGATGCCCATTGTCACCGGTGTTGTTCAACGTATATGTAGAGGAAATGATTAAAGAGGCATAGGAAGAACTGTAGGTGGGAATGAAAGTCGGAGGGGAATTTGTAAAATCGGTTATGTTTGCTGATGACCAAGCATTAGTTGCTCAGTCAGCCAAAGGGTTGCAAGCATTGCTGAGTGAATTGGAGATTCAGTGCGATAAATATGGGATGAGAATCAATATTATTAAAACAAAGGTTATGCGATTTCCCAGAAAGAAAAAGGCTAAGCTAAATATTAACATAGGCGGGAAAAAAATAGAACAGGTAGAACAGTTTACATATCTCGGAAGTGTTTTGGACCAATACGGTCAAAGTGGTAGGGATATAAGGAGAAGAATTGCATTAGGCAAGGAGGCTTTCTCAAGGAGGAGGGAGTTGATGACGGGGACGTTGAGTAGGGATGTTAAGACAAGACTTGTAAAAACTCTGATATGGAGCGTAGCTATGTACGGTGCGGAAACGTGGTCACTGAAGCAGGAGGATAGTCGTAGATTGGAGGCTTTTGAAATGTGGGTGTGGAGAAGAATGGAGAATGAAATGGACCAAAAGGAAAACAAATGAGGAAGTACTGGAGATGGTGGGTGAGGAGAGGGGTTTGTTGAGAGAAATCCTATGGAGGCAGGAAAAATGGATGAAAGGCGTGTTGAGCGGTAGTGGAATGTTGAAGAAGGTAATAAAGGGGAGACTGTTGGGCAAGCGAGGAAAGGGCAGGACCAGGATAGGGATGTTGGACGGGATGAAGGGAGGAAAGAAATACACCGAGATGAAGAGGGACCTGATGTAGATTAGGCTGCTGGGTTTGTTTGGAGTTACAAAATGTTTATTTGATAGTTGTGTCCATCCAAAACCCTACTTTAACCGGTAGATTACCTAATAATTACTTCTCCTATCATGGCTGGCAAACTTCACTCTTCTCCAAACACAAGATATTTGTACCTCAGATACTTGATTCAATATGCCTAATTCCTAACATCTAATGATTCAGATGTCATTTTCACATTTTTCAGATTTCACTTTCTGATATATTATTTTCAAATTTTATAGAGGGAAATAACATTCAGAATTACCAGTTTTATGTGGTGGAAAGAAGCTATATTCAATTAGATACTGTAATACACTTCCACAAATTACTTATTAATTGTTTTTCGAAAAAGTGTTCATAAATTGCGAAACAAAGGCCTTTATTGAAGGTGGAAATAGTAACGGCATGAAAGTATTGAAAAAATTAAGTATTCACACACAACGTTCAAGATTACATTTAAATGTAGGCCAACTTGAACTAATGGGCTTTCCGACCATTAAAAATGAAACTGATGAATTTCAAATTAGTTGCAATAAAATTCAAAAGTAACCAGTGGTAGTATGGTTCCAAATCGCATAGAACACACTTTTGCTAAATTATTGGTGGGTGACTCCAATTAAAAAATTTCCATATTGTATTAAAATCATGCCAGTAACATTTTTCTGTGATCTAACCGTCTCCAATCAGGAATGTTAGCACAATTCATAAAAGTACGATCAAAATTCATTCATCTATCAACATGAATGTCACTACTAGAAAATATTGTATATCATATTAATCAATATTTGATAAAAAGAAATTGTAAAAACAAGAATAAATAGAAATAACTCATGCATGTAGCGTGAATTCAAATATGATGGATGGAAAAACGATGAAAATATCTCACAAGAAAGAGACACGTAAAACAATCGTAAAACCAAGATGATTAGACGTTTCTATCATAGTTTTCATCGATATGATTCTCGCAAGTCACTCCTCTTAATGCGAGTACACTATCAACTTAATGATTGGATATTATTTCTTCAAACCATTAACCATGTCCCATTTCGATAGCTTCCTTCAGTGCGAGGCAATTTATGGAGACAGAAAGCAGTACGAAGTTCTATAGAGGATCGCTATAATTGACTTACGAGCTCAGTTTTTTCTTATGTATCTGGTCACGGGATAGCTAGTGCTTTACGCTGTCAGTTTGCACTTTATGGTCCAAGGTATCAATGTTCCATCGCTTTCCTGGACTACGCCAGATTCCCGCTTTACGAGGTCAACTGATCAATTCTTCATTTCTCGAGTATCCCTGGAGACCCACATGGAGCTGCCCGCAGACGACATCAAGGGAAATTTTTTCCTCTCCATCCTGCGAACTTCGTCGTCCCTCGCTGGGCAGCGTCAAAAAGAAAAATAGAAAAAAGGGAGCCCATCTTTTCTTTTTCCCTCTCCGGTCGTTTAACATGACCACGGGATGACGCTGGTTGGCGTCCCGTCTTACTCCTCCCTTCCGTGTCCTTCAATCTCTCGAACCGTCCACTTTACCAACCTTCCACTTTCGTGCCCTCCTCGTCTTTTGTCCGGTATTCTGAGGGAATTGAATTCGAATATTCATATCTTGAGACTTGTGCTGAGTGGGAACTCAGGATGGCCTTGAGGCTTCCTTCCTGTCCGCTTTGGATCCACTCTGGGGGCCTCCACTCCTTCCCAATGGGGGAGATCCTAACGGGGATTCTACTTATTTAAAGGGAATCGAGATGTGTCCTTCGAAGAGAACGGTAAAGGCTTCAAAAGGATCGGCGACGGCGGACCAACGCGGCAGAGGCGACGTCCGAGCACTATTCGCGGGGATGCCCCCTTGGGGTGACTCGACCGTTAACTTAATGAGATTAAAGACGAAGTGTGAATTCATAAGCACTTGGTTTGACGGTGGAAAGATTAATGAAACTATCCAATCTCAGCATGAGAGAGATGAATACCTTTAGTTCCGTCATCAATAGGTATCATTGTGGTGGACGCAAACACTGACGGATTATTCATAAATTAGACTAATATATACCAATTACTTTATACAATTTTCTCTAGAGTAATATATATATATATATATATATATATATATATAATCACACTGAAAAGGATATAAGGAAAAGGGATGGGAACATATATAAAGGATGAACACAGGAGAGGTTGGGAAGGCGGAATCAGGCAGAATTACGAACGTAAAAATATTTCCTAGACCGGGATATGATAATATTTTTACTTTCGTGATTCCGCCTTCCCCACCTCTCATGCGTCCGTCCTTTATATATGTTCCTATCCCTTTTCTTTATATCTATTTCCATGTGAATTAATATTTGCCCGCCGTATGGCTGGATTTCGTGTTTGAATGTGAGTGTGTATACAGGTATTTAATTGTAATAGTTTTAGCCTTAGTTTTAGGCATTAGTTTTCAGCCTATCAGTAAAATGACACTTTAAGATTACCAACCGCACCTTTACCATCACACAAGGGAACACCGTGAACATAAAAAGCCTATATTTAATAAATTCTGATTTCAGTAAGTCAGAACCAGTGACTTGCTAATGTTTGTTTTCCCTCATGATAATTTTTAATTCATCCATTTAAATCAAAACCCTTGTTTTAATAATTGTGCGCGCCTCTTCCTTTTACTTTTATGTATTTATGAAGTTTCCAGGCTCTCTTTCGTGTTTTTGTTGTTTCTATGCAATTGCCTCTATTTCATTTTTCATTCACAGTCTTCGATCCGAGTCGTTCCTGTACTTTCTCTTGAAACATCCAACTTGGTGAAACTATACGTAATTTATCCATTTCGGCACAAAAAACAACTAAGAAAAGAGAAAGCGGTTGTTCTGTCACTGGAATAATGTAAGATGCAAAAGGGTTAGAAGAACACTGCATATCCTGAGGTAAAATGTATAATGCCTAAATATATTGCCTTTTTTGGCTCCAATTCCTTCGGAAATTTCTCATCAGATATGAATGAAACGAAGGTTGAAAAGGAGTCATGACCAACAGCAGGACCTCTCAGGATTAAAAGCCGTTGGTTCACCAATAGAGTTTTCCTTGTGAATGAGTACCACTTCTCCAAAAAGCTCCCTTTTACTGGAGGTATTAATCCCTCACCTGCTAACCCTTTCCGAAAGGGTCTTTTGCAAACCGTCCAACCGCCATCACGGCAACCTAACCATTCCTCCTGCTCCTTGGCTTTTAAAGGATTAGGCTCCCGTTTCTCCTTACACTCCCAATTTATTCTTCAATCCGAGCCCTTTGATATGCACGCTCCGTTTAACTCTGGAGGACTGTCTAAGATCTCAAACGTAACAAGAGTAATCAATAAGGAATATAATATTCTTGAGGATGCATATTATCGTTTCACATTGTACAGAGCAAGATGAGCATACATTCTATTCAGTTTAAATATATTTAAATGCATATTTTATGTTAATAATTGTTTGAAAAGTTCTCTTCATCTGTACTTCATTAACAAAAGCTTTCTCCATAGATGCCTAGATGATATTATGGAAATAAAAGCGTTAGTTTAGTAAAAACAGAAATGAGTTTCTTATAAAATAATTCCACATTTCCGTAAAATGTCATAATCAAGTATATAACCCCTGTGTAACTATCCTTAAATGAAGTCCTTAATTATATCCATAGATGCTGTGTTAAAATATCACTGGATCAAGACTATTGGCAAAATGCGTTACTTTAATGCTCAAGCGTGAGTTAACCTGAGGAAATAACGAATGGCAGTGCAAAAAACAAAGGGTTGCCCACAAAATATCCAGTGAACGGTCGGCCGCCGAATTTAGACCTATAATACCATAATTGCCGGGATACCTTTTTTTCTTTTAAAGTTTCGAAGGGAGCCAAGCGAGCTCCACCGTTCTCTGCCGTTTCCGTTCTCCATTTAAAGAGGTGTATCTCATCTGGATGAATGCCAGCGCGCGTACTCGGGGGATCCAAATTTTACATTTATGTCTTCATTCTTGTTGGCGTGTTTCACGCCGTTCCCGCTAAAAACGGAAGCCTTTTCCCCGCCAGTTGCTTTTACGTCCATCTACCCCTTCTCCCACCTCATCCGCTAGCACAACAACCTTCCACAACTACCATCCTCCCCTTCCTCCCCTCCTTTCCACCTCTCTCTCTCTTCCCCGCACCAAATCTAATCCTCATTCCAACGACTACAACCTCTTTCTCTCTCTTTATACCACCTCCTAATCTTCCGACCTGCTCCCTCCTGACTTCCACCCGTCCTCTTAAATCCACACTCTTGGAACAAATCCATTCGATTTAATGTTTTGTAAAACCGCTGGATGGCGTACCTAAATCAAATTTGCACCACCTCCCCCAGGTTCCCTTCTCTATATAGCCCTCACTATTACAACAGGCATTACTTTCGTTTCCCCATTCCTCCAACCGATCCCTCCAATGCATTCGCCCGGATATCTTCCCTCGCGCGAACCTCATATCTTATATGGCCTACTTTAGGACACCTTGGCCGAGCCTAATTGCTAATTCATAAACGCTCACACCTGTGGACCTCTACGATAGCCAGTGTAAATTAATAAAAATTATATAGTCGTCCGTTGGAACTGCTAGCAGCATTAGTCAACGTTTCATTAATGACTGTAACTGCTGTAAAAAGAAATGGAAGGGGGCCATGGAATTACATCTTTACAATATGCATTATTTTCCTAGGCCCTTTAATGCCATAATATATTAATTTTTAAACTTTCAAATGTATTGTATAATTTTTAAACTTATTATTAGTTGATTAGTATTGAGTTGAGATTTGAGTATAATATATTGGTATTGAGATTAGTTGAGTATAATTACATTCATCATTATTAATTGAAATTTAAACAAAATTAAAACTTGAAAGCAAGCAGTCTAGACCTACTCATCTAAAAATCAAAGCGTCATCGGAGATCGCAAATTTTCTTCTTTAGACAATAGCCTGAGATTCAATAATTCACGTTTTAAATTCCAATGTCAATTCTAAACAATGAGCTTAAATTGATAAATCTATTGGGACGATTGAATTTCCGTGCATGAGGATATACCCTATATTGGCCGACACGGTTGAAACTCTAGGTTTTTTTTCCCAATCTACGTGTTCAATTTCAGCATAATTTGGACTAAATTTGGAGTTTAATTTGAAATATGGCTACCCAAACTATCGAAATGAGCGAATACACTGATGATTTAATTAAAAATGTACTTTCACTTTTGTTATTATATACTGTTGCTTTTTATTTGATTGCCGCCATCAGCGAGAATTATGAAGGTGGGGTTATCGATAACGATGTTGACTTATTAGGTAGCGGGGAAAAAATAACAATGGTTTAAGTATTCTCTTATTTCCCTATTTCATTTATTCCTTAAAGACAAATCTTAATAGGGTATTGATATATTGGTTTTTTACGGGATCCATTAAAAAAAGTAAAATTATAAATATATCCGAGGAAAATTTCACAGAGGCATATCACTCGAAAGCCGTAACTGCCTAATGGCCTTCTGGCAGTTTTAATGAGCACACAGACTCAATCCCCTTTTCCTCCGATTAATGAAGCTCCTAAGTTTTTCGATGACACTTCCTACCACTACATTTCACTTCCTATTTAAATTTTCTACTGTAAATATTTCCAAATTAAATAACTTTTCATTGTTAATCCATTCATTTTCTCACGCATTTATTTCCACATTTTAAGAGAAATCCTTAATTTATAATAGAGTAATAATTCGTTTGATTTGAACTGTTTAACTAGAAACACTTAAGCATCATCAAAAGAGACAACAGTTTTGATAATAGCTATTCGATTCAAGTATTCAAATTTGCACTTTGCTCCAACCGTCCATTTAACTTGGCGAAAAAGAAGTATGTAACTAAACGCATTACGACAGAACTAATTTTAAGTAGAAAAATTGGTTCAAAATTAGGCTTGTTTCCATTACGATAATTTCATTCAGCACGAAAATAATGTAAATTCTTCATGCAAGGCAGCTATTGGATAAATATAAACTCTTTCTTGATAGAAAATTGAATTACGGAAGTACGGGTAATTTTCTTATGAAATAAAGCCTTAAAATGAATGATTTTATCTAAAACTATGAAATGATGTGAACAAAGATATTGTAACATGCTGACAAGCATCCTTGGGAAAAAACGCCTACAATCAGTTACCCAATATTACCAATGTACTTGGAAGAAAACAAAAAGTGATGGGAAATTGACCTGCAGATACGGGTACGATACGGTTACGTTACGAAGGAAATGGTAAACATGGTAAATGCAAGGAAATACAGAAAGATATCAATTGGACTATAGTAAGATTGACCATAGTTTGAATGAATGGTGTAATGTAGCTCAATTATTTTCTCGAAAGCTGATGCATATTTGGATCACAATTCAGTTCCCATGAAACATTACACTTCATGGGAAAGAAACTATTTAAATATCTCACAAAATTAATGAGATTGAGAAATGTAGAAGTATCAGAAAATCAAATGCAGAGGACCTTACATGAGCGAAGAGAAAGTAGTATCGAGAGGCATTTCACAAAAAAAAAGAGTAGGGGACGAGTAGAGTTGAGGACAGATGGTAATATCTCAAACAAGGTAGTGGCCTATTAAACAATTGGAGCGCTAATTAAAAAATCGGAGAAGAATACATTGATTTACAGGGCTATGAATTGAATGATGGAAGAAAGAAGGAAAAGGAAGAACGTCAACAAAGAATTTGAGAAAATCAAGGACAGAGAGCTTATCATAAGCTAAGACAAGAAAATAACAGGGCAAGGAAAATGGCGGAATGAACTTCCCTAGATTAAGGAGAATTTGCAAAGACAGAGCAAAATGAACGCATCATTAACAGAGGTGAAGAAACGCGTGTTTTAAAAATTTTAGATCCACTCATAACAACCGAGGTACAATCAACACCCTGAATGCCCCCATTTCACTCCAATCGCATCCACTTCATCCGTCATCCCGCCTCCTAAGAAGAACTATTGAGGACACCAATCGGCGTCCCAAAAAACCGCCCAGAATACATTTCCGTCCGCTGCCCTTTCCTCTTTACAATGCAAAACATACGAATTTCAACAACTTTACATACGAATTTGGTCCAATTCATTGAAACGAACGCAATGTGTATCTGTTGAATATAATTGTGGAAACCTACGAACTTCACTTTTCTGGGTTTCCCCCTCCGTGTGTACCAATGTTCCACCAACGTATGAAATCACACATTCTCGAGTAGTTTCAAGGCAAAAGCTAAACATTATATGGAAAATTATCACAGAAGTTTATTACTTTTTTGCTAGAAGCTCAATTTTAAAAATTATATTTTGATGCATAAATTACGTATTAAAAATAGTTAAATAAATCGTATACAGGGTACACTACCATTATTATGTCTAATAGGTTACATTGGTCCAATGATGCAGTTCAACTAATTAACGCAAAGAAAAGAAAATTGCTATTGAGGAAGCACGGTTAATTTTTATGTGAAAGGGGCCACATGCTTTCATCAAAACCGCATGGCTAATCTTACACGGATGATACCGCAAGAATATATCTCACTACAATGCTTCACGACTCCAGACTCGGCCATTTTAATATCCACAATAATATACCCATTTTTCATGATCACTTCACCTTCAAATATTCCGAAACTACATCCTATTCAGGAAGAAAACGATTTCATTACCTTGCAATTGAACTTACAAGTCTAGTGAGTATCACGTTATTTCAATAATTATTCCATTTTGCAAGCTCAATTTCAAATAATTTGCTAGACATCATCCGCTATATATGTCAGGTAAAGCCATCGAAAAATCTCTCAATAACAATTGATATCTTAGGCTACATAAGGAAGTATGGAAACAGCAAGTTCTGAAAAGTTTCATTACTGAATGAGCCATTACTTTTTTTCAGAGAAGCCAGGAGCAGAAGAAAATGTCGAAAAAACTTTGAGGACTTTTGTGTCAGAAGAAGACTTTCAGCGACTAACCTGAATAAAAGGAAAACACCTACCCGTTCCATTGTCTGAACATACATAGGGGAATAACAATGCAATTTCACAACGAGTTTTCTTATATTTTCAGTCTTACTTAGAAAAAACATTAGTTTCTTACCATCCTAAGAAATAAAAGGAATTTATTCTGTTGTCTTTCATATTTTAGGTAAAATAAGCGACATAGAAAACATTATTAACAATATAGTTATATGTACTATCACTACCAAACGAGGAGGAGAACATTGGCCAGCCAAATGTAGAAAGAAAAGAATGAAAAGTTGCCATATGCATATCCTGCATTTTAGTTTGTAAAATTAGAGCCTGCATGACTGCAAGCAGGTTGACCTCTTGTGTCCTGTGCAAATCTGGTGAGCAATTTCCTCAAATTTAATTCAATTGCTTTAATGTTGTTCATTGAATTAAATTCAACTATATAAACTCTGTTTTGTAAAATAATTGATTGGCAAAGTTTAGAGATTTCGCAGGCAGTTACTTATAACAATAAAAAAAGATGGAGCTGAAGTACCAAGGGTCTATAACTATAAATTCATTAATAAGGGTAGGTTATTTCCGGGAAATAATTCTTACATTTGAAATATTACATAGATTTCACCAAGAGGAAAACAAATATGGCCAATATTATTTCGCATTTTCTCTTTCAATATTCCTCTGGCCAATGGAAAACCCTTTTTCCTTTATTTTATGAGCAATAACGAGCAGTCATTTCGGAGTCAAATGCCTCAAAATGAAAAAAGGGAGATTCTTTCCTCGTATCCTGAAATGTGAACAACCCCATGACCAATTCTACTGTGCAATTGCATAATCCTTAGGATGATCTAAAACAAGTAATAAAGTTTTGATGCAGATTCCGGCCAACATATCCAACAAATTTACTCCCGTGTTCTAAATTCTCTTAGAGTACTTCTATGGATGAGAATCCAAGAACGAATGAAAATAAGGTAGTTAATGTTCATTTCGGGTGTCTTCAGGTGCAGAAATGGTAATGAGTGCGGGAACAGAACTAATTGCACATACAGGTCGTGTAACCTCGTGACCTCCCGGATATATGAAGTCTATTCTGGGTCATGGTTCCCAATCAACGCTTCCACCAATCGATGTTATATGCCGTGAAAAAACTGCGACACAACCAATGAGGAGAATAAAGTCGCAGTATAAGTCCGATCTTTACAATACTCAAAAAGAAAAACTCAACTAATTATTAATGGATCAACTTTTTCCTTCTTCCGTTTGATTTTTAACCCACAGTTGTAGATTCATTGCGTTTAGTAGACTATTGTATTATTTTCAATAAAAATTATATTACGTAAAATATGCGAAAAAGAATAATATATACGTATTTTACGGGCTCACATAATGTGATTATATTAATATAGTATATCCTATGAACGTATAATGAACACGTGGGTCTGTTACAAAGATGAATATTATTAATATTATGAACATTTTAACTACGTTTCCGAAAGATAGAATTGCCCACTGACGGCCATCAGGGGCACGATTACGATACACACGGACGTTGTGTATCACCATGACCCTTGTCGAACGAGTGGCCTATCTTCTTTGTAATTCCCCATTGCAAATACCCCACTACTAATTACTAGTATATCCTAGTACTGGAGTCTGAAGACTATATATGCACTCTTTCCCGTATCTTCAAAACTAGATTTAATTTAAAACATTTTTTTGATTGCTAAATGATTTGAAGTTGATTGGGAACCATGACCTAGAATAGTATTCATGTATCCGGAAGGTCACGAGGATACGGAGCCTATATATGCAATTAGTTCCGTTCCTGCACTCAAAACCATTTCGGTAACTGAAGACACCCGAAATTTACATTATTATTATTGTTAGGTAATCTACTGGTTAAGGTAGGTTTTGGATGGATACAACCACCAAATAAATATTTTGTGACTCCTAACAAAACCCAATCCAGTAACCTACTCTACATCAAGTCTCTCTTCATCTCTGTGTACTTCTTTCCTCCCTTCATCCCGTCCAACATCCCTATCCTGCTCCTACCCTTTCCTCTTTTGCCTAACATGCTCCCCTATATTATCTTCTTCAACATTCCACTACCACTCAATACGCCTTTCATCCATTTTTCCTGCCTCCATAGGATTTCTCTCAACAAACTCTTCTCCTCACCCACCATCTCTAGTACTTCCTCATTTGTTTTTCTTTCGGTCCATTTCACCTTCTCCATTCTTCCCCACACCCACATTTCACAATCCTCCTACCTACGTCTATGTTCCTGTTTCAGGGACCACGTTTCCGCGCCGTACATAGTTACGTTCCATATCGAAGTTTTAAGGAGTCTCTTCTTAACCTGTCTACACAACGTCCCCGTCATCAACTCCCTCCTCCTTGAGAAAGCCTCGTTGCCTCGCGCAATTCTTCTCCTTAGTCCCTGCTTCTTTGACCGTGTTGGTAGAAAACACTTCCCAGATACGTTAACTATTCTACCTGCTCTATTTTTTCCCCCTCCTATTTTCATGTTTAGCTTAGCCTTATTCTTTCTGGAAAATCGCATAACCTTTGTTTTATTAATATTGATTCTCATCCCATAGCTATCGCACTGAACCTCCAATGTTTGCAGCTCCTTAGCTGTTTGAGCGATTAATCCTTAAAATTTACATTAAATACCTTATAATTATTCTTTCTTGGATTTTCATCCATAGAAGTACTCTATGAGAATTTAGAATACGGGAATAAATTAGTTGGATATGTTAGCCTGAATCTGCATCAAAAACTTTATTACTTGTGGTAGATCATCCTAAAGATTATGCAATCACACAGTACAATTTGTCATGGGGTTGTCCACATTTCAGGATACGAGGAAAGAATCTCCCTTATCTCTCTTTGTCATAAAATATGGCGAAAAATCTTCTTTTTCGTAAAAGGTTTTGCCATTAGGCATAGCAATATTGAAAGAGAGATTGCGAAATAATATTGGCCATATCTAGGATTGAATGCCGCGGTGGTCTAGGGGGTAGAGCGTTGGACTACTGACCGGAGGGTCCCAGGTTCGATTCCCGGGCAAGGCACTCTGGGCGCCTGCAGCTCCACCCAAGCTAGTTGATTTTTCGGGTACCAGGTCTTCCTGGGAAACCATAACCGGCACAGGGAAAGGAACTGGCCCCCCTACCCTGATGTGTGAATATTCACACGCCGTCGGGCTTGGTACATGGGTGAGCTCTACCATCACCTATTAAACCGACCTTCGGGTTGATTACTGTGTTTATGGTTTATCTAGGATTGAGTGTCAGAAAAACACCAGCCAATATAACAATAGGACGTAATAGTCTCGTTTCCCTAATTACCGCGATATATCCTTTAAGAACATAATGCTTGTACACGTGGAATAACAATAAAATAAAACTGATGTCGAGGAGAAGGTAGGGAAGAGACACAAAGGGCTTTCTGAAGACGAGTAGTCTATTGGACTGGTTAAATTTAAAGAATCGCGTATTAGAAGTATGGAACAGAAATGCACACATGACGGGTGAATATAACGAAAAAGGTTTAAAGCATAATTATGACTGATCGAAAAACGAGATTTGGCTAAAAGCCTTAAGAAGTGAATCAAAGTGAGGATTGAATAATAAAACCCTATAAAACGTGATTGAAAGGGGTGATAGTTAGGACAACGTTAAGGTTAAGGAGGACAGGTAGGAATAGGGCAGGCATGATGGACGGAATGGAGGGAGTAAAAAATATGATGAATTAAAGAGGGAATTCCTGTAGTGTGAAGTTTCAGGCTTTGGTTTTGTTAAAAGAGCCATGTACTCGTAAATGTATGAACAGAGTGTAAAAATCAACCATTTTTCGTTTCCAAAGTTTAAATGAAGCCATTTACTTTCAGAAACTATTTCACACTATAAATACGAGTTACATAGCTATTTAATTATATTTAGCCATTTAGTCTTCATAATCTCATCATAAAAGTTTAAAATTTTCCCTAAAAATTTAGAATGGATTATTGGGAACACCATGGATTATTTCGAATTTATTAAATTTCAATTTAAATCAGTCAATAAAATACATAATCAAATGGAGAATGTATAAATGGTAACAATTCGAATTCAGAAATGGTTTAAAGTCTTTAAAAAGACCTCCGAATCGCACAGAGACTTCTATATTAATTAAATGTTCTACTAATTTTAATGTTCCCCACATTGACATTGGCACTCTCCTCTTTCCTTTCTCAACTCTGAGGAAGTTGTTTGGAATGTTTTGAAGCCTTAAATTTTATCGATTCTCAGAACTACCTTTGAAGCATTTGAAATTAAACTTACCGACCATCACAAACAACAGCTTCAAACTTTTTTCCGAATGAGGATCAAATTAGCTAAGGAAATCTTCTTTCCATTACCCACTACATACTCGTATATGTTACATATTACTTCAAAGATTCCCTTTCTTCCATATTTCCTTAAAAACCAGAGTAGCTCTTAAAGAATATATCTATTTTAACAAACAATTACCTCGCGCAGCGATTATTTTTGCTATCTTGTTACCCAATACAATATTTCAGGAATCAAGCAATCCTTTCCAATGCTACATTCTATTTTCCATTCCTAATTCCTAAGTCTAAATTATTTACTCCCAATCTCTTCTAGATATTCATTCTCCATTCCCAGAATCAACTATGGTTGTTTTACTACTACTTCCGTCCTATCTGTAATTATATGTATATTTATTCCCCCTTCTCTACATCCTGACAGTTGTATTCTTTTCTTTTTATACATATGTACACTACTTTTCCTTGTGCTTAGCTTTTTCGTATATCTTTGTACACATCTTTACGGATAATTTGCTTAATTCATTTGGTTTATTATTTAGCTCTCTGTATATTGTATCACCCATTTTTGTGAAACTCTTCTACCGTTTTTTTCTAATTCTTCTTTTTTATTTCAATGCTATTACTCTCTACAATTTCCAATGCTTCCATACATCTTTTTATATTCTACACTCATGTTTCACCTACCGTTTTCCTTCCGTTTTTTTCATATAGATGTATATTTAGAGTTTCCTGAAGTTTCTTCCTTTTTACTCACGTTAAACCTTAAAAATTCTGCTTATCTAACCCTTCTAAGACTTTTTCATTTTGAATTTTTTTCATCTTTAATACCCTACATGTGCATTCGAAAACCGGTGCACATAGAAGCGGTTGTTGTGTGTGTTTGTGTTGATGGAGCGGTTTTTAAATATCCGTGGACTCATCCCATAATCTAACTCGTACCTTCCCGTTTCTTCCGGGATTTTTCATGGGTATAGTGATAATGCTTCAGCCAGATTCTAATTTTTTCAAATCTATTTAGTACCTCGATTTCTTTTTTTCGCAACCATTTCTCATTCCGTACACTCCTACCTTTCTTCCATTGGTCTCTTAGCCTACCACATGCCCTTTTGCATCCATTCTGTCTTCCGTCCTAACAAGTTCTCTGTATTTATTCTAATTGATTATACAAACTGACTTCTTCTGCCTTCACAGCGTCTACTTGACACAGCCAGGTGTACATACAGCGTATGTACACCTGGATTATCACTATATACGTCCAATCTGCTTATATCTCCACCAATTTCTAATCCATCACTCACCTGCTTCATACGCATTACCCGTCTCACCAATTTCCCATACAGCACTACGCCCACTTCACGATCACTAACCTCCCCGCTGTAAATCACTCTTTACCGACCAATCTGGTTAAACCCTATGTCTCGTCATGTCATCTCATACAACCCAATAAACCCATACTCCCTTTCTCCATTCATTTGAGATAATGTGACAGCTTCCATTCCAACATCATTGGCCCAGCATTCAACATACTTATCCTAACGTTTACGGTTCTCTTGAAAGTCCTTGCTTTTGGTTTGGTTATGCTGGGGTTTCATGTTATGAAGACCGGAAGGGCATTTTCACCTCCACTGCCGAGCACAGCTCAAGATCCAGGAAGCCCAGTTCCGTATTTTTCACTGTGCATTATTACTTTGTTTCCGTCCTTATTTATCATGGGACAGATAATTTAAGTGGTTCTTCGTTTCCTTTCTCCATGGCGTTTTTAACGTGACAATATCATTGAATAGGCCATGGCACTGAAGTCAAACGCTTTTGCAGTGGTCTCACTGAAGAGCATGATCTGCGCGGACTACTTTTCATCCTTCCCTTTGTCCTATTGAGTGACTCTACCATGAGTAATTACTATTTCCCCCAACATTAGAACTTTTGGAGCCAAGGTAACGACCAAGTCCTTCTATCACGCCAAGACCGATGTGTAGAAAATGAGCAATGGTTTTATTACATATCAGAAGTACTTTTTTTCATTAATTAAAATAATAAAGAATATCAATATTAATTTTTGTTATTTTGTGACCAAGAGTAAATATTTTCTAAGTCCTATTACATTCAGGAACTTAAAAGAAACTGATAAGTTTCCAGGATTTGACAACTAAAAACTGTAACAAAATATTAAATTTTTTCACAGCTTAGCCAATGGCTAACTATCACATGCCCTTAAGCCGATGAAGTAACATTGCTCTGTGATAAAACTAAAAATTAATGATCTAATAAAATTAAAGTGTTGGCATCGAAGTGGATGTTCTCATGAGTAAGGCGGCCTTTTA
This sequence comes from Hetaerina titia, assembly GCA_037158775.1. Taxonomy (NCBI): domain Eukaryota; kingdom Metazoa; phylum Arthropoda; class Insecta; order Odonata; family Calopterygidae; genus Hetaerina; species Hetaerina titia. Next base: position 31,889,650 of record CM073768.1, on the reverse strand, counting down.
TTGAGTAGATTTGATTGATTGTGTAGATTTCGGTGGCTAAGAAGTCAATTCATTCCGTATAAATTCATTGAAAAACACTGGAAAAAGGAAGCTCTGAGTAATGAGATATTTAATAAAACCTGTATTGCCATTCGTCATAGGCTGTGCAATCCGGAAAAAGTAGGTGACAATAATTCACTTAGGTTATGTCCTACGAAAGAAATATTTTGATTAATATACCAAATATTTGTTTTGCCACAGCAATGTTCCTGATACAATACATTTATGGACTTATGGAAGTGTAATTACAAAAATAGAATAACTATTCAATATATATAATGGAATTTGTTCTGCAAAAATAAAGAAAATATATCCTTTCTTTCAAATAAGAGGAAAATGCCAACAACAAATACCTCTTATTTACTGTGACTGATAGGTAACAGGACAACATCCTCCATGAAAATCCCAAATACGTAAAATATCCCAACATCGATAATAAAGCAGCTCCTGTTACGGGTTAATATAATTTGATATGAGCAAATATATCACTTAATATTTAACTTTAGCGAGTATATAATTTATTTCTCCACATTATTCAAAGATATGTATTGAAATGCTACATTGCTATCGTGAGGATTGTATTAGTACCACATACAAGCTCTGAGTGAGCCTCACGTTATCTCTATTTAAGCAAAATGATGATAGAGCAAAAGAAATATCAGACTCAGGAGGCAATTAAGACAAAGGGCGAGAAATTTCAAAGACGAGAAAGAATAACGAGTGGACAGAAAGGTATAATATAGAGAATATGTAAATGTGGGGAAAGGAAACGAGAAGCCACAATTTTTGCGCCTTTGTCTTAACTGTCACACACTCGTGAACAAAATGAATTCAACCACTGTTAACTGCTAATGTGTTTATCAATCTAATGAACAAAAATGTAAGTGTGTCTAAAAAAAGCTGAATAATCGGGAAAAATGCAATGACGGGGTAGTAATGCGTAACCTCATTCTATTTTAAACATGAAATATTCGCAAATTGGCAGAACAGTTTTAACCATTCAAAAACAATTTGTTTTCCCAATAAATAATGTTTATCTAGTAGCTTCTTATGACATGGTTGTTTTTAAATTTCTAACGAAGTAAAAACTCGTGCTTTCTGAAGATGTGGGAATATTTTTCATCAAATTATCTACTTAGCAAATGCTTCTAATGTGGAAGAGTTAAAGTTATGGAGACGTTGAGAGAATTCCTATTCCTTTCGGTATTCGTCGCTTCCCGGAAGGGGTCACCATTCCTTTGGAGACGAACCTTTCACTGTAAATGTATTCAAAATTCAACCCCTCACCTTGTCAACCCCACTTCATTTTTTTCTTCCTAACTTATCTTTTCCCTCTACAATAATAGTAATGAGTTGAATGCAAAGAGAGGCACGACGGTCGAAATTCTACCCTAATGAATCCCGTGACCCTTCCCTTCATCATCCTAAACAGGTGAAGACGGACGGATTGAGCTAAAATGTTCATTTTCAAAACGCCCCGGCTTTCCTTCGTCCCACGGGTTCCCTACTCACGAGATATTTCTGAGGTTTCGGTCCCCGCCTATGAGAACGAACGAGTCCCGGACCAGCTGAGGAAGAGCTGATAGCCGAGAAAGAATGAAAGGTGCGCGGAGAAAGTGAGGGAAGGAGTAACCCTGCAAAGAAAGAAGAGGAACACATAAGGATGCCAAACGGATGTATCAGAGAAAGGAGAAAACAGAGGTTAGGTGGAGAGTGAACAACTTTCTTTTTTAAGCCCTTTAAAATTAATTTTGAGGGAATTAATGCCCAAACTTACGGCAACCGAATATAGTCGCCCGAAAAACCCTACGCAATGCCCGTTGTCGTCTTATCAATTTATCTTGAACAAAGTTTCCCTTCTGGTTTCGAGGGGAATGGGAAGGGACCCCAGCGGTAATGGAGGGAAGTATCGGAGGCGGAAATATGAGAAGCGTCTGTGGAGGAAGATAATAAGGCAGAAGGAACTGAAAGTAAGCCGGACAAGGCTGAAATGGAATCTGGAGTACGAAAGGAAACCAACGTGGTGTATCGCCTGTGTAGAACATAGGAAGGAAAAGGAAAGCAGTTTGCTTTGGAAGGAAATAATCGCAGCGGTGACGGAGTTGGGGTAGCGTCAAGAGAAGAGATAAACAGGGTAGATTAGGAGATATTGTGGCCGGTGTGGTAAGGGATAAGGATGTGAGTTCTGGCCAAGAGGTGTCACGCGTACAGTGAGACCATTCCAGAGAGAAATGATCGCGATTAGCCCTCTCAAAGGATGTTTCACTTCATCGCTTTTTCCATTCCCTTTAAGGGAACACTTCCAAGAATAATGAGATTCATTTGGTCAGACGCGGCGGTCACATACATTGCAAAAATTCAGAACGAGGGAGGATAAATACGAATATGAATAACCACCAAGGAAGCTGTGAGACCGGATAATACAGGATGAGTCAGAATAACCTCCCTAGTTTAAAAAAACTCACTGAAGAGCGCGCAGGTGAATTAGCGGAGTGAGAGTAGTGGCGTTAGTTAGAAAAAAATGACACTATTTTTAGTAATTACCATGCAGTGGTCTAGTGAGCATCGAGGATTTGTCGTAGAAACGTTCTTTAAGAAAAATAATAGGTTGAGTGGGATTAGGTAGGTAGGTGGAATTGTCCATTTATTTATTATGATCATTGAAAAGTGCAATGCAGAACGTGATTCCTTAAGTGCCCCTACGACAAATATAGCTTCAAATATGAAAACAAAAAGGATAATAGTATTGTAGTCACCTTATACTTGGTGGGAGATATGGATAACTGCTGTACATTACTTTAAAATAAAAAAAATAAAGGTGGAGAAAGAGAGATTTCAAATCAGGAGAAACTGTAGCGCCATAAACTACCTTTTAAGGGTTACTTGTAAGTAACGTGGAGAATCATAACATCATACAATATCGAACTATTTGAGGTCTCTCAAGTTGCAGAATTACCTTTCCTTTAGAATAACACGAAAGCATTTCATGTTTTTTATAGCCTAAGAGTAAGAACACGCTAAAATGTTTAAATTCCTGGACTAAGTTTACCATAACAGGGATTATCCTATTTCTCTATGCTGACCAAACGGAGGAACTTTTCGAAACATCATACCAGATGTAGGGATTGTTCACTACAATAGCATAGCAACACACAAAAAATGTTGGTGTAACCTTCAGGTGGGAAGAGCGTGCAACTGCAACAGCAATGATAATTTATACTAATAGATGCACGTATTTGATATACTAATATACCCATTAAAAACCTGTTTTTCATGTTATTCAATCCTTCCACTTGAATTGTATTCATACGCAACTTTTAAGTAAATAGAAACATCATAATTCTGCCTGGTTTACGCCTATAAATACGAATAATTTTTCAGTATAAGTCATATTCCTATGCATGTAATGAAAACTTCAAAAAACCATTATCAAAATTACAGTAATCAGTACTCTTGGGTAAATTGAGAAATTTTATTTAAGCCTTATTTAAAAGTTAGGCAAATGTATATCCATATCATTACAAGCCTGCATTACATCACGTGATTTTCCCTGACATTGCTAACGCATTATTATCATGGAGGCACTGTTTTCTTCAACCCAAGGAATAATAAGATTTCCCACATGGAGTTTCACAATGTTTCTCAAGGAGAAATGCATTCGCTACCAGTGTACTAAATTTGAACTAACGAGTGGTGGTATGAGTAGGCTAATCATTTTTAATACACTTACACGTCCATGATTACTGACCTCGTCCTCGGATATTGTTCCTTCTTTCACCTAACCCCCTAAACATAACGTTGAAGACAATTACGAAAGGTACTCTTACTCGTAAAAACAGCCATGCCTTAGGTGAAGGAAAACCCATCAAGTTGGTAATGGAGCCTGCGACCTCTGGGTTGGCAGGCGAAAACATTATCCCGCCGCCACCGAGGTTGGCATATCTAGAGAGATAACGTGCAGAGCGCCAGAGATACAGAAAAAAACATCAAATTTACATTGAAAATTGAGTCAACAAAATTTAAAACTACATCCCATTATCCCTTCCCCGTGGGCTGCAACCTTTACGTGGTGGAGTGGCACGGAAGACAGCTGAGAGACAAGGAAGAATGAGTAATGGAATCTGTCTGTGACTGTGCCTATCTCACTTATTTTATCCCGCTGGTCAAATCTACCAATATAATTTGATACCATCCTAATCCTAAGATTATCGCAAGAAAACTAAGGTTACCTCTATGTTTCGAGAGTTATGCCATAGTTTCCCACATTCTCTTTCAAGAGTCTCGCAGCGTAAATACTGCAGCATACCTTTGACGCCTATTCTCTTTTCATAGTAATTTTTAAAAAATCTTGCGGATTTACTCTGAATTTTATCTAAACATTTCATTAACGTTTTCTCCCATTGGTTCTACATACGTTACAAATATGACCAAATTAAAGTCCAGTGACACTTAATTTTTCATACACTTAACGCTTTTTCAATTTTTGTACTAACACAACCATGCAGAACTCCTGAAGTTACGTCTACAACACATCCCTTTACGGCTGATTTTTGTTAATGGTTGGATAAGGAGATAATCGTTTAGATAATACATGTCTAATCCACTTAGTAGCCTTCTCGTTAACATGATAGTTTCTTAGTTTGTGTATAAATTTCGGTTGAGGTCTCTTGTTGAAAATTGTCTTGAAATAGAAAGATACGCATCTAAAGCATCCTTTTTGGATTCCCCCGATTTCCGGAATTCAAAAATAAAAACACCTAGCTGTGTGTCGCATGATCTGCTTTTCCCATAACCCGCGCTGATTACGGCAGAGAGCGAGCGAAGAAAGTGCTCTGTTATATTTTTTTATTTAGTCCGTTATCACGTTAATGGAGCGCAAATTCAGAATCCAGAAGCTCTTCTTTAATGAGCACTTTCGCTACTAGAAGACTTCCGGGTTGCAATCCCCTCAGCCTCGACTCTATGAATTCTAGAGTCAGCTAGTAGCAACCGAAGACCTCCCCGACGGAATAGGTGAATTCGCTCTCGCTGAAAAAGAGCCTAAGGCTAGCTTTCAACTCAGCGTAGTGAGTGAATGATTGATTTTTCCGAAGGCTAACGGGATATGGCTAGTAGCTTGAAATTCCCAGCATTTCCCGTTTTTAATGCATGAGTAGTTCGATAACAATATAATGGATATGGAATATGACTTTACCACATGTATTACATGATGTAGTGAGTCAGAAACTATTGTCCAACAAGGCAACCTACGCGACGGTAATTCCCAGAAGCAGCATGGAACCTTCATCAAGAAGACGTTGTGGAAGCCTTAAATTGTATGATGTACATATTTTTGTTTAACCCGGCTCAAACCTTTAATTCATATGTTTTTTTTCAGTGGCTACAATCGCCGTGACACATTCCTGTGAATACCATAGAGATGAAATGGAAATCAACCAGCGGAATTACAATACACGAACTTTGAAGTGAAGCCATATGATTTTAGGAAATGCAAATATTCAAAGCTGATACTACCCAGAGCACATTGATTTTTCCTACATAACTAATAGAATTAAGGCACCTTGATTACCAGTCTAAAAACACATCATATTAAATTTTTCAAAAAATATCTTTCAATGAGGTTTATTTATGATCAATTATCGAAACAAGTACAATGAATAGACACTCTAACTCTAAACCCATACAATGAAATCTGTAGTCTAAATAACGCGTTTGAGGCTAGGATACAGTTTCAGAAGTAGCACAATCCTTGAAAGCTAAAACCTAAATAATATAATTAAGATTACATGAGCCCGAGTTACTTCAGAACTCTGATCAAAAGGGCATCTACAAAAACTCTAGACATAAGAAACGTATATTACGTGAAAATTTCCCGTTATACATCTAGTGAAACACTCACGATAATCCAAGGGCTATTTTAGGTAGAAATCTTAGATTCCGTCGTAATAAGGCTCATTAGTTTTGCGAATATAAATAACAAGTGTGACAATAAAGCAATGTCAACGGCCAAAGAATCTATATTATATGCATTCAAACACAAGGAGCATACTTTATTTTTTACCGAAAGTAGCCCATCGGCAAACGAGTAGAGTAACACTACCAAAAAATGCCACTTCTTATGATAGGTTTCCGATGAACCCAGGCACTACACACTTCTGTATCAATGAGGCCTACCTAATATGTATTACATCATACTGTACGTCACAATGAATCGTCATTTAGATCTGCGAAATTTCTACATCCATGAATTCCATCAAAAAATGTCGATATCTTTCTTCCCTTTTTCTCGCTTTTCCAGCATTGAATAATAAATATGAAAAATATTTTATAAAAAAATTTTTCATGTTTATCGTTGAGAGAATGGCGATTGTACACAGACTTGCAGCATAATCCCAAAATAATATTCGCTTAAAAAACCAAATTACTCTAAAAATGTGAACAAATCATTAGATTATAGTATTTAATGAATGCACATTATTTAGTCGGCATTATTTAGGCACATTAAGGCCATTGTAGGGTATAATTAACGAGGAATTTTCGTTTTTAAATTGAATTTTCGTCTTAAAGATGAATTTTTGCTACGTACAGCGTCTAAACCATTATAACGTTCAACATGTTGTAAAGAAGCAAACTAAGTACTATTCCAGACTCATCTTTCTTTAGGAATACTAGATTTTCTTATCGTGGTTAGAATTTTACAATGTATTTCCCCTTCAATTTTGATATTTATATGAAATATAATGGAAATTATGCATTGCAATAAGCAAAAAAGGAGAGAAAATGCCATTAATCGCCTCAACATTTTGAAGTATTACGAAAGCACCGACCCAATTATGAGAACTGCTAAGTTCGTGGGCATGAGCCAATGAACCAATTAAAGCAGAGTGTTAAAGGAGGCAGATCAAATAAACAATTTCGTTATTTCAAGTCGTTTTAACCTAGTACAATAGTTCACATCGTGGCAAAAATAGTTTCGTCCAACGACGAAATCGACGAAAAGTAACCTTCAAATTGAGACCCTATTATAATAAAAGGAAAAATTCTTCATTCGATGACAAACACCCCATTGAAAAGTTATTTTGGTGCTTTTCTGGATTTCATCCATTTCAATTGAGTTTTGTGACCACTATTGGCCCTTTAATTTTTTTAAAGAAACCTAATACCTCGAGAGAGAGTTTAGAGGAAAATTAAAGGGTTATCGAAAACTATGTTTAAAATATAATCAAATTCATAATTGACGGCGATTACTACTTTAATTATTCCAGTGTTAATTTTTTCTGAATTTTTTAATTCTACGATAAAGCTTACACCATAACCTGATTGTTAAAATATACAGAGAAGATATGTTTCTGAAGCCATTCCGCTTTTGAAAATTTAGTTTTGTAAATTTTCTAAGTAGTATTAGCTCTGATAGTAGTAGTACTGCATACTACAATAGTTAAGTCATTAATTTGAAAACAGCTAATTGTAAAATTGAGAAACAAAAGTTTATTAATATGCATGTGCAATGTACTTAAGCGCCATTGCGTCTTTTAATTTTTAATTTATTCATCTAAAGCAGAAAAATAATCTATTTGTAGCTCAACCATCACATAAGAACCCTGACAGAATGTAACCCATTGGCATAAAGAATAAACTGATGACACACACATGCGCCCTTTCAGAGTTTTGATCCAAAAAGTCATGCCTACCAGATTGTACGACGAGGAAGTTATATTTTTATTATGGAAAGAGAATATTTTTATTAATTCTCCAAAGTACCTTCCCGTCATTCATCGTATAATGCTAGGGAAATCTGAAACTCATAATCAATCTTCGTTACATTTTTCTTCATAATGGAATTAATGCGAATACTTGAGCTTGTATTAGCACTCAGAAATAAGTGAAATTTGTAACTTAACTTAAAATATGTAACTTGGAGGAATGTGTGACCTAAATTTATTGATTTCAACTCAAAAATCAAAAACCTATATCTTCCTCAAGAATATGGGAGGATTAGACCATAATTTGCCGCATGTAATTATGCTTTTATCACTATAACTCTAGCTTTTGAGTTCTAGGAAATCACACATTTTACATTTGAAATTACGTGGAAAATGACGCATACATTTCGTCGTCAGGAAAGAATTTCTCTCTTAATTTTGTTGAAATGATTGGTTTATTTAAAAGATGCCTTTATGAAATATTTAAGTTTACCGCCCCTACAATTACAGCTGCAATAATTCTTAGAAGTAAATTCTCACGTGGCTAATATATTTTGACACTAAAGTCAGTGTTTTAACTTTTAAAACGGTATGGTGTTTTCCTTCTCAGTTGCAGTCAGTCAAAATATCATAAATCAAATATAGACATTTTTCATGTATAACATATACTATAACATAGTACGTCTAACTATGACATGACTGCTGCTGCCAAACCTGCCGTTTGCCTTTCATTCTGGGAAAGATGATTCCCGACGGCGGCCAGTAGCACACACTTCATAGGCAATGCATTTGAAAATTCCCTAAGTTTTATTTCCGTGTGCGATGATTTATTGCTAATTACAATATGACTTGACACTTGTGAAATACTAGATTGATACTATATTTCTTCGTACATTGTACAAAGATACCAGTTCTTAGAAACGATTTTAATATTAACCTCCGCTTAAGCTCCGAGTCCTGTTTGATCAGTTTACCCTAGTTTATGCCAGTCAACCGTAGCCCACAGAAAAAGCTCATCATCTTTGGAGACGCTAAAATACTATTTTTGTACGTTTCTCGATGGATCAATCTACCTAAAACCGCCTTTAGATCAAATTTCTAAGATATAGTTTTTCAAATTCCCTCCTCACGTTTGGCGATTTATTGCGATCCAAACGTTTTACTCAGTTTCTTACTATTTAAACGGCATTAGTACGATATATTTATCAAAACAATTAGCCACTATTTAGTCTCAAACGTGTAAACTTTACTGAGTGATGAGTACAGCTTTATTTTGCACAAATAATATATCCATATTGTACTACGATCAGGTTCTAATAGAATTAAATTGACATCTTTTTGAAAGTTAAATTAGCCATATCACAATTAAGAAACTAATTTGCCACTTGAAGTACATATACTACCTATTGCAAGTACCTATATCAATTAAGACATGACTATTACATGATGTATATTAAACGCATTTTCCCGTTGACTGAATATAGCATAGGCTATATACAGTATTCCACTTTTCGCAGAAATCCATTAACTATTACAATCCTTAGTGCCATCAGCTGAACTTGAACGCTAAACTGATACAATAATTTCAAAGGACTGCGAAAGATGTCGGGACAGTAGCTTTAAAAAAGTCATCCGCTAATAAGCATTCAAATGCAACAATTTCAATGTGCTGAAATCGCTCACCTTGACCGAGATATTCAGAGCGTATAAGGATTAAGCCTAAGTAGCTTAAGTGGCTAAGGCACTCGGCCGGACATCGAGGGATCCAGATCTCGGTCAAGGTGCGGGTTTTTTACACTTTGAAATTGTTCTGTTTTGATAGGAAACACCCTGGTTAAATCAATAGCATTGTTCTCAAAGTAATGTTATCGATTCAATTAGGAGACAGATTTCAACAGAGAAATTGGTTTAAAAAATCCAGGTAGTCCATGATCACTGTCAACGTAAATTTCATCGAGACCGACGTAAACAAAGAGAAGTTTATCCAATTTGGGCATTTCATTCCTGTATCTTTATCCATCCGGTACTTACAACACAAAACTAATATTCAGCAGAGTTGGGAGCAATTTCAAGTTAATTACGAAGGGTTTTAAACTTCAATAAATGTTTAATTTGTTTTTAAAAACTTGATCTTTCATTTCTGACCTTTAGCGCAAGTAAACGTTTACTCTATTCGTGGTAACACAGCTGAGACGATGATGTCATAAAATATCCAACTGCTATTTATTATGATCACTGTACTCTGAATATCGGCTGTCCAACCATAAAGTGTAGTCTTACCATAGGTACTTAAAGTAGTGGTTCTTAAGTATAACTCCGAGCGAAAATACGGCCGTTCCTGGCAAACTACGAAAAGGTAACAGAATATCACCGGGATTTTCCTAAACAATTGAAAATAATTAGTTGACTCAAGGTTTACCACCACAATTTGTTTCCCATTGACGAGAATCCAGGGTACATATCCACATAAACCAGGTAAATAAATCCAATTTTCTATAACCCGACTTATTTACTAGCTTCAATTTCTTTTGGTGAAATAAAAACCATCGAGAAAAAATCCATCTCAAAACACTTCCAAACGCGCAATGCGAAAGTTCTGTTTTCCAATTTTCATAATACATACATAACTCATCACAAGACATACATCATTCTCTCTATGAGGCAAGAGTTTTTCACCGTCAAAGGAAGTGCTTAATTTCTGACCGTCTCACAGTGGAGAGGGACGATCAGCGTAACTAAAACGAAGATAATGGATTAGGTAATAAATTAGTTCAATACTTAGTTTAATAATTAGTACTTACATAAAAATTACTGATAGCTTCTAAATATTCGAATAAAGATTCTCATTGTAGGAATTAGTCTTGATAAATTCCACCGCAGTCTAGATATTCCAACAATGCCCCCTAACAATCAGAATTTTGGATTATACTCCTCCCTTCACGTTCTCACTTTCCTTCTTCATACGTTCCTCCTCCAACCACTGTATTCTTTTCCCAGCATCCAGATTATAATCACCATTCCACTGTCTTCAACATTTCATCCTCCTCTCCAATATTCGTTCCCTCCATCATTTTCCACATTTCGCCGAGTCCCTCTCCAGTTCGCTGCGCCTCATCCGCAATCCCTTCTCGCCTATCCTCTTCTCCACTCCCGGCCGCCGCAGCGAGCTACGAAATTCGGAGAAAACTGAGGCGAGGGTGGCGTCGGACATTGTCCCTTCAAGCGTTGGGATGCCACAGGATTTGAGGAGGGGTCACGCAAAACCCTTCCATCGCACAGCCACTGCGTGAAGCCTTACCCCAATATTCTCAAGGGTTTCGGATGGCGCTCTCAAAAGGTGACTCACGGCTCATGGTAAACCCCGATCCCTACCGAATTTTTGCTCACCCACCACTTGGGTACCCACAGGGTGACGCGTCCCCCGAGAATCTTGCAGCGCGGGATCTCACGTGTACATTTGCCCTTGAACTATTGGAAAGGAACGCAGATGAAAATTCAGCAAATATTTTGAGTTTTCTAATTTATCGCTAAATGTTTGCGTATTCCAAAAGCTGTAATTTAAATTTAAATTAATTAAAAGTTAACATTTTAAGTACTATTATTAGAACTATATTAATGTACATTTCTTTACTCTTAAATGCCTAACTACTTTGACATCGAAAACAGGTTTCCAACAAAGACATAGAAGTTTTACAAATAGTTATTAAAAAAATAGAAGTTGAGTACTTTGTGTCCGAAACCACATCATAGAAAGAAGCTGCATTCTGCTTTCAATTATGATAAAATTGAAAGGTGCCGATGTACTTTATGCATAGAGGATGAGAGTATGGCTATATATACATTTTTTCCAGGTGGTTTTCTATCATTTATATATTATGGGCTCTGCAAATGAATCATAATGGTATGGGTACTGTACACAAGCCCTAAAATAAATTCAAAATCTTAAATGGCGGCATCAAGCATTAATAGTTGATAAAGGAACAGTATCTATACCGTTATCTCAGTACGTATATACCAGCGTCGAGTCCCTAATACTATATATCCCATACTTTTAACCACCATATGTGCAATATTCTAGGATGACTGAAAACTATATGGTGAGTCCCGCACATTTTGTGCTAAAGTGAAAAACATGTATTATATATAATTTAGCTACTTTACTTCTCTGGCACACTGACTAATTCATCTTTCTTGAAGTGATATTAATTTCCCACTAAACAAGAGGCAAATATTCCAATTATTTTCGGCACCTGTTCGATGAGGGAAAATGATGGTATTAACATATTTACGCTATTTTTCACCGTAATGAAACATGTAACACGGAATTAATATTTATGGAAGCTGAGATCATAAAAAAGGGCCCATGAAAATAAGTGGAAAATAATGAGGAGTATAACTACTAATAATGGCTCGGTACCGTCGCTTCTCTTTTGGAATATAGGGGGGCTTCATTTTTTTATATGAAATGAACTAGGTTGAGGCTAAAAAAAATAGCACACTTGGGTCTTCAAATTACATTAGGCCAATTTGTGAAGGTACTCAAGGTTATTAAACGTGATTATATTCATGGAGCTGTTTGCAGTCAAGCGAGGAAGTCAGCTTTGGCAATAATTTAACTGGAATACATCGGAAATACACTCATATGATTCTAACATCTGACGTTAAATAAAGGACGATAAAACGCTGCACCAAAGATTACTACATTTCACGTGAAACGACAATAAATTATGCAAATAACTAGAGTATAAATATATCAGAAATATTGATAACTGCATCCCTAGTGTATATTTTTAGCCTAATGGCGAGCATTACAAATGCATTTAGTTGTATGGAGTTGTTATATGCATCACACTTCTCTGAGGGCTGTATATTTATTGCGGGTAAAACGTTATTACATATTCTGAAAAAAGCAATGTTTACTGAAACCATAAATTTTTAATTATAAGAACAGCTACATATAGTGATAAGAAATAAGAATGGACGTATGCCTCAGTAGTGTATTTATTCATAAATTCGAAATTATGACGTCCTTCCTAAAAGTTAATCGTGAAAAATATCTTCTTAAATCACTACAATATGAAGCTTACAACTTCGATTTTCAGTGAAAACTTCTTTGATGAATGCAGACATATCGGATTTGGGCGTTTTATCCAGGGAGAATATGGTACATTTAAATTATTCGAAGCCTCGTAATTCGATAAATGTCCCTTTAGGATTGAGAAAAAATCTTTCCAACGATTAAGAGCTCGAAACGGGAAAAATCCTATGAAGTTACGTAAAAAGTAGATGTATTGTAACAAAAGTATGAATGAAATGTTGTGTAAAGAGTAGCAAGCGTCGTCAAAATGAGTGTAAATGAATACTTGCCTCCAAGCCAGTTTTGAAATAATATTGAAGGGCCGCAGTAAGACACCCTCGAGGTGGATTTAAAACTTCTTATACCATTGAAATGAAAAAAGTGAGGCTTTCCAAGGATCCGACCCATGATGGGTTTGTGGGCGGAGGGCAAAATCTCTTCTCTCTTTCATGGAGTTCCCCGGCCGTTCAATTTGCGGAGGGCTCCAGCAACTCTTCTTAAGAGTCCCTCTCTCACCCTTCCAACTTTCCCTACGAATCTACCTACCTTCCACCCCAGTCTAAGATGATAAGGAAGGGCGAAGGGATGTAGGAGAAAGAGCAGTTCGCGAAGCCATTTTGCAAACGATATGGATTCTTTGAGGAAGTTTTCCGATGAGAACTGGACTTATTTTAAAGCGATTACACATTATTGATTTTTGAAGAGTTGGAATAGATAATTAAACTCAAAGACTCACATGATCATCAGAATCGGTCAAAAAAAACTTAGAAGTCAGAAATAAGAATTTAAATATACATGAGTGTGCAAACTCGGCTCAATTCATCATCGTGATTCCTAAGACAGAATCACGACTAGATTATTCTGACTGCATGAAATTGATAAAATATTAAGCCGAAAAAGTATAATAATAATTTCATTAAGTTAGAAAACGACTTGCCATTTTTGAGTGATTCTTCGACAATACCGTCCGTCCGTATTTTACCCATTTGCCAAAATATTTGTGACCGTGATTTCAGACTGCCGTGTTTTTAGTTATTATTTACCAGGGAACAATAATTTGTTTATAAAAAAAGCCGTGATTTCATCTTAGTAAAAATATTATATTTATGGTTCCTTGGCGGGTCGCGGTGGTCTAGTGGATAGAGCGTTGGACTACTGACCGGAGGGTCCCGGGTTCGATTCCCGGGCAAGGCACTTGCAGCTCCACTCAAACTAGATTTTTTTGGGTACCAGGTCTTCCTGGGTAACCATAACCGAACAGGGAAAGGAACTGGCGTGAACCCCTACCCTGATGTGTGAATATTCACACGCCGTTGGGCTTGGTACATGGGTGAGCTCTACCATCACCTACTAACCGACCTTCGGGTTGATTACTGTGTTTATGGTTTTTTATGGTTCCTTGAACCATACAAAAATTGTATTTATGGTGGATCCTTATAAAAACCTTATTTTACCTATTTACACTTTAGGAAGTTCATCGGGCAAAAGAAACCACAATAACTAAACCTTCTAACCAAAATAGATGATTTTCATTATCTTAGCTTAAGTCAATTAACTTCACTTTTCATGAACTCACAGTTTTCCTATTCATTTGAATTTATGCCTGAATTTGTATAACTAGCAGTTAATTTCGCATTTTAAGATTTGCCTTTGTTTCTATAATTAATGGACATTAGAGTTATTTTCATGACAGGGCATAAAAACACATCAGAGCAATTGAAATTTCTTCAGGAATGAAGGCAAACGGTAAAATTTTACCAACATACATTTATAAGCACGTTTTAAAATTTATATAAAAAACAGACCTTGGATGAAAACGCATGCCTTTGAGCGTCGCAGTGCGTGACTGAAAGTGGCGCAGTGCGCGGAGGAATTATTGTATCGTTACATTTCAATGTTTTATAAAGACAGAATATTAGGAAACCGAACGCTTCAAATCCAATTTTCAGAATGGGACAAAGAAATACAAACAGAAACAATTCACGTGTGAATTTAGTGATCTTAACATGCCAACGTATGAGCACCAAGAGCATCATGATTGTACTTTTTCTGTAGCTTTCGTTGTTTTCCGCTTCAGAGTATTGACAGCTACCTAAGACTCATGGAAAAACAAACAGGGTTGGAGTTCAATAGAGGGATATGAAATAGTGGGTTTGTTTTAAGGATTAGTCTTCACTCTCCTTTTCCGTTCCGCTCCTTAATCAACTGCGTCGCTAATCCGTATGCATCGCTCCCTCTCGGAACGACGGGAAATCAAAATATTTTGCAGGGACAGACCCACTCTTCCTCGTTCCACCCTTCTTTCATGCTCCCGTTCACCCACTCTTCTCTCACATTCGCTCTCTCTCTCTCTCTCTCACCGCCCGGAATTCCAATTCCTCAGCCTGCTCTCTCTCTCTCTTTTCTCTTCTTTCTCTGTTTCGAAACTCGGACGAATTTGGCGGCGCGAATCCCGACGCCCCCCCAGCCACATTCCTGCCCCCTCCCCTCATGCCTCCGCCGATCCGTACGCCTGCGCCAACCTGGACGATGCCCTAAACGGAAGTGACGTAGTCGCGCTGGAGGAGGAGGGAAGAGGGAGCGGAGGGGCCAGAGGGGGAGGGAGATGTGTGTGTTTCGGGATGCCTGGATGTGGCCGCCTTCAGTCTCTCTCTCGGGGTGGCCACGTGACTATGGGCCCGTTGCTCCAGCGTGCTATTTCGTCCGGTCTCAGCCGGAACCCCGACTGCTCCGGGGACATCGTCCGCGGCACCGGGAGGGCCTTTGGCGGAGTGGCTGTAATTTTTCGCGGCTTTTTGATCTCCGCGAAAAGTTAAAAATATAACAGTAGCCGCTCTCTCTCGGTCATTGGAAGTGTCCCTTCGAACTTGTGTGGTTTTTTTCCCTCTTCCTTTCTTCTAATCGGATAGCAAAATAATAATCTAGTTATTTCTCCGGAGCGAACGTGAGTGTTTACCTTGCTTGGGAAAGGTCTTTCCGACGTTCCGCTTTCCACTGTAAATACCTTGATTGCTCTGAAAAGAAAAAAACTTCTATCGTCTCACCGCGCGAGCAACCTAAGTCGACGTTTCTTCTACGAACTACTTTTGTCCTCGCAAGTGCCCAAGGGGTGATGTAAAGGATTGGGTGGACCCTGTCGGTCGTTTCCCCGATTCCTTTATTTGTTTCGTCGTGGTTGTTACGAAGGACTTTGGTCGACTTCGCTTGGCCCCGCCCCCTCTTCCATCTACATCCCCGGCATTCCTGCATCCCCGAAGGACCCTCTCCTCTCTCAGGCCAGTGTCATCGTTCCTTTTCGCTTCCTTCGTCTCGGCGGTCTGATTCGCCGTTCCTCTAAACCTCCCCCGTCGACTCGTCGGCGGATTAAGGGGAGGCAGACATCCGAATCCCCCTAGCCCTTCCTCTGCACCTACAGAGTGGTAGCGCACCCCTTCCCCCCCCGCTGCGCCAGCCACCCCTCCGCCCCCAGAAGGACCTTCGAGGGAATGGAGAAGATGTCCACCGATTTACGTCTTCGAAAGGATAGACTGGCGGGATGAAGATGTTGATGGGAAAGAGTGGTACCGAACACGTTTCTTGTGGTCCTAGTTTTTGTGAAGAGGGACCAATTTTTGGTGTATTGAGTTAAATACGATCAGTGGCTCTAAGAGTGCCGAGGAACGGCTCTAGGTTGAATTCTCTCTGTGTCTCCTCGAGGGAACAATCAAAGAAAGCCGAGAGAACCGAACACCTTCTTAGTGGTTACACACCTGAAGTGTGTGTGTCGACACCTCGGTTTCGTGCGTATTGACGAGTCCAAAGTCTACACGTTGGACACATACTTGCAGAAATTTCGACAGTGAAGAAAGGTTAACTGTTAAGTGCACGGTGAAAACGTTGCTCAAGGAAAAGCTCAATGTAGTACAATTCTAAAAAAAATTCGACTTTGTTGAAAGAAAAATATGATGACATAAAGTGTATCGGAAAATAAATCAACCAGAAGAAGCAATTCCAAAAGGAGGAGTTACATATCAAAGTAAGTTTCTATATTTTTATTTGGTGGTTGCCCTGAATTGTACAGGAAGTTTGCTAACGGCTTTGGCGACTTGAAAATGCAAGAAAATCGTTTCGCCCAACGGTTAGTATTTCTTAATCTTATTCCATCATTCAGAGCAAAGGTGATTTTTTTATATTTTCTCTTAATTTCGTTGAAATGCGTGATAAACGGCACAAATAAATGACGAAATGCAATAACTGATTTTCTTGGATATTGAATAATTGAATTAACTTAAAGTACTCAATGTTTTCATGCCTATTACCAAATCTTATTTTAATGTATTTCTCGTGCAACTTACATCTCCGTAAATGATATAATATAGTATGATAAAGTTTAATTTTATGAAATTACCGATCTAGAAATATATATTACAACTAATTGCGTTTTTATAAAATGAATGATAATGATAATCGATAAAAAGACATTTTTAATGAACTTAGGATAAAAAAAGTCCCTTGACACAAATGCATAAGGACTTCAATAAAAAAAATTACATTGGTATGAAAATAACTCGTTGAAAATAAGCTTGTCTGAGCATCCTGACGGACTTGTTTATTCGCGATTAAGGAAGTTGTGAGCTTTTCTCGCCTTCTAGGCAAACACGGACGGTCGGACGCAAAAAGGCGCAAAGGTTAATGTAGACCACGCTCCGGACGCGCGCTAAAACATTTCACGACTAAGTGAGCCGTTGATACTCATATTAAACAGAGTTAGACTGAATGTCGTCACTAGCGCAGATGTTAAATCATCAGAGTAAAGCAATGGAATAATGTCAAAATCCCATGCCTCGGTTATTAACGCTACCCTATTACCGATAAAAATAATACCATAGATACTAAGTATTACCGCAAGTTATCTTTCGACTCTCTGTTATTTTGAATTTATAACTATGATAAATTATAACTCGTATAATACCATTTAAATGGAAGAAATAATGACCATGTACAATTAAAAAGATGACGAGCGCTTTTGCCACGAAAGTACAGAGTCATCTAAGAGAATACTATCTAAGCTTAGGGGTGCCTTTAGCGAAGAACTATCATCTGAACAAATAGTCAAGTACAAGAGAGTAATGGAAAGGAGGAAATGGGCTTCTTACGACTTTTTTAAGACTGACTATATAAAGTAAATTATAAAGCCTTTACGGTTTAAAGAAACATTAATTGAGTCAGTTTCAAGAAATTAAGATCGATTTACTGAATTCGCATTGGACTCCTTTCATTAAAAGCCTCCGGCAGGCAAGATATTTCGCACCTTTGAAAATATCATCATACCACGACGACATAGCAACTACCGGAGACAGAAAAATCCGATCTTAGGGGTAGCGTAAGAATTTCACGACTTACGGAATACTCATATCGATAAAAACCCACGCAATATCCATGCAGCGAAATAAATTTTTGCAAGCTATAATTATTTGGGTGCATATATATGGCCATGAGTCCATATTCAGGCATTGATATAAAAAAAATCCAACTAAAAACG
Source organism: Hetaerina titia (assembly GCA_037158775.1). Classification (NCBI taxonomy): domain Eukaryota; kingdom Metazoa; phylum Arthropoda; class Insecta; order Odonata; family Calopterygidae; genus Hetaerina; species Hetaerina titia. Next base: position 31,871,310 of record CM073768.1, on the reverse strand, counting down.
ATTTCATCGTTAGACGATAGAAGTTGTTCTCGCTAACACGGTAGAACCTTGTGCATGCTGTGAATGTTCCTTTATTGCCCTTGAGGGGAAACTTTTAAGATCAATAATGCAAAAAACTAATCCGAGTAGGTAACTAATGGATCTAAATAAAAATAAGAACCTGTGATTTACACCTGAGCTTAAAAATAAGGAACTGTGCCCAATTACACTTGAAGTCGCTTGCTGAAAATATCTGTCTAGAGCTCAGCTTTGTATGAGTTTGTTATATTTCAAAACAGTTCAGTTATCGATGAAAATTTCATATTTATTTTCTCTTTCTTAACTATAATAATGATATAACGACCAAGGAAAATCGCGCAGCACATCATTTCGCTATTATTTTAAAGTTACGAGTTTCAGCTACGGAGAGACCAAAAGATGATTTAATGGCATCCATGACTTTTTAACTTTCGCTTGGATAATATTATGTGTCACAAAGAAAACTTTTTACACCACAGGAAACACTTAGAAAAGACTTTAAGGCGATTTTACTTCTCTAGAGTGGATAGAAGCTTTCATTTTCCCGCTCAGCAAACATTTCAAACAAACCACGGCCAAAACACACACGCAAACAAACAGAGGCGCGCTCACCTTCGATCTCCAAACCTCACCCAATGTTACCATCTTGTCTAAATTTTCTCCTTCGCCTGAGAATACTATGGCTGCCACACTTAATAGTAAAGCACATCCTTTACGCGCCTACATGTACTCTATATACTCCTACATCATTTAAGTACTCAAAAATTGTTGAAATCACTAATGATTTATCAAAAAACGTTTAGAAATGTAATTAATTCTAAATTCTTGAACAGTCAATAATGATTTTTCATAAAGAAGACCGACAATGGTGAAAAATAAATAAAATATGTAACTGAATTTCACAGCATCTAAGGATTGAAACGTTTGATGACATTCATACGGCAGAGATGACAACGAAAAGATAGAATTAATTTGTAAGCATTGAGCTGTAACATAAATTGATTCAACTGACATTGAAATTCACACCGCGCTTTCATTCAATAATTATCACGCGAGGAAAACGCGTTGGATAGATCCGACATAACAATGAAAAAATCAGAAGTGCAGTCAGTTAGTCATTTTTGAGATAGAGTCATCTACAGCTACACTATTTTACAACTCTTTCTATGTTATCGTCAAAGGCCGAGATGGCCATGGATGTCTTCAGTCAAGAAGTATTTTATTTCAATCCAGGAAGTGACAAATCCATGGACCAGAACTCTTCCAAACATGAATAATTCTCGTTAAATCTTCAAAATTTCCAAGAACAAAAGTCAGACGTATCGATGTTGGGTGTGGGAAAGAAGCGCGAGGAATGGTGGCATAATCGAAGGACGTAGGGGGACATTTTCCACCTCTCACTCCCTTGAGGGATTTGAGTGTTTCCGACGGGTGAGATTTGTTTGGCACACGTGCGGCTACGTGTCGGAAATCGGTAGAAGTGGATCAATTGATGTGGTCACGAACCAATGAGATTAAGTAAATGACATCAACTCAACGTCCCTTGTAGCACATTCCGGCGCGCCTAGTATTCTTCGCATGATTGCTTCCATTGTCCTCTTGTTTCCAACAGCGATGGCACTTGATCAAGATGTTAAGGGAAGTTGGATACGATTTTTTCTAAGGGGCCCAAAAGTTCTCGCAATATCAATTTTCCACTCTAAGATAAATTTTACTGAATATATTCTAATGTATACTAAAGATTGTAGAAGTCTATGATGATACGCTGACATAGCACCGGATCATATATCATTTTAGAAGTCTGTTTAAAGAAGAATTTGTTTGAATGATGAGCTTTGATAACTACGATTAAAATAGATTTTATTTATCAATACCAATGCATTGATGACCACGTCAAAAGACGGCTATTTAAAATAAGGAAAGCCGTTCTTTCAGTGTACAATTTCAAATTCATGAAATGATAAATTAACTAACCCATTTTTTACATAGATGCGGGAAAATGTCTGTCAACATATCAAAGATATGGTGACAGCCATTGCCAAAAAATTAATACTGAATTTATCCATTGAAAATCACAGATTATTGCAATTGTTACTGCATTCGCATTCACATCATATGAATATCTAACAAAAGTGCCGGAGTGAACCGATCACGAGAATACTCAAATGAGTCCATTTGGAGTCATTGTTTTTCGTCGAGAAATCATAGAATTGTTCCATCAATCAATCCAGAAGGGAATTAGGAGGAGTTTATTCATTTACAATAAGGAAATTGTTACTTAATTTGAATGGTGTTACTGCCTTTCATGTTCAAAGGATTAATTCGGAGAGAAACGCATTCATCTGTTCAAGAGCAACATGAGGATCAAAGGAGTAAAAATGTAGAATACCGAGGAAATTAATTGCGCTTCTCTCGTTCTGTCACACCTTGTTATAACGCTCACGATTGCTCTCGTGACAAAATAATTCGCCCTTAATCGCTTATGACCGACTCGATTCTCCAGGGAAGAGCACACAGTTATCTAGGGTAAAAAGCAACTAGTTATAATAAATAGTAATTGCTGGTGTTTTCCTGCATAATGTATATTTTCGAATTAAATACAACCAATAACTCAATAAAACGAGTAAATTTAAGATGCATCTATGCTATTAAATCCAAAAATAGTTTTGAGCATATTTAATAGTTTGTCTGCATCACTATAATTACTTAGTAATTCTGTTAAAAAAATTAATTATTGTTTGCAGTTATTTTTTGGCGCAAAAAATTATTTATGCAATCAGAATTGCATATTTTTAGTACTAAAGGACTTGGAGATAAATAGTAGAGAACGCTACCGGCAAAGCCTGAAAATTTTATTTGCATGAATAAGTATGAATCATGTTAACACAGGTTAATTTTGAAAAAAAAACTCATTTAGTGATGAATAATTTGATATTTTGATGTTTTAAAATATTTGGATAAAATCTTATTTCATTAGGTTACGGTTATTTCGCATGAGACGTAACCTCAATTATCTAAAAAGTAATCCTTAGCTTGTCTCTATGCGACTAAATGAAGAGTAGACTAACAAAAGAGTTGTATTCCGGTAATTTACCTTGAAAAGTGAAGTAATTGTAAACGAAGCTTCTATGAGCTATGTCATTGTAAGTTACAAGTTGACGTATATATAAATAATATTATTATCAGGCAGTGGTTGTAGTCCATGGGAGGAATATATATATATATATATATATATATATATATATATCTCGGGCTTAGTACTGAGTGAACCAAACTGATCTTTGGATTCATTACTGTGTTATATATTAGTACATAATATATGTTATATATATGCTATTATATATATATATATATATATATATATATATATATATATATATATATATATATATATATTCGTGAGAACTACACGGAGATAATTAGTGGTAAAAAGGTTTTTTTTACGAAAATGGAACTACTTAATAGTTAAAGTTAGCGGAGTAAAGCTAACAAAAGACATTAACTTTGTGTATTCTAATTGGCGTAAGCGTCTTTATAATTGATAATGCTTTGAATGCAATCAAACAATTCTTCATTCCCTCTCCATAACAATAAATACTCTGCAACAAGCGCACGTTAAAATGAACATTTTTCATCATTATAACCTCACCACAAACGAAATGATGGATTAAATCTTTCAGATGTTACATGTAGTTAATGTAACAAGCACCTTACGGCTAATAATTTTGTAGTAATTTATGAATGAACTCTATAACCTAAAAGCTATCGTAAAAAATCGTGAACTAAAGAACTCCTTTAGTTAATGAAAAAATTAAAAAATCATAGTTATAAATTGTAATTTATCCGAATTTCTTAGCAAAACAGCCTTTGCGTTGTTTTAATTTTTCTCTAACACCATAAAGCACAGAGGAGCCAACAAAATCCCGCACTGCCAATTTTTAACTGCAGTTGAACACTAAACCCAGAATAAAAGGTAACATAATTAGAAATAAAATTGTCGACTATATTTGGAAGTGAATTGATTTAGAAAGTTTATTTCAGATCATTTGCAAAAGTATCAAGTGAAGCAGTATAAAAAGTAGAAATATTCTACAAGCCATTGCCAAACTTGCATAGTCTAAATTTCCGTAAAGAAGAGTATTTATAAAAAGTCAATGTAACGTAATCTAATATCCTCCATCCAAAATTGTGATTAATACCCCGCAAGATGCTTGAAGGTAGTATGGTACAATAATGTAATTGCGCACGTCTTAACAAATGCCTTGAACCCTATTTTTTAGTCAGTGAATAACATAATAATAAAAAATGAAACTTGGCTCTGTCGGGATCAATTCCAAACCTATTTATATGTAATTTTATATCCATTTATGTCTTTTATTATCCACACCTGGTCGCGTTCAAGGTGGTATATACTATAAAACAAAATATTATTAATGGTAAAATAAAACGGATTTCTTAAACCTTTGGGAAGATTGAAAAATATTTCTCATGTTAAAAAATATATTTTATTAGTTTCTGTACACGGCTAGAATATTATATATGCAGTCAAAAACAGATTTATAAAAGTGAGTGTCCAGTATTAACTTTCTCATCCGGAAGTTCAACCTTGAACACCATCCAAATCCCCCATTACGACGTAGGAATGAGACAAGCTTAGATGAAGTTCCACCTTTACACTGCACTGTCAGTCATGAACACTTTTATGAATGCCTACTTTAGACCAAACATAAAAAATTTACATAAATATCAAAAATTTTCTAAAATTTGGTGAGTGACTGTCTTCAAAATTTAATGATATTAAAGATTTAGATAATTATCATGCGCATTCAGCTATAAATATAGCATATTTTATCACTTAGAAAATTGAACATTAGAAGGAAAATCATTTCTTTTGATAAACATACCGCAGAAGTTTTTTTTCATCCAAGGAATATTTTCGGAAAATGGCAATATTTTATGAGACTTTTTGAAAAAGTTGAATTTTGTTTGTTTTTACACTTATTTTCCTTTTATCGTCGTTCGTCCGGTAATGTCAGCTTCACCGTAATAATTAGTTATAGACGCTACTGCCAGAGTTTATTTAGAGAGAAGCCTCTTGCCACCACCCGAGTAATTATTTTCCTCAGTCGGGCGTAATTGGTACATATGGCTTAATACAGTTTCGATTGTATTTTTTTGTTTCGTTTGTTAATGAGAATTTTAAACTAACGTATTTTGCACTGTGACTTCTTTTTTACAATTGGCAGCAGGGATTTACCCCAACAGGCTCATTTCCACATTCAAGTTTGTATTACTTTTTAGAACACTGCTTAATTTTTTACCCTATTACGTTATTATAGTGCGACACTATGATGAAAACCACTTGGTAAAAAACCTCTTACCAATGAAATGCATTTTAAATTAAGTAAATTTCAATACAGTATGCAATACATTTCACTTAGAGGAGATGGCATATTTTGCTTCATCGGAGTCATTGGTAAATCCCAAATAGAATGCGAGTTGAACCGTATTTCCAAGTCCTTTATCGTATTTTAACAAGCAGAAGAGGACACACGTAGGTTTTATAGCCACTAGGTAAGGATATTTGGGCTGAAAGTCTTGTGCGTCGTTAGACTTTTATAAAAATATAATCTCTTGCTTAAATACCATTGAAGATCCATAATAACATACATCTGATCCATAGTAGAAAATTAAAATGAAATACTTTACTTTGTAATTCCATTGTAATTGTATTAAAAAAACACGACCGAGGTTTCGACATTGAACGTCATCATCAGGCCAGATGCCGTTCGGTTTTCTATAAATACAAACGATCATTGGCACGCCTTAATCCTAAGAGTTATTTTAGTTCATTTTTATAACGTTTTTATTGTTGTGACACATATCGGAAATTGTACTTTGACGCTTCAATTTTTAACTATTGCCTCCTGGATATTCTTGTTTTTAACCTCTTTCGGCTACCTTGCGTTGAAGACTCATGCATTTTCCATGACAGTAAAAGCTTTTAAGGGCCCTCTACTGATCCGTAACATGAATACAACCGAGACCACATGTGCGTCAAAATGCGATAGCCGATCGGCTGCTCTCTGGATGATATCTTGATTCAGTTACGGATGGCGTCGTGAAGAGTTGTCGAAAACAGACTTTGCATCACAAGTTAAAGCTATCTTTGGTATCTATTTTCCCATAAAGGTATCTATTTTCCTTTATTTTAAAGAGTACTTCATCCGAAGGGTTCGACCTAATTCCATTTTATTTTTTGGTTAAGTTATGTACCATTGCATAGAACTTATTATTTGAAACGCACTGACAGAAGGGTGGACCATAGGCCGTGGAGAATATGCAGCACCAAAGATGCACTAGTATATCAGGCACTGAATTTTCATGCGTTGCTAATTAAAAGTGAGAAAGTCATCCCGAAAAGATTCCCTGTCACTCCACTCGTCACGTAAGTCAATCGGCATTTGTCACTGCCTGAGCATTCCCTCAAGCCCGAGGAGGTTTGAGAAAGCTTAATATGGATTATGCATTTTGGATAGATGGGTCTCATTTCATACATTTGACGTGAAATGCTTTGCCCAAATCCATCATTGTTCTCCATTGATTGATAAACTCTGCCACATCTCTGATTGTTTTCAATCCTTCAGCTATATGGGCGTAGGTTTCAATGTAAATTTGGAGGCATGATGAAGGCCGGTTATCTTATACTAAACTTATTATAAGACCGCAGCTTCTCTAGTCATTTTTAAAACTGGGTTTAAAATTGTCAGTACATATTCACTGTGCAAGGAATTTTGCAAGATTTAATTAAATATTTACTTAAACAACCACAGACAAATAACGATTGCAAAAACTACCTCTAGAGGTCCTTTATCAAACTTAGGAGGGTTCCCCAGGGTAACCTATGTTGGCTGGACGTATTCCCCCGACCATCATGGATCCTACCCCAATGATCAAGATTAGGGGTAACCTTCTGCATACCTTGATTAATGATTTGAAAAGAGATTTTTCGCTAATTTTTCTTTGTTCGATTTTTCCTTTTAGCAAATACTGGAATTCATATCACGCAAGTTTCCTCATAGGATCAGAGAAAAATATTATTATTAATACGGTTAGTTACTTTTATTACGCTAACTTGTAGAGTATGATTGAAAAATTTTAAAGAGTCAATACTGCTAATATAAAATTAAGAAACCTTACCCAAAAATAATCAACTTCCTCGCATTAAAAATTTCCCCAGAATAGTTTCGCATTAAATACTAGATATTAAATACTCTTCTCCGTAATTCCAAAGAAAATATTTTTTGTTGAATATGGCATAGAATGAGAAGGCATTTTACTCACTGTTTTCATAAACTGTTTCTTGTTCGAGTGACATATAGTAATTAAGTCACTTGAGCACCATTCAAGGCAATAGATTGATAGCTCGTTAGAAACTACGAGGTTACGACAAACTCGGGCAGCCCATGAAGTCAGGTTTTGGAACTATGACAAAAATGTTGCTATTGGTTGTAGTTTAATTTTCAATATTAATTTTAACTATTTAAAAAATGTGGACACAAGTTCTTTTAATTAAATATTTACTTCCAGAATTGGTCCCCCGAAGCAACTGTGATGCAACACAAAGAGTTCCGCGCATGGTTATGCAAAATAATCTAAAAGTTATGGTTCTAAAGTACATGTTCAACAAGTATCTTGATAGTTGGTAAAAACTACAATTGCATATATTTCATCACTCTGGGTCTTATCATATTAACTCCTTGGTTTCGGAAACAATCAAATTATATAGTAACCAAGAACACGCTCCTTGGACATTTAGAGGTAATGCTATAATCTTATTAACCCATTAAGTAAATGCACATATTCAATAAAACGGCATCCATTATTGATTGGGCTCTCAATATTTCGACCATTAACCTGAATTTCCCAGAAATTTCTTGAATCGAAACAATTTTTTCATGTATTTTTAAATTTCAGGGACACGAAAAGTAATATCATTCAATAATACATAAATTGAAAATTGAGTTCCTGGAAACGGAGACCAGTGGAAGAAAGTCAATTCAGGATATGTTACGTAGAGACCAAATCTACAGTAGTCAAAGTCCTCTAAAGTACTCACGCCATACGTCGCTATAAAACCATTAGTATTATTGGGAAGGAAATTTAATTTTCAACCAAATTCAAAAGAGACCCTTTTCATGGCTCGTAAATCTTAAAAGTTTTTAAAACATAGTTTTTATTTGAGAAATATTGACGAGTGACACATACTATATATTGATCGGTTACGGGCAAACCCAAAAGAGACTTGTGTTTAATGGAAGTATTAATTAATCGAGAATCATTATATTCTTTAGAATAGGTACGAGAATATGAGCAAATAATTGAGTTTAATTTTTTAATAGCAAAGAGTAGTGATCTTTTGCGTGTCATTTAACCTTTCCTAAAGAGTTTTCTTCTTATTACCATGACTAGAAATAGTATTTGAATGTAAAAAACACCCTTCAAATTATTTAACATTACTTTTGGAACGTCGTACAGCTTATGCAAAAATTATATGTCATTACTGATCACAGAGAAGGACTTCCTCACCCTGTGTTAGGGCAATTTACTTTAGAATGTCTCCGCCTGCGAATAAAGCTTAGCTTTTACCCAAGCTTATCTTCATGATACCAATAACTATTATCATATTTTAGCATTTACGTTTGTCTGTTACAGTGTAGGCCCAAGTTCTCTTCTGCTTCCAGGCGTGATGCGGTAGATAACCAGGCAATCGAGCGAGAAGATAACGTGTAACGCTAATACGTTGGTGTCCTTTCTAGAGGTTAGTAGGCACATTATAAGCACAAAAATTAGGACCTGAGAGGCGGGTCGTAAATGGAGTCATGAGAAAGGAAAGCCACCCGCTGTTCCGACTCGCAGCGCGGGGTTTCCTGCCGATATCCTCGGTACTATGTAATGCAATGCCTTTCTTTTTGTTCTCGACCCTAAAACGACTTTTTTTTAGGTTTCACGATCATCGAAAAAAGCGTCAAATATTGTATAGTCCTTTTATTATTTTGCAGTATTACTCTATATCTCTTTTATTTAATTTCGCCTCAGCTGGAGGACGACGATGATGAGTTCATGTATCCAAATTTCTGTATTCATGAAGTCTGTATTCGATTAGATTTCAATGACAATAGATTACCAAAGTCACCAACTAGTTATTTCACGTCATTTTCCCAGTGAGAAGTTTGCAACAAACCCTGCTTTTGGGTAGTAACTTTTTAAGTTTTTTACCTAAGGGGAGTGTTAGAATTAAAACTTTTCTCCGAACCAATCTGATAAAAAATCCTTCCTGAGATCATAAAATGAACGTTAAGCCTTTATTTTTTAACTCACGCTGATAGTAGAGTAAAGGAGGGAGGACGAACAGATTACTTCAATTTTTCGTGGCTTCCTGTTTGTTTGACTTACTTATCTACTACTTACACGAAAATTTCAACTTTAAAAATATATTTTACCTCTTATGGAAGCAATTAAAACTTTGAATCGTTTATTTAGTTAGTGTTCCCGTTCAATTTTTGAATATTAATAGACGCTTGATTGATAATTGAGTTTACAAAACAGATAATAAACTTTTCTCCACCAATACGTTTATGGAATGTACATGCTCATACATAATTCTTCTACAAAACCTTTCCAGGGGAAGGCAATTACTCAGTGGGTGCAACTCACATCAACATAACTTCTATAAATAGTCATAACTTCATAAAAAGTCTTTTTTTACGGTTAAACCATAAAACATCCGACCCACTCACTTAAATTCCGTAAGTTGCGTCTGTATGCGGCAGGTCGAGTAACCAAAGAAGCCCAAGGGTATTCTTACTTGAGGTTTCACCTTATTTTGCAAGAAGAAAAATCCAAAACATTCCTGCAATTACGCGAAAAATGTTCGCACTATATAATATATAAAGATTGACGATTTGGTAACTGAGACTGTCAATATTTTCGAAAGGTTAAATTATTTTTACTCTCAGCAATTTGGAAATGTAAATTCATTTTACGCTTGATTTTCCCTGCAAAAAAGGAACCAATTATTTTAATTCATTGAAAAAAAAATTAGAATTCATTCTGTGGACATTTTTTAACCTTCGTTTTATGCTAAATGTTTTTCATCCCAGGTGAGGATAAAGACCTTCACCAATGACATGTTCAACATTCGGCAACCTATATGACGGTCAGGCACAAGTACGGAAAAATCATTCCTAGCTAAATAGTACGACCAAATCTTTTTCATTGTCTTTGCTCATGACTAAGAGAACGATTTTTAACGACAAGTTTTTTTGAGATCAATTTGTATTGGCGGGTGTCTCTTACGTAAACGTAGGTGGGAATATTAAATTATTATTCAATATTTAAATGGTTTTAAAATGTTTTATTTACGACTTGGGCATGCTAAATTAAATCTGACATAAATTAAAGTTTCGGTAATTTTTTTAAGTTAAAATTGTAAATTACGACCCATCACTCTGTCAGGGTTTTTGTTTTCAGCATACTGCCTATCCAGAAAATTCTCAATTTTCAACATATTTTCTCAAGGTAAACTAGGAAAGACAGTGGTTAACAGCTCGTTGCAAAATAAATAATTAGTTATTCGTCGATTATCATTTATCAATCGGATAAAAATTAAAAAGTATGTTAACAATCAATGTTATGTAACTTGATTCCTTAATACGTAAAAGATCATTATTACGATTATATGATTATATCTCGTATAAAGACCATTAATCATAAGAGGTCAATCACTTTCTCAGTTTTACTCAAATAAAAAATTCAAGTATTTATTGAATATTATAATTCAGGGTAAGATTTTACATCGAATCTATAACTAACGAGGAGTGTGGTTTACTGCGGTAGTAGAATATAACGAATCTTTGGAAATCTGAATTATTGTGCAATAGATGTTTTGCACGGGTATCGGTTGTTGATGCCTTCAAATGTTATTGATTCCAACATATTTGACATCAAAAGTATTTTATATGTAAAATAGGTTCGTTATATGCAAGTCCTATTGAAGCCGGATGCGTCTATTTTATCCGGAAGAAGAACTGACGATGTTGATAAAAGCCTTTTGAGTCATTTTACTATTTATGCATATTCTCGCAAATGTATTCTTGTAGATCTCACATTCGAAGAATTCTAGAGAGTTGGACTATTAGGTGACCCAAAATATTCTTTTGTCTCAAGAAAATATATGAGCAAATGGAAACCGCACAGGTGATTCTAGAGTTGCTGAATAATAAATCATGAAAGGTACACCCTCCACCATGGACTTTCATCAGCATTTCTTACCTAAAAAACGGAATTCAGAATACTCTAAAATGGAAGCATAACCAAACAAAAACATTACATTATACCCAATGCGTTAGCTTAGCACAAGCACCTGAAATATGATGACGAAACTTTAAAATTATTCGATTCGACTTAAAATATTTTTCTACTGATCCCGTTAGAAGTCACACCATACTTACTTCAAAGTATCAATTTATCGTATGTGACACGATACCCATGCTACTCAAGTGTAGTGACTATTCTTAATCTTGCTTGTGATGGTTTTTAACGAACTAAGGTATTCAGGTTTATCTTAGGTGATTGGATGTTTGTGGGCAGAGTACTATTTCAGTTGATATGTTTCCCTCTTTTAAAATACGATGAAGTTGTGAACTATCCTATGGGAGATATAATTAACGGATAATTCCCTGAGGAATTATCCATTACTGAAATCGTGTCTTTAATCCAAGAAATAATGTTGACATCTTATACTAAGCAATGCCAAATGCTTCCCAACTCCTTTGCAATGTCTATTATTTGCTTGGAACGTTAGCCTTAGAGCGTATTTATGCAAGCATACGTATACAAGACGAATGGTTGGCACAATGATCACGGCCAGTCTAAGAAAAAGAAACAGGGCTTCATCACTATCCAGGGAAATACAGATTTGAAGCAATTTTTTCAAACCACTTTCTTTTACGATTCAGTGGGAATGGGAGTGTAGAGCATTTCAAAGGAAACCCAACTCTCGGAGAAGTAATTACGTGCTTGAAAGGTAATGACGTGAATTTGTATCCACAGAGTCTAAGCAGCAACATAGGAAGAGATACGCAGATTTCTATAGGTTCTGGAATACGTCATGCTCATAAGTTGCCTAATCTGAAGGTTGCCGGGGAGCCTATAGATTAGGCAAATTTCAATGTCACTAAATCATTTCTCTTCTCTATTTTACATATTTCCTTAGTTCCATCTTGAAAATGAGTATGATTGAATGTAAACTTTCCATATAGAAATCATATTCTCCTTCTAGATGAACCAGATAGCCTAATATTTTCGCCATATGTATATTGTATATCTACTTTTCATTTCTCTCGAGTAATTCGTGGGTTTTATATAGAAAATTATAAACCAAGCCAGGATATATTTGAGATAAAGAAATTATATATGGAATATAAAAATGGTAAAGACATTACCCTAGCAAGTGATGACATGAAAAAAGATTATGATGTAGAATAGGATAGGATTTGCGAGGATACATTACACGTTTGATGTTTTGCGAGATCAATTGAAAGGCTTTTACAGAAAACAAAACCATATAAAGCTGTGAGAACAGATAACAACAACGCTTACTCAAGGGATTAAGAAAGCGTGAAAGGAAGAGATTTACGAGAGGATTCATAGCATTTATGAAAGAGCGATTCGACGGAAGAATGTATTCAGATCAGTATTATTTCAAATTTCAAAAAGGAAAAAGTAGTATTATGTAAGGAAAAAAGAATAATAAATTTAATTATGCGCGCAGCAATATTAATGCTGGAAAATGGGAAGAAGAGTAAATACAAACGTAAAAGATGATAGTTTGGGTCAATTGGCGATGCCATCTGATGACTATAACAGAGGGGAGAACGTAATGTAGAAGAATAAGGGAAGATTGAGCATGCCGGACTTAAGATAGGAAGTATAATGCTTCGAAATGTAACATTTTGATTAGTTTGTGGCTCCATTCAAAAAAACACTCAAACAGCAGATCACAGAAAAACCGATAAAAACGGAAGAGAACGAATATAAAATAAAGCATGAATAACATATCTTATCACAGGACTTCGTCTCCCATTTATATTAACATTTGATTTCAGGAGTAGGCAAAAAAGATTTCTTTACAATTACGTTAAATAATTATTCCTTCAATACAGTTTTATGGCAAAATTGTGTAAAATGACCACAGCTGTCGATATATCCAAAAAAAACCAACCTATGGCAAAATTATGATCCATTCATATCAATTTAAAACCTTCTTTTTCATACCTACGAAAAAACACTCATTGATATATTTTACCAAATTTCATCGATTATATTATTTAGAGCATTCAACAAATAGTTTTCACGGAACATTGCGGCGAAAAGAAAACGGAAAACATCAATAAGGTAATAACCGTGCAGAAAAACACATCTGTTGCATAGAATTTCAGCCAGTGTGAGAATTGGTATATTCTATAGTCTATACGATTCCTTCCTGATATTAAAATGTTGATACAATCAACTATTTCTAGAAGATAATATGAAGTACAATAAAGATGTTAACCTCAATTGCAATTTAACAATTTTGCAGTATCCTCCTCACGGCGCCGGGCGTATATGCTAGCATTGCAATCCCTGTAACGTAATAATAGATCGACGGAGAAAGATAAATTTATACATTTGAAAAGGAAAATAAAAGATAACTAAATTTTGTTCAGTATATTTGTCTCTTTCTCCATTACTTACTGAGTTATGAGGCATTTTATTCAGCACTACAAAAATTATTATGGGGTAAAAAGGTCATGAAAATATGGGAATCGTCATTTGTTTTCATGACGTTCGTTAAATGCAAATATATACGAAGTGCTGTAAGAACATCAACGGATATCCGTCATAGGTCAATAACGCATTAAATATTGTTCAGTATGGTTCATCAATATTGCTTTTTAGACGCCACGGTACTCACCCCATTGTGTTCAAATATAAATTACGGAATACATCTGATTTACCCGCTATGTGTTAGTAGTACGTTTAGCTAGAATATAACGAGTACACGTAGCGTTGAATGAAATATCAACATTAATGCGTATAGAAACAAAAACCAAAAGAGTTGCTTCTGTATATTTATCATTCAATTTCTTAATTGTTGACATTGCGGATCATTACACGGTTGATTAATTTATGAAGTGTTTCGACTATAATTGCTACTATCTCTAAAATTCGTAAAGAACGTTGAAGAGAGATTTTCATGTAAATCTACTCTCGGCTGATCGATCCATTTTATGAACTCACCAAAATCGCTCGAGTCGCAAGCGAATCTTTACCAGCATTCACATTCCTCTCATTTTACTCAGTTTGCTTATCAAGCACCAAGTTACTACGTATTAATAATAAAAAGCTTCATTTAGCTTAAAAGCCACTCAGAGATCAATCTATGAAATATTTCCAGATAAATCACGAGTTCTAAAGTTGATTGTCAAGTGGGTTACGGTTATCGTAAAATCATCAGAAAAAATTATTAAAAACCTTCATTCCCAAAAACTCTTTTTCGTCCAAACAAGATAATCGTAAAAATCAATGGAATCCTTTAGGAGAGCTTAATTCTACGGGTTTAGAATGAAATAAAGTTGACCGAAAATTGTAATATCATGGATCACCAGCCTAAAAATGCATCAAATTCTTATTAAAATAAATTACTGACATATATAAATATAATTAAGGTCAAAAATGCGTTTAAAAACTATTTTATAATGACTTCCGCATTCACTCAAATGTGGTGACCGTGAATACCATATTATTGATCTCGCATTCTTCTCCCGTATTTAAATGGGTATTATGTGTTTTCTTAGCTTCACTTCTACCATTCATTCACATTAAAATGTGTTCGCAAATTCTTAGATCAGTTGCTACAGCCGTCTGCTGATGAATTGATCAACATATTTATATCTTAAGTAGTTTTGATCAGGCATAAGGCTCTCGTAGTTTAATTATCGTAAAACTATGTGTAGTTCATCAAGGTAAAAGTTCCGACACCTTTAGGTTTGAGATACTCAGGAATAATATTAATTGCTAAAAAGATACAGTTTAAGACAGATGGTTCCGAGACAAAATCCTCTAAACGCATGTAAGCACAACCCATGATCAGTTAGGCGTCAATAATAAATTTGATGTTCTTCAACGGAGAAGGTGGGTGAATTTTAAGAATAAATATAACATCGAATAATAATTAAAAAATAGAATTGTCAGCTAAGCAAAAACATTAAGTAATCTTTTTAAGGCAAGGTTAAAACTATAACGGGTGTCACACATTTATGCAACCTGAATTTATTGTCCAAATTATTCTTAATTCTTCTTGATCAAAGGAGTTCACCGTCAAAACCAGGAGCCAAGGAACAACCATTTACTTTAGCGCAGCAAGAAGTGCAGTGAAAATCCCGGAAGAGGAAGGCTGTCTTCCTAACTTAGATGCGTCGTACGATGTTCCACCGACTACGTACACATCACCCCCACCAAAAACCAACATGGAGGTCGCCTTAGCCCAGGTTAAGCCATGATCTCAGATGTACTACTACGTAGTTCCCGACCCTTCTTCCCCAAACTATATCCCATCCATCCCTAACACCTCTTTGAACCAATCCGCTCTCCCTACAACCTTTTGTACCAACGAGGAAGACGAGCGACATCTAACAATGCAAAGGGGAAATTTGCACAGCAAATGCTTTGAGGGTGATAAAAGCCACGGGCTCAAAATTAGTCCCGCCACATTCGTGATCCATTCAAAAGGATTTTCCTCCGTTCCATCGAGTGTGAAGGGGAGAGAGTGAAGGGCGGCGTGATAAGGAGGATTGTTAGGCAAGGAGTGTGGAACGCGAGAAACCTTAGCGGCCCATCCAAGGGGTCCTAATCCGACCACCTTCATGCAGTGGAGCCGAGGGACTATTCTTTCCAGTCTTCTCCGTTCCTTTCCCAAATGCGACTCTCACCGCCCTTCTTTGAGCCCCCTACCTGACTTCCTTCTTCCTTGAGTGCATCTTCTTATCTCTAATTCTTCCACTTTTTCTCTGTCTTCTTTCCTTGCCAGCCTAACCTTCTCCAAGCTCTCCCTTTTGCTTGAAAAACTAAAGCGCATTTCTCCAAAGGTGAAAACAATATAGCGGAGCATGTCTTCTGAGACCACGTTAAAATTTAATATTGTACTAAACTGGATAATATTTTTTACATGAACAAATAGATATACTTGAAATTTGTAGATAATTTGCCTTTGTTCTCAACTGTTAGGGAAACATAATGTAGTTATTTTTATCCTAATTTCATTGCCATAACAAGGTAATCACACACGTGTAATTGTGGTATCAGCCACGGGGGAAAGTTGTTGACGACAGGGTTTTATCACTATTGACTCATAAATATGAATAATCGCTATAAAAAATAACCCTTTTCCTTCTTTTGAAATAAGGAGACGATTGAAATATCCACAAGATTGTATAAAAACACTTAGAAGTTAATAAAATACGTTCTCCCCTATATGCCCTAAGTAAAATGTTTCTAAATAAATGCGCTACGTCAAATTAAAGGTGGACAAAGTTTTTTAATGAAAATGTAATATCTTGTATTCACACAGCTAAGGGTTTATGTACTTAGAAGTTCCCTTTAAGTTTTAATTTTTCAATATGTAATAAATCTTGTCACGATAATATATAATCCATAATTGTTTCATCATTTATCTTAGCAAAAAGGTAGTAACTGGACTCTGAACTTACTGTTGTAAATTCATGTTACCAATACGAATTTTCTTGGCTTGACCCACCTGCTTAAGTCTTATTATATATATAGCAACAAGAAACCTTCTTAACTGATGTGGAGGGCACAGGCCATTACGGTCCAATTTTAATTTAAACTTCTTCAACCCACTTCATACCCTCTTTAAAATTGTGAGCTTGATTTTGCCATCTCTTAAACGAAGGGCATTTTACCAGCAACTGATCGAATGCCTGGGATCGAGGGATCATTTTCCTTAGGATAGTTAGGCTAAGTAACCCTTTTTATTTACACCGAAATACTATTTTTTGCTTTTACTGGTTTCCGTTCTCTCCGCTCTCATCGGGTCACAAACACCACGCCTCTTTCCCCCGTTGGCCTCCATTTATCGGCTGCCATTCTAAGAATTCGAGTTCTCATTCTCTCCGCATCATCTCACGACCGCTTTCTTCTCTGTCCCCCGGCCGATCGCTTTGCCCTTGCGGCAATCTCCCCCTCTCTAGAATCCCTCTCCCTATCACTCTGCACGTTGTCCTCTCCCAATCACTCCCTCTGACCCCTCCCAACTCCATTTCACCAACGTGCTCGCTCAGCCTTAGTTACTTCACACGTCTTATGTTCCCTCAAACCGAACGTTAGGAGCAGTTCAGCTGGTCTGGAACCCCCAGTTTCATCCCATCTTTCGGGGGTTTCATAGCCTTCCCTTATAATTCCACCGCCCTTCGTTTTGTTGCTTCATCGTCCTCCTTTCGACACCATCCGTTTCACCCACCCTTCTCCATTCTCCTCTTTCCTTCCTTTATTTCTCTTCTCTTTCTCTTCCCCCAGTCAATGGTATTCCGTCGGAAAGCATACGTGATTCTTGCGATTAACTCCATGGCACCTCCCCACATCCAATGTGTCTCCTCGTTTTAATTCAATCACTTGCCTGTCTGCGATCCTCCCATCTTCCCTTCTAACTTCTCCCCGAACGCCCTTTCAATTCCATGGGGTTGCCACGACGCCATGCGGATCTAGTCGCAGTTAAACCTACCTTACTTTTCCCATACTTGTCTGCTTAAGGTTCGTATTTGTATATTCAGTTTTTAATTATCATGTACTCAGTCTTTAATCAATTATAATTTCAGATGGTGAGCTTTTTAGCTCCGAATTGGTGCTATATCTGTTAATCATTCGTATTAAATTATTGACCGCATCTAATTTTTGCATTGGTGTAAATACGTATTGCTTCAGGTGAAAATACAAGTCCGTTATTTGAAACGCTTACCTGTGAAGATTATACCAACTTTGTTTTAAAAGTACATTTTTTTAACGCCTCCCTAACGTTTAGAAATATTAATTTCAGCACATAGAAAGAGTCATAAAACAACATAATAGATAATTTAAAGCAAAAAATAGTAGAAAGCTCGATTATATTCAATCATCGAGAGAAATGGCAACACAATAATACATTCAATATATTTTATCTGCTACATAATCGTCATCCATCAATTTCAACAAAAAAATTTCAATGATTGATAGGATTTTGATAAATATAAAATTCCATATCAACCGGAGAATAGTTTTTATTTCAATCATTTCAACCGACCATTAATTCAGCTTATCTAGGGTCAACACAATATTTATATGTCTGCAAATAAGCTTATTGCAATTAACGTAATGTACCACAAAAAATGTAAAAAGGAACATCACATATGAAGCATACATCCCAAAACATCCCCATAAAGATCATCCACAAAACAAGCAATTGATCGGTGTATGAAATTCGAGGGTCGCGGTAGTTCTGGGGTAGAGCGTTGGGCTACCGAGCGGAGGGCTCGTGTTCGATTCCCGGGCAAGCCTCTTTGGGAACCCTTAGTTCCACCCAGGTTATGTGATGTTCAGATACCAGATCTTCCTGGGAAACCATAACCGGCACAGGGAAAGCAACTGGCCCCCTACCCTGATGTGTAAATTTCACATATATATATACATTCATAAACCATATTCATTTATAAATGTATATTAATAAACTATATTCATATATATATATATAATTATTGAACACAAAAAATAGATAACACGTAATAGGAACACATTTCTAAAATGTTAGTGTCCTTTTAAGTGTTATTTTATTTTTATGTTCTATTGTGCCGTCCAAAGTATATATAACATAGACATAATTCCATATATATATACGTACATACAATATAATGATATTTTTAACTATCATTTATTTGAAATGGACAAAAGTATATTAACATAATAGTAAACATTATCATAAGCCTAGCCGGCGAAACTTCTTCAAAAAATATTCGGGCCGCAAAGGATCGTGTTTTTGCACTAAAAAAAGCCAAAGCAAAATCGGTTTTACGGTACTTTAATCTTGAGAGCCAATTACGAGCTGAAAATTAAGATTAGTAGCCTCTAAGTGGCAAGCTACTTTTCGCCTTGGCAAAGTGAGGTGATCCTATCAGCAATACAGTCTCAAAACCAATGTAAACCCTTCTAAAGACTTCTAAGTCCCTCTAAACCCATCCGCCTCCTGCAACTTCGGTCTTTACCCTCCCTCAGCATTGCTCTTCATTTGGCTAATCAGAGGACTTTTCTCACTATAATCTAACTGGTGCTGGGAACGAACGAATTGCACTTAAAGCGTTCCTTAAATAATAACAGCATTTTGCAAGAAATAAATGAGCCAAAGCATAAGATATTTACCTTTACGGCTCACTATAAAAATTCTTAAAATGACTACGAATGTGATACCTACAGTTAAAGTTAAGGCATTTAATAATGTAAGTCGAAATCAAAAAAAGCCTCAATCGCGGCGAGCTGCCTAAAGAGTGTGGCAATTTACTTTAATTGAAACTATTATCAAAATAGCTTTTCTTTTTAGCTCATATTTTTTTACTTAAAATTGTGGCGTAAAAATCACCACTCTATTCTACTTCATATTCTCTCTCGTACATGATGTTGATATATAGTTTGAAGATAAAACATTGTAACCCTACACTATCCACCCCGGAACAGTACCATCCCGCGTCTTCCCACAATTGTTCCCGTCCTATCCCCCTTTGTCCCTCCTTTTTAACCATAGCCTCATTCTACCAACTTCTCTTCGTCCCCCGCACGGAATCCCACGAATCCTTTGAGCAAAAGATAAAGGGTGGCAGCGAAGAAACGAGACGAAGAAGGTAGGAATTGTAGTGAGAGGGGAGAAGATGATAGAGGGAGGAAGAAAGAGAGAGGGGAAGAGAGAGAAAGAGAGAGAGAGAGAGATGGTGCTCTTCCTTTATAACCCACTTTGCTCGCCGCGAGGGTGGGAGTGGAAGTGAACGGTGGAAGGAGGAGAGACGAGTCCGTTCGGAGGTGAAAGGAACATCCAAAGCGAGAGGGAACGGAGAGGTAGTTTCTGGGGGATGAAGTGAGGAGAGGAGGGTGGTAAAGGCGGAGGAAGTGGCGAGGACGTGGGGTGGCTGTGAGAGCCAGCGGGGACCAAAGGGAAGTTTCGGAAGTGGGGGAAAGGGAATAAGCAATACACGAGAGAGAAATTCCAACAGTGCTGGGTTTACAGAAGAAAGAGAGGAGGAAAATAGGAGTCACTTCAGTGGGAGAATCCGAGTCCGCTGCACCACCAATAACGGTTAAGAGGATCGATTATTGCCAAGTGGACATAGAAATATAACATATTCAAGGCAATAAAATATGTAATAACAATCATAAAAAGACAAAATTATTGACAATGAAGTATTTCAATTGTTATCCTACACCATACGGAATGCCATCAAGTAAATACAAGATTAAACCGCGAGGTAACACGAATAGATACTCAACTAGAAGTCTTTTAAAATTAAAAGAAAGCCGTACCACATAAAAGTACGTATAGTTAAATATTAAGAGACGCCAGGCTACTGGCGATAGTGTTCATGTTCCATTCAGGTTGAATTACGACCTTGGAACAGTTTCATCTTTACAAAAACTAAGAATTTTCGTGTATCAGATGCTCCCGGAAAATCACAGGCTTCATGAGAAAAAGAACTGGCCGAACTACCCTAATGCATGAATTACGCACGAAGAAGGGCTTAGGCGGGGTTGGAGTTGTAACATCACCAATCAAACCAACTTTCGCGCTGAATACTGTAGGTTTTAATTAATATTCCATTACTACGGGAATAAATTACACGTTATTGGACCATTTTTCAACCTGATATTGTTTATTGTGTATTTACATGTATTTAAATGTTTTAAACTCTAACAGCTTCACAATTTATGTAGCAAACAAATTATAAAAACTTCACTGCTTAGATCTAGTCTGCAGAAAGAATCTTAGTCCTGGACTTAACTATTTTTACTACTTTTTTTCCCCTTTATTCACAATTGAGGCGATATTTTTAGAAGTATGAAGCTTTTAGCTGCTTTCCTTAATCCAAGCAAATTAATTTCATTCGAACAAATAATTATCAGATTCTAAAGCCAAATAAGTTTAAAATGGTTGACTTCATATGCAAGAGGCTTCAGATGAGTGTTCACGCCTCAATAAATGATCAATCAATATACGCTATCGCTTTTTTACGGTTTTTCTCATTATAAACTCCCCCAGAAATTCCTTCTTAGAATTATTAGTTTTTTAAATACTTTTATTTGGAATCATAATTTCTTTAATAGTTTTTTTTTTAATTCGTTCATGTAATTCAACCCCAGAGAAGTTCACTATCAATGTTAAACGAGATTTTGTTGATTCCTGCACATTTATTTTTCGATAAAATGTTCATCTTGCCTTGAACCACTCCGTCGATTTCTTCTTACACAGATCCCATTATTGGTGTTCCTGATTAGTGGGGGTAATACAATATTTGTATATTATTTTGTGGCACCTAAAAAAATGGACGCAAGAATGCTGGTTTCAATAGTTATCTGAAAAATGGAGAAGATTTTAGAAGATCACTCTTTCACCGACCGATCAAACAATTAATAATAATGGTCATTATGACTTATTCCCACTTGTGACACTAAGTCATCAGCATTTCTGGCAGAGATATATTATAATCTATTGTTGAAATTGAAGGACAGAAATGAGAAACTTGGCATCGCAATTATGAACATAAAGCTATCTTTGGGAAGTGCCCGTCTATCACCCACTCTGTCTCTGAAACGGATTGATCTAGAATATTTTACTCATTGTCAAAGGGGATTATAAGTTTTCCAGTCGGCAAAATGCCATTTTCATTTTCTTAAAGATGTATAGTAGAATCCAGGAGACAAATTCCATTGCATATTAAAATACATATATTAGAACCTATTTCATTCAATTTTTCTTGATTCAACGGTTAGAGGTTTGGCCTTACTTATACTTCGGACAACTTTACGCTACGTGGATACTTATTTCCGAAACAGACAATTAACTATGAAATATATTGGAGTTTTTGTATTTGAGAATTAAGATTGATTGAAATTGAGAGAATAAACGTAGGTTGAAGACTTTTGATGTGGATTAAGGAGACTATTTGACAATATTGGCTGAACAAAGAGAATGGAAAACACAGAAATGTTTGATTGGGAGATAGAAGTAAGGAAATTGGCGAGAAAATTTCTAAGAGAGCAGAAATGGATCGAGGATTCATTGAGAGGCACTGAAATTCTGAAATATGTTATTGGAGGGATAAAATAAGACGAGCAGAGAAAAGAAGAACATAAATTGTGAAATGAATGGTAAATGGCTGAGATCGCGAAAAGGTTCCAAAATATCCAGAAATGAAGAAAACAATGCATAGAGATAAAGTAATTTTTAACGTTTATGTTGTAGACCGCAAAAATAGACCAGGCTACACCACTAGCATTAGTTTTACAGGTCATTCAAAACCACAAGTAAGGCTACCAATCTATAAAATAAGGTGCATGATTGCGCGTATGTTATGGAGGAGACTAATAAAGGTATAATATTGCAAAAAGAGAAAACGAAAAGCTAAGGAAAATCCTTTGCTTTCGAGAATGCAATACAAGAATATATGACTCATACTCAACCTTCTTCCTAGTTAAGTATTAAAAACTCGAGGCAAATGTCAGTGTTACTTGAACAAGACTAGATAATGGAGATTCATAACTAGGAGAAAAGGAGATGTAGATACGGAATAGCTAACATAAAAAAGCTGTTTCAGATACTTGCGAAAGACTTGAGGGAGCAAGAGGAAACTTGACCTCCTTAGAGAATCCACGCAAGGGAGACCCACTAGGGTCATGGAGAAGGGACGAAAGCCATGAGACCATCCCCTCGCGCTGTGTCCCCCGGGTGTAAGACCGAGATCGTAGAGGGGGAATGTAGGAAGACAAATAGTTTTAGGAGGACAGGACACAAAGCGAGGAAAAAGAAGAGGAGGCGTGATAAAGAGAGTACACGCAAACACGCACGCACACACACCTACCTGTACACATGAGGGAGAGATGGAGGAAGCGGGGAGATGGCGCACATTACTGATGATGTATACATATGCATATAGGCGTGCGTGGGCATGTTTGCTCATGTGTTCTTGAATTCGAAAGGACTTTCCGTTGAAGTGGCACGCCTACTTCCCGGGGTGTTCCGATCGTCTACTCGGTGGAGGCTGACTGAGGGAGTCTTATAGAAATACGTGGGTTTATTTTTGTCACGAGAGGATCCTATTTTTTTCAAGGGAATCCTCACAACTCAAACCAGCCGCTGCGAAACCTTGTGTATCCCGCAAAAACCTAAAGCTCTCTAGCGTATATCACGCGGTCGATTACCAGTCTTCCATCAAAGCCCTCTGCCACTTCGATCCAACATACCTTTCAAAGTTAACGCTTCGCAATCCCCGTGAGAAAAGAACAAATATCAAGCGTTTTTTGTCAAATTCCTAGCAGAAAAGTATTGCCATAAGTTATTCGCCCAGTTCAAACAAAGTTATTTTTAATTATCTTTTATTTGTCTAATCTACAGGATACATAATCGTTCTAATATATATATATATTATATAACTAATAATAGAAACGGTTAAGCAAAATAAGAATGATATTATCCCCCTCATTATAGGATAGGCGAGGGTAGATTCCTTTAAATACTTGGGTGTAACAATTACTCACGATCTGTCCTGGGGAAAACACATACGAGAAATATGCGGTCGTGCTAATAAAAAATTGGGATTTGTGAAAAGAGTGCTAGGTAAATGCGATGAAAAAGTGAAAGAACGATGTTTCCTTGCCTTGGTCAGGCCCCACCTAGAGTATGCTGGCAGTATATGGGATCCTCATAACATAAATTTGGTTTCGGAATTAGATCGAGTTCAGCGGAGGGGGGCTAGATTTGTCAAACATTGTTATGACCAACTCAGCAGCGAATTCACTTTGCTAGACAATTTAGGTTGGGATTCTCTTACACAGCGGCGTTTCCAATATAGATTAAACTTATTAAAAACATTTAAAGATGGGCCCTTTTCCGATGACATCAAGGATATAATACGAACCCCAACGTATTACGGTCGAAGGGATCACGAATATAAGACTAGAGAGATAGACTGCAAGACTGACAGGTTTAAAATGTCATTTTTTCCAAGAACGATAAGGGACCAGAATGCTTGTAGCCGAAATTCCCCAGAACTTAGTTCATTACAATAAGTATTAACGTACAGGTTAGGGACTTCGCGAGGATGTGTATACATGTGTGTATGTATGTATGCATGTATATACATAGCACGTGAACACATAAAAAGAACACTCACAATAATATCTTGATAATTTCGACGGACTCGAATGCCGTCTTCTTCGGAAGATAAGATATGACTGAGGAAAAGGGTACGCGGTGCAGAGAGAGTATGGCCCATACTCTCTCTGCACCGCGTACCCTTTTCCTCAGTCATATCTTATCTTCCGAAGAAGACGGCGCTCGAGTCCGTCGAAATTATCAAGATATTATTGTGAGTGTTCTTTTTATGTGTTCTCGTGCTGTGTGTTACTGTCTAAGTTTTTTATTCAACACTTCCGTGTTACTTCGAAGAAATCATATATATATATATATATATATATATATATATATATATATATATATATATGTGTGTGTGTGTGTGTGTATATTTATATATATATGGAAATATATATATATATATATATATTTTTTCTTACAGGTTCCCCCCACCTTTCCTCACCTAACCCCCAACCCCCTCAACCCTTACCCTTCCCTCATGGTGCTACATCCCCTGCCACACACCTTTTGGTGGCTCGCAGGGTATTTATGTAGATGTAGATGATTATTCAGCGTCTTCTTTTAGATTTATATTGCAAATACAACAATTTTTTCGCCGTTGACGTCTGAAAAACATTTTTCCAGAATATTGAACTTTACCCGAACAGAAGATCACCCAGGAGACATGTATGCACGTCACATTCGGCAATCCGCCTGGAAAGCGTTTGGCCGGGGAAATAAAATCGTCAGAAAATTGGGTACAATCAATTAAAGTCATCATTATTCCGCATTACCATATTTTTGGGAAATAAAAATGTTCATAAGTGATGTTCCATTGTGTTGTGGCAATTTTGCCAAGAATTGTTTTGCAATAGCAAAAGAATTCTTTCTTTCAGTTTCCTTAGAAGTCTACTTTCTTCAACGTCTTTTTTTACTCGCCTTCTAATTCAATGAGGCGCTGAAATAATTTATCTCCATCACCTACAACCACCAATCGGTTTTAAATATCTGCAATTTCAAGGTATTCATGTACTCTTCGTGATTCCAGGGACATCAAACCATGCGTTATCAATATCAAATCATCATCAAATCATGCAGCATCAATCAATAAAATCATGCAATAATTATAGTGAGAAACTTTCTTTTCCATCATAATGATTTTCACGAAACTAGGAGGTTTTATTTGCGTTGTATTCTACTCCTAAATCAAGCCTGCGCTGCCAAAAATTCGACATCCAATCACAGTGAGGTCGGATCAACGCGAAATAACACCTCTCCTCAAATTTCTTATTTGATTATTGGCCCATTAATCGTAACCGAAAATCCTATGGAAGAGACCCAGTTTCCTTTATGTAACTTAAAAACAGGTTCCTTAAATGCTTTTCCAAAGCCAATTTCCGATGTCAATGTGAGTCCAACATATTTTAATTGAGCCAATGTTATTATTTATACTCCTAATTCCACTTCAAAAGCAACACATAGCGTAAGACCCACAAGGGATTTTTCATTGAATGCGCGTCCGTACTCTCAAACCGCAGACTATCGGAGAATGACATACTGGTACAAGGAATTTCTCACGAGCATTTCCACATACACGCGTAACGTATTTGAATAATATCGTGAAAAATGCTCAAAATGCGGTCAGGATCCCAGACCTAAATGCACAATGCATAAGCTGAATTCCCCACTAGATTAAATGGTATGGAAAATGGTCAGTCGTATAAAACAGACCAGACTAAATATGTATGCATTCGAGTATTAAGAGGTCAAATATACACCAGACCTTATATAATAATGAGATGTTGCGGCCAAGTATAACTTAGAACAACTTTAATTTCTTGGCAAAACATGGCATGGCAAGATAAAATAATAATTCATTCGTGCTAACGGTTCTCGTATTTTCCTGGTAAATCGTTCTACATAGCTCACTAAGTAAAATACGTTTACCCAAACATATTACCATAGCGTTTAACTTCTTACCTTAATAATTCTGAAGAGAGCTGGGCGGTAAGTTGAAAGTTATTCTTAAAATACATAAAACGACGTTATTTTATAAAAACCTAATTCAGCAAGATAATATCAGAGAGAACTGAGTTGGACATTTTGAAGAGTAAATAAACTTTCAAATTTTGCAACGTCTTCTAAGCATTTCATTGCAACAATTTAAGTGTTTGAGCCTTGACCAGGATCGATTGATTCGACCAGCGAATGATTTTTACACTCTTAAATTGTTGCATTGTAATGCATGTTAGCGGATGACTCCGTTGAAAGATACTGTTGCGGCATCTCCCGCAGATTATTGAAATTTGTCTTCTAAGCAGATAATCCTACCATTTAAAATATTTCCCAACTTTTATGTTTTCCTAACAATCTTTGAAATTGTTCACTGGAGTTCCTATCTTCAAGTGTTTTCACAGTTCTCTTTCATTAAAGGGTATATTTTCAAGAATGACCTATAAAGCAGAATTCGACAGATCGCATTCAGGTATATTCTCCCTTGAAAACAGGTATTAGATCATGGTAAGGTTAAAATTTTTGGTAGATCCAGGGGGCAGAATTAGGGATACAAAAGAAGAAAACTGGGAAAAATTGTATCATATTTCTTACCTTAGTTTGCATTTAGATATTACCACCAAGGAGACTTATTTCCTATCTCACTTCTTTTATAATAACTATAATAATACACACATTCGGTTGAAAGATCTGCAATAGGTCCTCTACTATAATAGATACGAAACCCCTTTCGAAAGAGCACTAACCATTTTGTTGCCTAAAATTTCATTCAATTCAATTCAAGTCTCATTTGCTGCTCTTATTCGGTACAGTTTTTATGTCCTCTAGAATGTACTTCTCTAGCTGCTAAAACTTCGCAACACCTTAGTACCTCATATTCTTTAAAGTATGATTAATTACAATGGCCTCAGGGAAAGTTGCCCACTCTATCATTCCTTAACGAGCATTGGAAAGTTTCTATTGCATCAATACAACAAAAAAACTTTTGAGTTCACTCCTCGAGAGGAATAACATTTTTAAAATAAGATTTGGGTCTCTGGGATAATAAAAGTTTCAGATGCGGCGGCGACTCTCAGGATAAATTTTTGAAAACTCACGTGACTTAAAAGATACACGTTTTTTTGTGTTTAAATCAGGCAAATGTTGAATATTTGATGACATTATAAGGAAAGGGAGTATGTTCGAATATAAATTTCGAAAGTGAGTACCTGAGAGTTTATAAAGTTAATAAGCAAGGCAGAGTTAAATTCTGCACGCTTGCTTTTGGAACCACTATTAGAGGTGATGCATAAATATTTTTTACACGAGCAACACAACAGTTTCATTATTTTCAACTCGTAACATGAAATAATAACTGTAATGGAACAATGCTACTTCAGGGAAAAAATTTGTAATGAAAACTAATAAACATCTAAAGTTAACAACTTTATGCTTAACGTACAATTCATGCTAAAGTACAGCCTTTGGCCAAGAATCGTCAGAGCAAGAACTAATCCATGTACAAAGTATTCAACCCGAAGTTCGGTTTTGGTAGGTTATTGTAGAATTCACCCAGCACTACGAAGCCCTATACGCGTGTGAAATTCACACATCAGGGTAGGGGGTCAGTTCCTTCCCCTGTGCCGGTTGCGGTCCCAGGAAGATCTGGTACCCAAAAAAACATATAGCTTGGGTGGAGCTGCGGATGTTCAGAGTGACTTGTCCGGGAATCGAACACGGGCCCTTCGGGGAGAACTCCAAAGCTCTACCCCCCGGACTACCGCGACCAACAGACAAGGAAGACAATGCCCAGCCAATATTTTAGACAGAAAACAGGTTTCAAAGAATGCAACGATTTCAGAGAGTAAATATCATTCGCCTTGACCGGGATTCGAACCCGAATCCCTCTATATCCAGCCGAGTGCTTACGCTACCGCTAGTGTAATTAAGCTACCGAAGATTCTTCATCAACACTCTTTGCCCGTCCGAGATGGAAAAACGTCCTTCTGGTCTGATTGAAAAACACCAGGATGGCACAACCAATCGGCGATACTTAGGGAAGCTGAGGGAAGGGATAATTCATTCCCGAGCCACCGAAACACAATTTTATTCACTTCTAAGCAATTTCAACCATGGACAATAATTATTGAAAAAAGCAATACTCACCATTTCACCATTAATGATTGACATTGTTATCGCCTAAATTAACATGTATGTGTGTGTATATATATATGTATTTTATGTAAAAACATATATATATATATATATATATATATATATATATATATATATATATATATATGTATAGGGTTTTGTTTGGAGTTACAGGGTATTTATTTGATAGTTGAGTGTCCATCCAAAAACCTACCTTAACCGGTAGATTACCTAATAACAACAATAATATGTATATATACACACACACACACACATATATATATATATATATATATACATATGATATGTACAAGGGTGGTCTGCAAAGTTTCCGGTCTCAAAAATTTCAGAAAAAATATCTTACATCTTTGTTAGGTCGGAAAACTTTCACAGCACTTTTTTTTTCCGCACATGGAACCATGTGCATAATAAGCATAATGTTGACATTATACGAGTGATTGATTGATTCGTACTTGTATTTAGACAAATCGGAATTTTCTTCGTCTCAAATGCTGTGTAGAAAAAGTTTGTCTTTATACGAAGGAAAGAGTCATAAACATTTTCCACATATAATTATAAAAATCTTTACCTAAATTTGAAAAATTATGATTAATTTATAACAAATTCGTGTTAAAATTGTTGGTTAATCTTTAATCCCCCGAATTCATTAAAAATAAAACCAATCTTACAGAATAAATTACTTTACTTTTAAATTACTTCTGACGTTCACTTTGTCATTCACTTCCTAAGTATGTTAAAGTAAATTATCATCAGAAGTATTCTACCAGCCGAGGTAGGTTGTTAACGGATCCACTACTCTAATAATCCTACATATATAAGTCAGTCGACCATAAATAAATACTCCTATAATTGGATAACAAGTTAACAAGTATCCATTCTAAAGCTTCACATATTTTCTGCCGCCCTTAATATTGCCTACCTCGTACACCCAACATTATTCCTTATTTCACAATTTTCATCATTGTATTTTTACTAAATTTTGTCTGCATACACTTTTCCTGGCTTTAAATTTCTACAAAAACATTACCTCATTTTCTAATATCACAAGAACTTCTTAATTGTACTTATTTCCGCCAATTTTATTTTTCTATCCTGCTCCATATTCAAGTATGAAAAGATTCCATCTACGTGTATTCCATTGTTTCAAAGGTCATGTTTTTTATTTGCATAATATAGGGTTCTATATGTATGCTCAAATCAGTCTATTCATTTAGTTAAAACAATACTTTTAATAATTTGCTAAATTAATAACCCACCAAAGCCTAAAACACTTCCTGAATAGAGAAACTGGCCTACTTGTTAAAGTTTAAAATTCCCAACTTTAACCTTAGCATTCCTATTTCTGAAGAATCTTATTGTATACGCTTTTTGCCATTTTTTCTCATCCTAAACCTATTACAACGTTAAAATCACTGTGTAATATTAATTTCGTGTTTTGATATATAAATATATGTTATATATTGCATATGTTGCACAAAAGTGCAGATGGAATTTTGCTGGGTTAAACTCAACAACATTCATATGAAAAGTTTCATGATAGTATCAGTTTCCAACTTTCCATTTAATATCAAAATACATTTCCCGTCGTCTCCCGAATACAGTGATTGCATTGAATTTTTCGGACATTGACCTATTCCTTTTTTTTAATTCGTTTTGAAAGCGTGAATTCACCGCGTGTAGATTGATGGGTGAATGCTTTCAATTATTTCTGTTTTCGTTTCACTCTGACACCCACCTTTACATTTTTTTATGAAATGAAATCGATAGACAAAAAGTAAAAGTTATTATTCAAGATTTTTCTTTCCGATCTTGATGCAACCTCCATCTATTTTTGTCCAAACGGCGTGCATGATAGCCTGATATTTTCAAAGAATTTAATATTTTACTTGAGCCAAAGGCTTTCCGAACCTTCGTGTGCATAACCATGTTTTTTGCATACGCCTCTCGTACGTAAGTGATGGGGAATCTCCAAAAGGGGTCCAAATTCAACCGTTTACACTTTTTCACCATCCTTCGTAAAGGCACTGTAGCCGCGGGTAAACCCCGCGGCTCGACCCCTAATAGTCTTTGGGAGAAAAATTAAATATTAAGTTTCCCGCTGAAGAAATGAAACAGAAAAAGTTTTGCTCCTACTTAAGTTGTGCGAACTGCAGCCGCAAAGTTAAATATTTTGCATAATTCGAGAAGCAAAATGATGGAAAGCAGTACGACTAGAAGACTTCAACTTGAATAATGGGTCAAGGAATCCAACCGAGGACAATATCTCTTTGATCAAGCTTTTAAGCTTTCCATCAGGAGAAACTTTTGATGGAAAATTGTAACCACTAGAAGTAAGTACTAGACAGTTTTATGCCCAAAGGGAAGAGTTCCCATCAAATAAAATTAAAATAATGCGCCTAACAAAAGCCAGATAATCGGTCCCAAAGTGACTAATTTTGGATATCCGGTTATCCCTATATTTACGAGCCTAAAATCAAACAAAGCTAAGTAGATTTGTCACTTAATATAAAATAATAATGTAAGCATTATATTATGGCTATGAGGGGAAAAAATTATATTTTTTGCACGTGTAATGGCATTTTATTGAATAATTTGACACAAAGCACATTTGATGTGGAAATACAAAGTGCTTTTGCATCGGTATGAACTGTTTCCACAAGTTAACACCTGAAACTATCCATCTCATCGGATTCTTTTCATTGTGAAATGTAAATAAAATTTTATAATAATATGTATGCATAACAAAACTTTCTTAATATTACTACGTTAACTATCAGTACGTGACTTAATTATAAGAAGGATTGGTGGTACTGACAGCGCAAACAATTGCTTTTTTATCACATAATTACTTTAAGCCAATTTCAGCATGATTTCCACACCACATGTTATAGATCCATATCATACTCAAGGACATTAACAATTTTACGCGAAGCGGCAGAAAGATAAAGTCTGTTTAACGCAATTAATATTATTCCATTAATCTCAATGTGTAATCCCACTTGTACATGGATTTTAGAATTTTATAGCTCTGCAGTCACAACTCTTAGCTTATACGACGTATAGTATAACTCGCTGGCTGCATGACGGCTTTAGTTACGTTCATACGTCCATTCATTCTGAACTATTGCCGAAATGCATACAAAGAAACCCCGTACATTCCCAAGCCATGCATCAATATACAAATTAAAACCCGTAATCAAGACTCCCTATTGTAACTGCAGATCCAAGAAACATACATCACCATGAAACTTTAAAATTTTTCTGGAACGCGATCAAAAAGTACACCATCGCCCAAAAGGTCGATTAGCTCATTCTTTGTGTAGCATATACAACGAGTTTTATCAATTATATAAGAGTATCTCAATTTTTGTAAAACCAAGAATGGACATTATTATAAAAAAGCAAAAGAATAGAAAAAATTGATGTATTATATTAAGTACGTAATCAAATTTTAAGAAAATAGTTTTTGAGAAAAAGTTGCTTAATGGCTCAAAGGATAACCTGAAGATAAGGGAAAAAATATTATAAGTTCTTCGAGTCCATTTGTTAAATAGGTGTAAACACTCGGGAAGATCAAAACTTAATTAAGTGTTCTGATAATCCCTAATATAAGAACAATTAAGTATACTTTTATTAAAGCCTTTATCTGAAATTGTCGACACTAATTTACTTTGGTGAAAAAAGAGACAAAATACTCTTGATAATCCAAAATACGCACCTGCCACGACAAAATAAGACTTTGTGCTAAAAACGGTATTTACGAAATTTAATGAACGTCCCCAAATGGCATTCAAGGGCTCTTAGGTTTTGCACGTTTGATGCAATAATGGGAGATCCGAGGTGATCTGAGGCGGAAATTGGGAATATTGGAGAGAAAGGAACAGCAAAGGATTATATATCGGGATGAGAGGGCATTTGATTGACCTAATTTTAACCTTAGAGTTCAATTGTACCGACGTGTAGTCGAAATACAACATTCGGTTTCTAATCGGTCACTTTGTGGAATACGTTTCTCGGGGTAGAAACAGCAATAATATCGCATATAATTTTTTTTTCAAAATTAAAGTCTAACGGCAAATGAATGGTCTCGCAATTTTGGAAAAACATGAATTTGGAATGATGACCCTCGCCTGTT
The DNA here is from genome assembly GCA_037158775.1 of Hetaerina titia. Classification (NCBI taxonomy): domain Eukaryota; kingdom Metazoa; phylum Arthropoda; class Insecta; order Odonata; family Calopterygidae; genus Hetaerina; species Hetaerina titia. The sequence continues at coordinate 31,838,512 of CM073768.1, read as the reverse complement.
TCTGATAACTCCTAGGATACCAAATTCATTGACTAAGCTATGGCGACGACCCTAGGAATTAATCATATTTCCTTTATGAAGCTGCATGAAGGGTATACTAATTTTCACGATGAAAAATTTCAGAACATATTCAACTGAAAAGGGTAAAAAAAATCAGCCAATTAACAATAAGTTATGAAAAAAATATTAAGTGAGAAAGGATCCGACAAAAGTTCCAAAAAATTATTATATCATTTTTCTAATAAAATCGTATTATAGATAAAGTAATGGTGATTAAGCAAGATTGAGGAAGGAAAAATAATAGGCATGTTGTTCAGAATGAAGTAGAAAGAATATAAGACCTGAAAGCGTGTAAGCCATATAAAGGTTGCCAGTAATTTAGGTTATTACGAGAAGGCATCATGTTCGTCGTAGCATGCAATTGCGAGTCCTATCTAATTCCCTGGATCCATAAAAACCCTACTTTGAGCTGAAGACAAGCGTAAATAGTAATTAAAATTAATCAAAAACTATAGTATTCGTCGTGGGTGTTGGGTAGGCTTACTAGGCAAAACTGCTTGATGAATATTATGTTTGATAAGTTTAACAAAACACGAATATATTTCAAGGTCTAATAACAACAACAGCGTCAAGCAAAGAACTTAACGGGCGTGCGGAGGTAGACTATTAACGAGACTAAATACTCCTAGGGTATAAATGACTATGGGAGAAAGTAATTGAATGTTAATTGGTTATATTATTATTTTAAAAGAGGCTGAATTAAATGCAAATGAACAGAGGCATAAAGAACCTATAGGGCACATATAAAAATGTACAAAAAACATGCTATAATTAATAGAGAGCGATGTTGGCGTTTCTCATTGATTGATTATTGCCCTTATTACGCGGTGAAAGATAGTGGTCACATATGCTTTCCCTCCCACGAAGCTGTGAAAGTGAATTGATGAGAGAAATCGATGAGACAGCTAAAGGAAGATTGACGGATTACATGTCTGAAGCGGAAGAGAAAGGTTCCAGAATCGGAAATCCCCTCCAGCCAAATTCCTAGACAGAGCTTAAGAACCGTCTTATCTTAAAGAACAGATGATATCGTTCGTTAATACCTAGATTGAGGGACAGACCCATGTAATATACCGATATTCATGCTACAATTGGGCTGTTATCGAAAGCCCTTAAAGTTGGAACACAAATCACACAGTTGGAAACATCTTCACACGTTAAAACTTTTAAACTTCAACATTTTAGCGTAAAAAGCACACAACAATTCCTGAGTCTGAGTCAGAGTTCAAGTTCTGTCAACACAAATAAAATGTTATAATCACACACTAACAAAAACATAAATACATTAACCCATATCTGACTTAGATAGCATGCAAAGTCAAACAGTCATAACTGAAATTAAACTATTTTAAAAGTACAAAATAAGCTATAATGATCTCGCATTAGATGCATGAAAATAAGTTTTATTTCTTACTATAACACTTGATTGAAAAGGAAATGTGAAAGAAGGCCATGAAAATTAGCATTCTGGATGATCCATAGTTTTCCACGTTATTTTTATTCTAATAATGCACAATAAACTAATAATAAATTGAAGGTAACATATTTCTAGGCAATCATATAATTTATAGGATCCCTTGCAAAAATCCTCGAGCCTATTGTTGTCCACTTACCCTTCCTCGAATCATTTGTAGCGTGTATAGTTTATTTCGTAAAGATCATCCAACATGTCGTCCAGACTTGTTTATATTTTTTATGGGATAATTTATTGTGGTAGCATCATCTTCCATTAAATTTCTAAAATACTATGAAGAAACAAAAATTGCACACATATTTTTCCCCTTACTTTGAACACCATCTTTTCACTCTTTAAATGGCTTCTTCATAAATCCTTCAGCCCCTCCATTCGAGCATCATTTTGCTGCAATACCATATTCTCATCATTTATAACCTTCCCAACTACTGGCATCGCTTCAAGAAAGATGAACGACGCAATTGTTTAAATCCGGCATCGGATATCCAATGGAAAGCGTTTTGTAAATAGATACCATAACGGAAATAGTAGCACGTATGGACAGGAATGGAGAGTGAAGGAGAGAGGGAGATGTGGCCGTGAAGAAAAAGATAGCGATGAAAAGGGTCTGGTGAAAATAAATGGACAAGAAAGACCCACCGGCAGGGGGAGTGAGTGTGTGACGAAGGAAGACTTGGAAACCAGAGATTAGGGTTCGCGAGGGAGTGAGAGGAGAAGAGATGAAATACGAGGAAGGAAAAAAATTGGGAAAGTCTTCCCGCATTTTTTCTGTCAGGTGTCGCTGACTTCCTTTTCCGGCCAAACTTCTATCCTTTGCTCGTAACCCACCGCCCAATCTACCCTCCGTCTTCCACTACTCCCAGCCGCCTAACTTTTTTTATTCCTTCTCGATTTTACTTCCACGCAATTTCCAAACTCTTCCGATGCCGACCCACGATGCGCGTGGGAGGGCAAAATTTGTCTGTTGGGCCACTCCAGGGCCAGTCTCCACTCGGAAGCCATTTCAGGAAATGGAAGAATGGGAGGGATGTTGGCCCCTTTGGATCACCAAGAAACGGTCACTCCCTGGTAGGACAAGGTATTCGTGTGCACAGATGGGTGCACATGGCAGTAATTGTGAACTAAAAATAATGGAGAAGAACTTAGCGAAAAATACTGCTCAGTTTTAGATGCAGAAGAAAACAATTAAAAAATCACAGCTTAGGAAGCATATGCAATATTTTTCAACTTGATAAAGCCATATTTATTTATAATGAGTTTTTAATTAACTATTGACGGCCGAGTCCACATTGCACAGGAAAATTATTCGAGTATCATTCATCACGTAGTTCAAACCTTCCAGCAAGAAATCCGAGCTGGATTCAAACCTGTGACTTTCAGTATCGCCGAGGAATATGGCCTACCGGTAATGAGGCAGATAAAGATGCGCCCATGGTATGCAACTAAGGCATTAATTATACGGCAAAAATGTGAAATTGAGTACTTAGTGAAGCTCTGCTACAGTTGATTCAGCCCATATCTACTATACAATAGAACTCCATAGAAATCCTGTAACATTATAATCATCAAGATCTAACCCCTTATCTCAAATCATGATTCCAATTTAAGATAATTCCTTATCTCAAAGTAAATTAAACTTAATAACGAAATAATTTCAGGATATGTAACCCTGCGAGACCTTAAAAAAACGTTGAAATAGCCTACACAGTCTGTTTGCTGCTTTCAACAACGGAAAAACTTCTGTGAATCAATTTAATATTTTCAGCTATTCTGCGCCAACTCATACTCCTTGACCACATTTTAAAGCATTTATTCTGATGTTCTGTGGAGGATGACACATGCTATTGAGCACAGTAATTACGTGTTAGAAGTAATATGAAATTAGAAAAAAACACATGTTAATTTGTAATTCATATTTATGCTGAGGTAATAATTAAAATATAACCTTGCCACTCTGTTTTTCAGATCAATTATATTGATTCTTAGACACACTGCGGGTTCAATTGTATTTTTAATATGCACTGATGAATCACATTGGAGAATTGGTTCAGTATTTGAACCGTTAACACTTGTAGAATCTGCTCTACGTATATTTGATTTCATTTACACCATTATCCTTTGTCTTATCATGGAATCCACTTCAATTTGTCATGGCCTTGTATTATTTTTAACCAAAATGATTAATTTCTTCTACAAAAGATACGAAATGCATTTTGTATTTTAATCATGCCGTAGTACATTTGCTAACTTGTGAAGGAGTTAACGGGCAGAAGTAAATAAGCGAAAATGAATATTTGCTACTGAATTATACGCGCATTTCCCAGCCTTCGAATGTTCATTTATAACGAGCAGCGGAAGAAATAAGAATGTTTTTTTTTCCTTTCCGAAAACACATGATTTTCCCTAACCTTTCATAATGCATCATCTTGCGCACCTCTCTGGTGTATGAACCCGGTCAACCTTTCCATATCTTGCCAACCTTCCCACCCCCTCCAACTTCCCTTCTTCCTTCATTCCTTCCTTCCTTTCATTTCCTTCGCCCTTTAAAATGCTTAAAAGCCCACCACTTATTACACTTGATCATCCGTACTCTTTAATCATCACTCCTCCTTCCTCAATACACACGCCCACTAGTCTCCGTTCATCTTTCCCCTCCTGGTCAGGATTTAAATTTTTTCATTACTCTCTTAATCTGCCCATAGGTTCTACCCTTCATGAATACTCTCTCTCTCTCCCGTAATTTGACCACCTACTCCTCTAATAGAACTCTCATTCTACTCCTTTTTCTTCCAGTCCCTTCGGGAAGGAAATAACACCTCTTCCTTCTGCGACAGTGAGACGACTCCAAAATGGGGGTTTCTTCCCGGCGTCAAGTTTTCCTGGATGCGAAAAAGTTGTTCAAACTTTCGAAATTTAAATTCCCAAGCATTCGGAAAGCGTCCGAGGAGGTACGCTGCAAACAATGCGGCGCAATGCTCTCTACCCTCCTGATGTACTTGTTAACCTATGGGAATTGCATAAACATCAAACGGGAATTCACTGAGTGATGGTTGGTCTCTCTGAATGCGGAAAAATCGATGAGCATCCAGAACTTCAGATTTATTATGAAAATATCGATTACACTGACGAGATTTAATATTTCCAAAATACGTTTCTTTAAGTACAGAAATATTTGCCCAGAGGTTCGTTGTTTACGCAAAGAACAACTGATTGGCATTTTTGGCATGAAATTTCCATGCTAGCAACATAAAACTTAGTACTCTGATTGATAAAACCAATCCCTCTTAAATAAACTACAACGAAGTTAAATATATAGTATTTCTTAATCTGAGATATAGTTATTTCAAATTCAAATACGAGTAGAGTGGTCGCTAAAAGATAGAGATTAATTAAGGGTTTACCATGGTTCAGGGTACCACGTTGCGCCATGTTAGTTGGTACATTTAAGTGTAGCGTCGTTCAGTCTGTGTTAATCCGAAACCTGTATCAGCTGGTACAGCGAAATTAATTGATATTTAGATCAATATTATTTTTCTAACGTCATTTGCGAATACTCGAAAAAGTAACATGGGACGTCATTAATTTCGCAATTTTTAACCTTAGGAACATATATGATCGACACTTTACAAAATTGATTTTTCAAGCCATGAATATTCCGAGTGTTCCAAATGATGACAGGATATCTAAGAACCCTTGCAAATAACAGTAAACCTTCGATTGCTTAGGAATGTGGAACACATTCTAAGGTGATGTCCATTAACGCGAACGAATAACTAGAATGTCGGTAGGTTCAAATACGTAGGTTCAGCATTAGTACCTCGACGAAATAGGCAAACATGTCATTTTGCGCCCTTGACAATAAAATTGTTAAAACAGTAATGATAGAGGAGAGAAATACTAACGCATGTTTAATCAGAACAAGGACAAAGCACACTTTCTATCTCTCTCATATAATTCTTTAACTCTCAAAGCAAATACGAGGAGAATAGGAGAAATAAATACTCTATAATTGAATAAGTCATCACTTCTGTACATCAGGATTCAGTGAAGCACGCTTGGTTGGAAAAGCCTATGGAACATACATAGATGTCCGGCCCAAATAATGAAGAACACTTTGGATCCAGTCATTTTCGTAAAAACATAACAATATGAAAAGTTACCTTAAGGTAGGAAACTTCCATAATATCCGACGAATCATGTTCATCGCTTCATTACAATATGAGAAGAAAGTATTAATGATAATAACGTAATTAATTTCGTATACTTTAATTTAGCTAAACTAAGAGCGGATGAGAAACACTAAATTCAGCTTCCCAAACATTTAATTTATAAGTATATTTGCATTGCTGAACTTGACATAAAAACATTCAGTAGCGAGGAAAAATATTAGCTCTTAGGAGAACTTACAACTAGGTGAAGAGTTTTAGGACAAAGTTAGGAGACGATTTTTTTAGTAACTTGAATTATTGTGCCTTTTTTCTGATATTGTGAGTTTGAGTTGTTTCCTGGAGAGGGAAGTATTCATATGGGCTTTAAGGTAGTTAATTCTCGGAATTCTCCGTATGGAATCAAAATTCAGGCCAAGGTAGGGAATTACATGACTGTAACGTTTCAAATGCTACAGAATTTATAAGGAACGAATGTTTTACACAGATACAACCTGCCATTAACTTGATACTGAAATGGGTAAAATCTTCATTAACGTTTCCTAAGACATTATCACATTTATACTGGCTAACTACATCCTTTGATATTATACATTCGTTATCTTAGTATTTCAAAAGAAATACGAGTATACACAAAGACCACTGATATTGGAAAGTCTATCAAAGCTATGAACTGTACAGTCTTATCTTCACCAGGAAGAATAATGAATGAAAATTCGTACAGGGCACTTGGGATGCTGATTACAATTTTGAATTACTTTTGAAATGCTATAAAATGTCACGATGAAGGGGTAGAACCTAAAATAACTTTGGACAATAGAATAGCAAGTTGAGTAAAATATATCTAAATAATACCAGAACATCCTTCACATCACCGATTTCATGCTAAGAAATCCTAAAAAAAAGGGTAAAAATTTAGATTGATTTTAGAGCGGTGAAACAATTCTCCTTTTTTTGTCGAATTGTGAATGATGAACCTGTTTTATATTAATTATTTCCTCTATGATTGAGCACATAAGGGGTAATAATGGCTTTTATGGTATTTTCACTCTATCGTGAGGAAGATTTCAAGCAGGTTGTTAGGCTTTCCTCGTTTTTCCCACTTGTTGGATAAATGATTGCCCCTTGAATTTGAAAAAAATCATAAAATATTTGCTTCGAATTGCTGGAGTCGATAAATTTCACAATACATAATAAAGTGCACCTTTCAAAACCTTATACGGAAATAAAAATAAATCAAAAGTAGGTGGCCACCTTAACAACCGAGGTTTTTTGATTTTTAACGAACTATCGTGAACCGGCACGCAGTCTGGGCACTAAAAAATCGAATTAGAAAGAAGAATGGCGTTATTTTGGGGGATAATATATTAAATCATTCCTTCCGTTATGCCCGCATCCCTGAGTGTGATCGTATATTACCTCCATGTCACCCGGACCAAAAAAAGCCTTAAAAATCTGACTTCCGCCGCGAAATTGAAAACCCCCAGTACACAAAAGAGTATTCTATTCCCATTTCGGTCGATATCGGTCGCCCTCGTCCACGTGCATTTCAACCAAGCCCTTCCTTTCATGCCCACCCACGACTCACCTCCCCTTCCATAGACGTCTTGCCATTTCCCACCCCAACTTGATCCTCTCCCCGTCATGCCTCTGCTGACCGACCGCATACATATACACCAAACACACAACACACACACACGCACAGACAAATGCACACAGACGAACACATCGGAGCACACACCATGGGAATCAAACCTCTCACCTCCGCCGCACGAAGCGCAGACTCTTCCGTTCTATTTCCTGTCCACGCCATGTGCTGATGTCCCGTTTAGCCTCACCCCCCCCCCCAACGTTCGCATACGTGTCAACGCTAGTACTCGTCGCTAATTGAGAGATGGCACTCGCGAACAACACACATGCTCGCAAAAACGGGAGCAGAATTAATGTGCCTTTGCCCGTTTCTGGAATAGAATAGATCCCTTCCCCCGACTATTCTTCTATCTCCGTTATTACGTTCTCCTTCCTAATTCCCCGCCGAATATAATCATCATCCTCTAAATATTCCCCTCCCCCACGACTCTTTCGCCTTGTTTTCCCCTCACAGGGAATAATGGAACTTTCTCCTAACGATAATTTTCCGCTCGCCACGTTTATACGCAACATGGGAACAGATGGCTTCGTATTGACTTCCCAGCCCCGCATCCGACGTGTTTAAATTATCCGGTGGCAAATGCACAATCGTTGGAATTTCTTCTCAATGTTATCGAAAAGTAGTTGATTTACTCAATGACGTCACTGTAACTCAGGAGTTAAGATATAAGAATGCGCGAGTCAGCATGCCCGGTTTTATTTAGCTGATGTTTACTTCTCTCTCCTACAACTTGACATAGAATTAGTTTCAATTCATCATGAGAACCGCCAATGGCCCTGCCCCTATTGCCGGCGCACGGGTCAATTACGAGTCACTTTTGTTACAACTGTCATCAGGGTTACACTGCGAGGAACGGATTTAGGACGACACACACATTTCAATTTACTCAAACTAGAAACCAATTACCAGTTCGTATGTCTGCCTCTCTACACCTCCACACTCTCTCTCTCCCTCACACCCTCCTTTGTCGCTTGCCAGTATTAACATCCTTCCAACCTACCTCGGCGCGCCTAAGGCCTCCCATTATTTGCTTACGAATTAATCACGGCACAGACGCACGCACGCTCGCACGGATGCAAAAACCGGTTAGAGGGAGAGAGAGAAAGAGCCAGACAGAGATCCGTAAGCCTTCCGGCTGCAGGACGCTTCTCGCTTAAAATTGAAAACTAAATAACCCCAGTCCCTTCCCTCCTGCCCCCGGGCCCGCACAATAGCCGTTTGTTGGTCGAGAGTCAGACTCGCTCCACGATGGAAATGGAGAATCTGGGAAATGGGAGAAACGTAATCGTGGTCTGGTGTATAATAAGAGAGAATGACTGATTATGCGATGACTCCATTGTCTCCGCGTCATAAAACAAGATTGCATTACGGCAGCGAAAAATTATGGGATTTTTTTTAAACTCTATGGACGAAGACCATAACTCAGGTTCCATCGGGGTCGCTTGAAAAAGATAACGCAATGACAGTTTAAAGTGGTGAATTTGGCACAGTAGAAGGGGATGGCGGGAAATTAATTCGTTTCGGCGCTGTGACAGTGTGAAAGCAATGAGATTATTTCCAGCAACAAGTCCATCTGAGGAATATCGGCTCACACTCGTCACTCCTGCGACATATAAGGCGCTAATTGAATTTAACTTCCTGCTCATCTGCCGATAAATTATAGTAAACTCATATCTTCCACGTATATACTTTTTGTCAGTGCAATATATATTGAAAACTGAGGGAGCATTAAAGCAATTATCAAATAATTACTTCTAAGAAACGTTTTACACACATACAACCTCACAACTAGCAACGCTTAGACAAGAGGCGGGGGAAATGCTATCTGAAGTCAATTGTAACTAAATAATCATATATATGACAAAATAATCAATCCCATACATTTGAAAATTAAAAATATTATTCCAAAATCTACGCCTTCATCATTACGACTTGGTTAGATGATGGATGGAAAGACGGAGGATTCTAAGAAAACAGGTGGAGAAACAATTAGGTTCAATGAAACTAGTCTAAAAGAAAAGCATTTATATTTACCCTCGTAGGCTAAAACACGTAAAATACCGATTACGATCAGTGTTTAGGAAGAAGCATACTATTGCCTGATAGACTCCACAAATAATTGCAAAAAATTAGCGATGAAATTGGTTTAACCTTCCTTTATTACGTAAAATGTAGGTAAGGGAATCGTTTGGAATTAAAACAAATGTAAAACTGTATCTTGTATTATCAACCACTTCGACTGATAAAATAAGACAGGTTCTGGAAGCAAATAACGGTAACATTTCAAAAACATGACTTAGTCCGCGTACGAGAAATATTTCAAAGGGCATTAATAACCTTTACCGGCATCTAACAGAAATGAATAATGAACGGTAATAGTAGTATTTAGGGGAGATGACCGACAGCTCAGTTCAATTGCGCCATTAGGGGTGGACAGAAAAATATGAAGGGTGGAGAGAAACCCGGCGTCGGCATTAGCCTACTCTGAACGAAATGCGCAGGGTCTTTATCCGACGGACGGTGTTCTCACTCAAAGTGCCCTACATAAAACACCTCATGTAGGTATCGGGACACCACTGAAAAATATTCAACCAGGCCCCTCTGGGTGGGAAGCCATTACGATAGCCACTCCACCATCTCGATACCCGAAAAATGAACAGCCTTGGATTGGCAGTGAATTTAAAATTCTCATATAGATTTAAATTTCTTTGGAATTATGTGAATTTTAAAATAGCTAATTCTATTCCTTTTGAACAGTTTGTATACTATACCTTAAGGAAACAGTCAGTGAAAAATCCTATCAATGACTTAAGCACATGTTAAGTAACAATGGCCGTTATAATTATTGACATGTGAGAAAGATGATGACTCGCATATGCATTAGATTTCATCTAGAGAATTCAATTAGCATGTGACATAACGCTTATGCGCATGTCCGGTGATATGCTGATGAGGCAGTTAGGAGAGCATGAAAACTAATACTAAAACAACACTCCGAATAGTGAGTGGTATAACCACTTTGATTTATCTTTGCTCGAAGTAGGACCGGACATTTAACTTATTTGTCTCATGACACTTTTGTATTACCTTTTCGCACAAATACCTAGATAGTTAACCCTTACATATCCATCTCGCATAGTAGAATTTGAGAGCGAAACTTCAAAGAAAAAAAAGCTACTTTCAGAAATTAGCTTTAATTTGAATTTGGTGCGCTACTAAAGCCAAACATATTAATTTTTAGGTCCCGTCTTATATTAGAATACTTGCAAAGAGTAAAAAATTCAGAGAGAAACGACGATTAAGAAAATATTACAGGAAAAAGCATATAAAGAATCGGAATGGAAAGTGTTTCTCAGGAAATCATTTGCATCACGGTTTTTTCTCACGAAGTCTTCAATCAATCAATTTTTTTCAGCTTGAAGTACTAAAAAACGGTTTAATATGTGGGATCATGCGTTTCAGCTCAGCAACTAGTTATCAATGAATTATTGTTTTTAAATTGATGAATTTTATCACTATGTCAAATATAAAAATATATAAGTTTTCCTGAATAGGGCTTTTCCTGATTAGTATTCCCATCGTTTCGTTTACGGATTTCGATTATCATATTTTGGTGTGTTCCCATTTTTTCTCTTTTGTACCCACCTCCCTTTCCACACTCATAATTTACTCTACTGCCTCAAAATACTCCTTCCCTTTTGCTCCATTTAAACCTTCCCCATTCCATTCCCTCATTCATCTTTCCTTCTTTATCATCTAGAATCTGACGTCACACTTCATTAGTCTAAAATATGATTTGAATCCACTTCCGATCACAGAAAACTGCACAAATTAATCAAGTTGTTCCTTTCTGTGCCTTTCCATAGTATAGACCAACTGATACTTTCTTAATCCCTGGGAATTTTCCACGTTCACTTACTCTGGTATTTAAACCCTGTTTATACCATGTTCGTCATGATTAAACCCTGTTCTTCTATAGAACTCTAGTGCTTTCTCCTCGACGTCATTTCTTGTTTCTAAAATGACTTCCCCTACCTCACTACCATCTGGCCCTTCACCAACCGTTGCTTTCCAATCCCCAATCACTGTCAAATATTTCCTTCCAGGAACAAGGCAATTTATTTCCTTTAATTGATCGTATATCCTGTCAATTTCCCTTCCATATGGCTGCTAGTTGGCATGTAGAGCTCTATCATGAACAAGTTCTTTGGTTAACCTTTTACTTCTACTAACAGTATTCTTTCACTCACTTGTTCTATGCTTAGGACATTTCCTCCTTTTGTTAAATACTTATTAATTTCTTTCCTGATAGAGAGTGGAAATGAGACGTATTTCTAATATCCATCACACGAAGTCTATTAATAACTTGTCATTGGATCACATTCAAGCCTGTAACTTATAAAATTTAAATTGACCGTTTTTACGTTTTTCTGATATATAATCACCATGTGTAGTCACTAGCAAATTATTAAAATACAGAAAATTTTCAATCCATGTCATTTGTTTCTCTCATTGATCAATATTGTACATAATGTCGAAAGTTAAGCAACCTGAATGGGATTTTTTAGCTCAAAAAACGTATACATGTACAAGACTTACGTTGTTACTGAGTTATGTTGGATGTTATGTTACCGAGTGTAGTTACTGAGTTATGAATCTACATGTACACACACATAATTATATATATATATATATATATATATATATATATATATATATATATATATGTGTGTGATTCTTCGAAGTAACACGGGAGTGTTATATAAAAATCTTTGACAGAAACACACAATATGAGAACACAAAAGGAACACTCACACATTATTTCTTGATAATTTCTACGGAATTGAGATCTGTCTTCATCAGAAGATTAGTTAGGACTCCATATATATAGAAATATTTATGTATATATATGAAATATGAAAATATATTCACTCATAAATGCGTGCATATAAGGTATTGACCGGACCCTAACCTATATGAAAAGCTAAGGCTGTAAGTGCAATGCTTTCCTGTAACGCTCAGCTTTTCCAAGAATCCAAGGTTTAATAACTTTTAACAATTGCAAATTATTACATTTCACCACACCAGAAAACAATAGGCTACCTTCTGCGTATCTTAAGTAGTACATGTACAGTTAATTTTTATCGATTGAAGCACGACTTCTTTTGCAATCCTAAAACAGAATAATCTGTTTTATTTTAATCATCGAATTTTATTTTTCATCCACAAAGGCGAGTAGGTTTGCAAATTATTACAAACCCTCCTAATAGAAAGTTCTACTGAGTCTTTTCCGGTAATGAATAACCACAGCCGGCCATATAAGCTTGTAAGATACAGCTCCAGGCGGGAAAAATGGTGCAGAGTGGGGCTAGAAATTGCTAACGTCCGAATCCGCCTACGGGAAGTGGTTGAGCAAAGATCGTGCTTAGCGTAAAGTTGGTCACCATACCCTTGTCGAAAAAAGAATGACGCAAAATTTGGAACGGTGAAACTTAATTAGATTTTGCGAATAAAAATGGCGCTAATATGCTAAAAATGCATTAGGAAGTCTTTGGAAAGGACACACTATATCAGAACTAACATTTCGAGCGACACAAGAGGTTCCAGGAGTGTCGGGAGACCATCAAAGACGACAAGCGCTCGGGGAACCCGACATAACCATGAACATATCACCCATCAACGACAAAAATTGACGATATGGTCAAAAATATGCGACAAGTTTTGAACAGCGATGAACGAATGACTGTCCAAATGTTAGCAGAAAAAATTAGTGCGCTAAAATCAGTTCTTAACTGCATTTTAACCGTGAATTTTGGCGTGATGAACTTTTGCTCCAAGACGGTGCCGAATGTCCTCACCGGCGACATGAAGGGACAGCGCCTGTTGAAGTTCCAGGTATTGCCCAAACTCTACGAAACCGAGCCTATCCCCGCCATAGAGCCCCGTCCCGGCATCATCGGACTTCTTTTTATTTTGCAAGATAAAAAGAACCGAAAGGACACCGCCACAGGATGCTGAAGAAGTTAAAGAAGCTTCGACCGTCTGTCTACGAGAGATCCCCGTTGAGGCCTTCCAGGAAACTTAAGAGGAGTGGGTGAAGATTTGGAAAATGTACGAGTTGAGAGGAGAGTACTTCAAAAAGTTCTAAAGAGATGATTCAGTAGATGATTTTTTTGAACTTTTGAAAATAAATTGCCGTAACGTTTGGGGTAAGCTCTGTATCCCTCCGCGATTGTTTAATTCCTTGAAGAATATATACGAGAACACAACAAAGCGGAAACAATTAGGAATTATTTACTTACTCATATATTTATTTATTTACACGTACCAACGTCAAGTATTACTATGGAACTCTCGTTGTGAAGTTCTTGAATGAAGTACAGTTTAGATCAAAGAACTTTTTATTCCACAGCACGTGCGGTGATGGAGCCAGCGAAGCGAGAACCGAGTAGCAGACTAGAGAGCAGTTAGTTGGGCCGCCCTACGATGCCAAAGGAGAAAACCCCTAGTTTACGTATAGAAATATTAATTATTACTATAAACAATATTTAATAAAATGTCTATTATACTTGTCATCTAGGAGACTAGTTCATAGGTCGTATAGAGCGGAGTATTTGAGTTTTGAAATATTAGAGATTGTTATCGTTACAAATCGTTTTAGGAACACTTTCATCACTTCCAAGTTGTTCGCAGGGACGGATGTAGATTCGATTAATAATGTAATGCCATTAAAATGTGACTTAATACGGAATAAAATTGAAAAATAAATAGGCGTAGGAGAGTAGTTTAAAAATTTGTAGTAAATAATGAAGGAATATTATGAATAGTTTCATAATATGTTAAGTAAAAATTAAAGTTCAGGTTCAGCGGATGATAGGAAGAACTCTAAGAAAAGAGTTACGAAAGTTTCAAATGAAACAATATAAAACGGATTAGGGAGGAAAGGGCTCAAGAAGATATGGTTAGAACAATACAAGTGAAAATTAAATGGATGTGATTATGGAATTATGAGGAAGAAAGTGAACACATTTGATTAAAGAACTAAAGTTTCAAAAAACCTTATAGAAAGACCTTAATCGTGGTGGACAAGTAAATGGGTGTGGCAAGAGAAGCTACACAGACGAGCACTTCATAATATAAGGATGTAAATAGGAAAAAAGAGAGTAAAATCTGTAAACGATATTAGACACAGAAAAACCATATTACCACAATGAGACCATGAAAGAGAAACTGGACAAAATATGAGCATTTAAATGAATAATGAAAGAAATTTAACCTTAAAATGTTCATATTGCGTCGACTAAGAAGACAGTTTCTTAAACGCTGAATTGAGATATGGAAAAATCACTGACAAATATCCGGAATTAACTCTAGGTGTAAGGCAAAAGAGGTAGAAAGAGTTATTATGGACTAATTAGGGTATTTAAGAGGAAATATTTCGTCATGAAGATAATTATCCAATCCTAAAAAATAATACAGAAGCAGTATTCGAGGACTCTGCGGACATAACTTCAATATTAACCATATTACAGTGGTACTATATTTGATTTAGCGTTCAACTTTGCTGATGAATCCAAGAATTATTGACACAAAAATGGTTAAAAGTCAATCTGGTAGGTCATCATTCAGATTGGGATTAAGGAGGATAAGAAGGACCTGGTGATACACGTATATAACATTGAAAGTAACAGACGGTACAAATTCATATAACTTACGAAAGTTTAAGAACGACAGTAAGCGGTGGATTGAAATATCATGATGTTAGAAAAGTGACTATTTGGAGAAAGAGACCTAGATGAGAGCAAAGAATTAAATGATTTTGGGACATAAATAGGAAATACGAACTAAATGATTTCAGAATTTTTGTAAATTATTTTTTCTTCGATAAATATTACAAAAAAAGTTTCTAAGAAGAATGATATTTTGTGATAATTACTAGGCTTCAATATCTAGCACTCACCTATGGACTACCACTACTAGGATTATGTGCTATTTAAATATCGATACCGCCCATAAAAGTATTTATTTTAACCAAATAATAAAGTTGACTCAGCAGTTAATGCATTGTATTTAGGAACCCAGAAAGCTTCCGCTTGTTAACTGCGCAAGCAAGAGAACTATGTTCAGGCAACATAGTAACAATTCCGAAAGCGAAACTCCTCCGACTTTTTGCCATTCGGTTATAGCCTCAACCAGGCACCATCCTCACAAGTTAAAAAAACAATATGCCCATCAGCCGAGTCACTACTTCATATAATAACTTTGAGGAAATCTATCGACAAGTCTTCACTGCTCCATAGGTCAGGGGTGACAAACTTAACGCTCCGTGTCAACTGCTGGTTAGCTAGGGAGCTGTCTTCCACACTGCGTATTAAGAAAATTATTTTCAGAAGTTATTAAAGCAATTATCACAGGAGTCACAATTTGCGAGATTTCTTTGGAAATTGCATTTATTGCAAGAAAATAATAATGAAACCAGAACCGAAATTCCTATTGGAGATTTAATAAATAGTACCTATTAGCTTAAAATATTAGTGACTACGTATTCGTCAAATATAACCCAGCTCATAAATATTATTCCTTTTAATAATACTTAAGAATTATCCAGAGGAGATGTGTTGATGTAAAGTGGCGTCTTAAACAATGGGAAGAGTATTTGTAACAAGGTAATGCGAGAAATTTATCATTCCATTCGTAAAATATCCTAAATAAAAGTAATAGTAACCAGACGTTACTTGTAAAACAATTTTAGCTGTATTTATGTGTAAATATATTCCATTCTACTGCAGTAGTTGAAACCAATAACAACAGATTACCATATTGCTGCATAAGAACAGAACATAAGAACAACCATATTGCTGATTCATCCGGATTCCATCAGTCCTTGAAGAATTTCCAAGACTCCAGCACAAAAAAATATATTTGGCTGTTATAAATTTTTCTGCTCTCGTAAAATGGTGTTCTATATCGCCAAATATATTACCTCCATCACAAAATGTCAATAAAATGATACTCCAAAACGACATCACATGTGAATAAGAGAAAGCAATGAAAAACTGATTCCTTTTATTCGTTAAGGAAACGGTATTCTCAGCTAAAAAAGCGCCTATTGAGAAGAGCTATTTCCATAGAGTGAAGACGGTCCTTACAAGAAGAGAGATGAAAATGATATTCTGCATATGTAACCTAGATGTGTTGGAATTTCACGTCTTTAACCCTGATACGTAGATAACGTGAGAGTGGTATAAAGTTAAACAATAATGTTAACAACCGTTTAGTATCTCCTATTTGACTGCTGCCACACATTTACTTAAAAGATAGAAACGAGGAAGATTATTTTTAAAGTGCAACGGAGAACCTTAAACAAGCAATATGAGGCTACATGCCTGCACGCTGGTTGAATTAGAAAATATTTACATGAGCTTCCATACATAGAATGCAAAAATGTAAATATCTATACAAACATTTCTATTGTAGTTAGAAATTAACTCTGAATATGCATTCATTTTTCTCCTACAATAACTTTTAACAAGCATACTAGCACCTGCTGGGAATAAGTTTGCCTTTAATTGCCCAATGGAGGATTACAACAATCATACTAGAAGAAAACCGTTCAATCTGCGTCAAAGGAGAATCTTCATGACGTGTCTAAGGGCCAATAGACCTTGGATAAGGTGGCAATTATTTTTCACAGCAGTCTACCACACATGTAGATTACTTTCTTTCTTTTTCCAATTTCTCCTATTATTAATTTAGTACACAAATATTTCTCATTTCACATATCCATCGATAATTTTTTATGATTAATAACGGAAGTTACAACAATTACAATTGGGTTCCACTTGTTTTCTACACGTTTCACGCCATAAGGAAAAGCCTGGCACTATTCACCATGAAGGCTAATTTAATTCTGACTAACAAAATTCATATTAATAGTTGAGCATGTAAATACAGAAAGGTATTAATTAACTTAAAAAGTAACGAGAGCAAAATAGTTGAAAAAATAAATTGGCTCGCTGAGATCTAATTCTGCCTTCTTAAAAGGGACAGTGAATTAATTCAATGTGTAACAAGAAAAAAGGTACACTCATATAAATATGAAACTCGATAATGCTATTTTGCACAATCTCTGTCGTGATAACCGAGTCATGAGATTAATGAAAATCACTCAAATTACAAAATGTAAATTGAAGTCACAAAATGACAATGTGATACATTTTATCCCATTACTAATGTGATGAACAACAGGATCTCAATGTTAATTGAACTCCGAAGGTCGGTTTGACGAATGAGGGCAGAGAATGATACTTACTCATTCAGGGTGAAAGACTCCCTTCCGCGTATTACGGTTTCCCAGAAAGATCTGATATCCTTAAACTAGCGTAACTTATATCAACCTAGGTGTGCCCAAAGTCCAGGAAGGAAACTGGGGTCCGAATGTATTCAAATGCTATTCTCACAAAGCCACCAATCCCCTTCAAAGTTTTAATGTCTTCAAATATTGGATGGAAAAATCAAAAGAATTTTGAATATATTTTTCTACCATCGTCATAATTTGAGGTAGTGTAATTTTACGTGGACATTACATAAAAAATTTAAAAGGCATACTACTAGAAGAATATTGAGTTAATTACCGGAACAGCAAGGTTTTCACAGATGCCCGGGATAAGAAAAATAGAGAACATACACCTAACACAAGATATTCCGTCCTCGGTGTTTTCAAAATGATTATTTCCAAATTTCTCTCTTTTCCTCGCCCTATTCCCTCTCCCTTGCTCAACAAAAGCGTTGATACCAATCTTTGATGGTCCATATAAATTCACTTGCCGTCCGTCTCCGAGCATTACTACCAAACGGAATCTAAAATGAAATATGCTGTGATCTTATCCAATTCTCCTTTTCCTTCCCAATTTAATGAAATCAAGGGACAACAAGAGCAAGGGTGAACAGGAAAACACCCATGTAGGTACTTTGGGCTGACAGATTTTCAACTGATTCCAGCAAAACGCTATGGTTTTCTTCAATGACACAATAAAAATCAGAAGAAATATAATACATGAACATAAACATAAAAAACATAAACAACGCTCTCCATTCCACTGGCTGATTAGAATTTCAGATATCAAATCGGTGTTTTTCTCTTGAAAGTAAACTTCTTTCCTCGTTAATCCTGTGGTACTACAATTGCTATTTTCACTGATTTTACCCATTTTACTGTTGCTTAAACGTAATAAATAACAGAGCCATAATTTTATAAAATATAATTCGAATATTATATTCCGACGGAGTTAGTTTTCCAATTTTTTGTGAACAAAATCACATACATACTTGGGTTTAGGAAATAAAGGTTATCTGTTACATGACGAGATTAATCTTAGGAGGCTGTTTTTGAACCGACTGAGATTTACCGAGTGGTATCCGTGGTCATGAGGGGGTGGGACGGGTCGGACCAATGGTTAAGAATATTCTATACCCGACAGCACCCAATTTGGCTTAGCCACCTCTCATACGTTTTGGGTAAACGTCCGTTTACCATTTTTCTCAATCTCCCAAATGCCCCTTGGTCCCCCTTAACTAAAGCATGGACTCGATTCCCGTTTCTCAATATTTTCAATACTAATTTTTTCCTGTGGAGCTGTGGAGTTAAACCAATACTTTCGTATTTCCTTTCATTATATTAAACTATGAAATTTTACACACATTTTTTCTCGCCCATTTCAGATATCCTGTGTCCTTATACGCATAAATATCTTTTAATTCAATTAAGCTGCCATGCTTAGAAAATATAGAAAAAAATTGTTAATTTTGAGCTCTAAATATTGGGACAAATAAGGAACGTAAGAGTTAACGACAAATCCGTAACTGCGTCTTATGCTTTGAGTAAATATTCATTTTTATTAACATTTATGTTAACAAATTAACTAAACTCACAATAAAATGGGTACAATCGAAGATATAGTGAATGAAAATGCAGCTACATCTTTTACCTTGTCTGAAAGTTAAACGAAGTGAATGTAATCAATATGATCACACTTCCCACAACCAATATCAATTGGAGCACCAATGATATTAGCCAGATATTTATAATATTTATAGCTTGCAAGATAGCTGCTGTGCGTTGCCTTTGAATAGGACGAAGATCATCAGCAATAACCGAGAATTCTAAACTTTCAATGAATTGTTATTACTAATTTATTTGGTTTTTCGGACCAATTAGAATAATAATTAACTTTCAACTCAATCTCTTTCTGGGATTATTGTTTTCCATTAGTGCACGATATTCTAAAAATTTTTCAAGGCAGCTATAATATTTCAGTGTTCTTTCAGGCAACAGTGGTATAGTCATTTTTATACGCCACCTCTGAAATATCAAATTTCTCGGTGAGTGGCATCGGTTATTGTAGTGTACATCGATAAATTTTATGCCTGCGCGTTGGAAATTTTTCATGCGGTTATTATCACTTTCCCTTAAAAATAAAATTTTCAATTCAATCCGAGTTTTTCGTTCTGGCATTCACTTTATCGCTCTTAAAGCCTGGGTAAATTTATATTTTCAAAATCATGAACGAGAAAAACGCGTGGTTTATTCTTGACTGTGGTAATTTCAATCTTTTCGTATTTTAAACCCTTCGTTATTCATAGAAATTATGCTACATGTCGTTGAGAATATCGAGAAGTCCGACAAAAAAACCAATTTGTCGCATCAATCCGAGTTTACGATGCCACAAGAATGGAGGAGGTGGATATGGAGGTGTTTGGCTAGAAACGACAGAAATACGAAGCGTCCCCTATAGTATCATAATTTATTTGTTGAAAAAAAGGTTGAAGAACATAAAACGAGAGTCATGCATGCTATTTCTAACGGTTTAAGGGGAGCAACCAAAGGAGAAAAGGAAAATAAAATTGCGACAGAAAATTATTCACGTAAGATAAGATCATGTCGCTTGTTAAAGAGGATACTCTGAAATATTAAGGAAGAAATATACATGAATGTTTTTTGAAAAAAATAGTGTAAATCATTTTTGGAAAGTGCGTGCAGTAATAATAAAAATGATAGAACTTTAAAGAAAATCGTAAGAATTAATTATCTACAGATATATTTTTAGAAAAGGAAAAATAAGTAACGGCAAATAAAACAAGATTATCTATGTAAATTTCCTAGGTAACCTACCAATTAGATTTTCACAATTCCAATTTTTGAGTAGTATGCCTAGATTACATTAAAATATCTTAATGTTTAATATCGTTTAACTATGAAATTCAATACTGGTGGAGCAACTCTAAAGCACATTTGAAATGCAATGGACGACTTGGTGCGACAAATTTTTAATCCCAAGAAAATACAATGTCTCAAAGAAAAGTTAACGATCGTTTTGAACTACTAATTCTGGTCCAGAGGGGCTTGATGGAAAACGGTTTGAAGACAGAGGATCTCAAGACCGCTGTCATCAACTAGTTCTATTCCGAGACGGTGAACTTGCAGGGATTAATAAAGTTGGTGCAGCGTTACTCAACTCAACTGGTGCTTAGAAGCGAAAGCAGAAAAGTGAATTAGGTTTGTAAGAAACAGTAATCGCCAATAAGCCGCCAAATAAAATGGTTGAAGGGGATTAGTAAAGTTGAGTTTATATAAAAGAAACAGCCAAGAGTAACCTTTAAAGACACTTACATATTCGTCGAGACCAGGTAGAAAATCTTGCGTCTTCTTTGACCTTCGCCGGGGATGTTTTACGACAGGGTCTGCAATGAGCAATAAATTTCGTGTCTGAAGGAGGACGATTTCATAATGGGGAAGACTTAAAAAGCAGCGTTAACCTGCATTAAATTTTATATAGAGGCATGTCATTCAGAAAGAAATCTTATATACGATAAAATCTTATACGTATGTGAATATGTATGCATGTATGCAAATGTATGTATATATATAGATATAAAATATATATATCAGAATCGTCGTCGTCATTAGAATGTATGAATATATTATACATATATAATATATACATATATATATATATATATATTTATAATATATATATATACATATATATCTATCTATATATATATATATATATATATATATATATATATATATATATATATATATATTTGAAGTTGACGCTCTCCGACGACGCACAAACAAACAAACACGCGGATACAAAATATTCGACGCACAGAAAAATAAATGAAGGACACTCACAGTACGTATTGACGTTTCGAAGGCCCCGCCGTCGTCATCATAATGGCATATATATATATATATATATATATATATATATACATACACATTCTGATGACGACGGTCGTGCCGTAGAAACGTAAACTACATACTGTGAGTATCCTTTGTTTGTGTTTCTGTGTTTTGAATATTTTGTGTGTGTTTTTTTGTGTTTATATATATATACATACATACATAATTATGCATGTATATATATATATATATATATATATATATATATATATATATATATATATATACTACCTTGTTCAAAAAGTTCCCGGAATAACCACCGTGTGGCGCTCCCATCGTTCCGATTTGAGTTCTGTTTTTTTTGTTAAATTGGTACATCTGTTGTTGATATTCCCTTTAAATCTTAGTGTCATAACTTGACATTTGCAAAAGTTACGTAGCCAAGAGTACATCTATCTCTGTGTGTGTTGGCGATTTTTTACAATTGCAGAAATGGATTTAAATTTGCAACAACGAACTTGTATTAAATTTTGCGTAAAAAACGGATTTAGTGGCGCACGGACGTTGGAAATGTTGGAAAAGTGTTTCGGCAACGATTCTCTAAAAAAAACGGTCGTTTAACAGTGGCACGAGCGGTTCAGAAGTGGTCGTGAGTCAATCGAAGATGATGAACGCAGTGGCAGACCATCGACATCGAAAGTCGGTGAAAAAATTGATAAAGTAAAAGAAATGTTGGTCAATAACCGCAAATTAACCATCAGAGAAATAGCGGAGGACTTGAACATTGCCTATGGATCCGCCCAAGACATTGTGGTTAATGATTTGGGTTTCCGTCGTGTAGCAGCAAAGTTGGTGCCAAAAGACCTCAATTTCATGCAAAAAAGAGACCGTGCTGACGTCGCAAAAGACATGATTTGCGAGGCTGAATCCGATCCCACATTCATCAAAAGGATCATTACTGGAGACGAGACGTGGGTTTATGAGTACGACACGCAATCCAGACATCAGGCAAGTGAATGGCGTTCACCAAATGACCCGAGACCAAAAAAACCACGTCGTTTCCAGTCAAAAAAGAAGGCAATGCTGACGGTTTTCATGGATTACAACGGTGTAGTGCATCATGAATTTTTGCCAGAAGGCCAGACAGTAAACAAAGAGTATTATTTGGGCGTTATGAGACGTTTGCGTGAAGCAATTCGCCGAAAGAGACCAGAAATCGTCGCACAGTGCGTCGAGACCGTCGCACAGTGCTATCATTATTCGTAATTTTTTGACGAAAAATGCAACAAATACCATCCAACAGCCACCGAATTCACCTGATTTGGCTCCCTGTGACTTCTTTCTGTTCAATCGAGTTAAAAAACCATTACGGGGAACGCGTTTTAGCAGCCGAGAGGAAGTAATGGAAAAATCGCAGACATACCGAAAACCGAATATAAAAAATGTTTCGAGGATTGGATCAAGCGCTGGCATAAGTGTGTTGCAGTCGTCGGGGATTACTTTGAAGGGGACAATATAGATTTAGATGAATAAACTTGTATTTTTAATTTTCTGAATAAATTCCGGGAACTTTTTGATCAAGGTAGTATGTGTGTGTGTATGTAGTTCAGGGGTAGAGAGTTGGACTGCTGATCAGAAGGCCCGAGTTCTATCTTCCCAGGCACGCCCCTGAACTACCTCAGTTTAACCCAAGCTATGTGATTTTTAGGGTACCAGAATTTCCTGGGAAGCCAGGCGTGGCAGAGAGTCTGGGCCTGGTTAAGGCTCCAGTGAGCCCTGATGTGTGAATTTCACACACCGTTGGGCATAGTATTGGGTGAGCTCTTCTACCCTCAACTAACCTCAAACAAATCTTCGGGTTGATAACCGTGTTTATGGCTGGCATATGCACATATTATATTCTGCTTGGAATCTTTTTCTTTCGTTATTTTTCCCTCACCTATTCCTAATCCTAATTAATAATAAATTACAAGATATTGGTATCCAAATCTTGGAATAACAACCATAATGTAATTTAAAAGTACATAACATATCAGTTGAAATAATTATGTATGTAATTTCAGTAAAAAATCATATATAATGTTAGTGTGTGTGCCTCATTTACAAACGCAGAAAATCACGGAATTACTACGCAACATAACGGAATGAGAGCTCGAAATGGCTCTTAAACTATAAAATATTAGCTCATGAATGATATCGAGAAAAGAAAATAGCCATAGAAACTTTTCTACATAACACAATCTCGAAAGATAATGGAAATAAATTTATTAAGTACCTCCGGAGGTGGAAAGACAACAGGAAAAACATGATATCGTTAAAAAAGAGGGTGGATCATTATTCGTAGACGATAAATAAAAGTACATTGCATTTAATAATTGGTATGCAAGTGTATTTAAGAGGGTGGTGGACAAAATGGTTTCTTTAGATACATTTCTGTCTGAGTGTGCAAGGAGCCGAAAGAATATTAAATATTACTAGTATTAAAAAGAGCTCAGAAATTTATGCTAAAAATTAGGAAAATGAAGGAAAATAAATCTATCTAAAGGGTCAGATGGTATTTCAATTGAATTGGTTATAGTGGGCGATAATGTAGTGGAAAATTATATAAATCATTTATTCAATGTTACCTTAAACAAAACTGCACTGCCAACTGCTTGGAAGGAAGCATATGTTACACCAATTTTCAAAGGAGGACATTAGGCACTTGTTGATAATTAAGCTTGATGTCAGTTGTATGCAAGCCATTAAAAGAATAATGGCTGATTATCCTTGGGATTTGTGGGATAGTGAGAATTAGTTCTACAGTCACCAACATTGTTTCATAAAAGGGCACTCTTGTGAAACTCGGCTATTAGGGCTCTACGAAGAAATGTCCGACTCTATGGATGCGGGAATAGAAGTGGAAGCTATAATAGTCGTTATGTCAAAATCCTTTTACAAAGTTGACCACGATTGCTTAGTGCTTAAGATGAGGCAATTACCACTACACACAGACGGAAGAGTAATCTCGTGGGTCAAAAGTTTCATGGAAGGTCGAACACAAAGGGTCAAATAAGCAGAAGAGTATTTTGAGAAAACGAGGGTAACATCGGGAGTCCCACAAGGAAGCGTTCTTGGTCCGCTCTTGTTTTCAATCTACATAAATTATCTCCCACTAAATATTAAATCTCAGTTAAGACTTTTTGTGGACGACTGCATTATCTACAGAAAAGTCGAGAATGACAGGGACCGCGATATACCAGTACTCGTACTGCAAAGGGACGTTACTAAAATGGCAGATTGGGTGACCAATAATATAATGGATATTAATGTTAACCAATGCAAATCCATCACTTTTAGTAACAAGGTAAATGGAAACAAAAGTGGCTACAAATTCTCGGAAAATGTCATTCCTAGAAGTGATATCTGTAAATACTTATGTGTACGTTTAGCCAAGGATGGGGCCTGAACGTGGAATAAATTGTTAAGAAAGCATTCAAAACTCTTCATTGGGTGATAAGAAACCTCAGAGGGAGCTTTAGATCAACTAAGGAAAAGGCGTATAAGACACTGGTAAGGCCATTTTTAGAGTACTCATCACCTGTATGTGACCCGCACGAATAAGGAAAACTGGAGAATGTCCAAAGAAAGGCTGCCAGATATGCACTGGGTAAGCATAGGGGGATGGCGAGTGTGACTGAAATGCTAAAATCCCTGGGCTGAGAGCATTTACAAAGTAGAAGAAAAATAAGCAGATCTTGTGGAATGTTCCGCATTCTGAAGGGAGAGAAAGCTTGAGGAGAACTATAGAAAGAGGCGAGAAATCCCAATTGTATAGGAAGGAATGATCACAAATTTAAGGTAAAATGCCGGGAACAATGAATTAATAAAAAAATTTAATTTCTTCATTAAACAATTGTTGATTGGGGCAGTTTACCTGCAAAACTATTCGATCCCTTTCCTAACAGTGTAAATACTTTAAAGAACAGATGTAAACAATGTATATAATAATTTGTTTGATTTGTAAAATTGTATTGTGACAACTTTGTTTTGATTTTTTTCTTATTGATTTGGGAAACTGATGTTAATGAGGATTTTTTTCTTAGAGATTGGTGTTTGGGAGTTTTCTTTACGTGTATTTTTTTCTGACTGATTTTATTGATCATCATTTATGATATTGATTGGATTTGAGATGTCATGTTATTTTTCCAAAATTGGTTTTATTGTAATACTAGGGACTTGTGTGCCACCTGACATTGTCCATCTGGAAATTTGAGTTTTAATAATAATAATAGTAAATAAAACAAGCATATGGCGGCTGTCATGCCACTTTTTCCAGTAAAAAAGGAGTCTCTATGCACAAATCAACATTAATTATAGTTAGTCTCACTGCACAACAAACCGTATATTCCTGCATGCGAATGAAAATGTAGAGACGTAATTTACGCACGGATGAATTAACAATTAAATTTAGCCATTTAATGCACTATCGCATTTGTATAGAACTCAGACTTACTGACTGTAGCGTCCCTTATACACAAGGGTCAACAACACACATAAAATAGCTCGATGAAAAATGGTAGAAAAATGTTCAGCATCCCTTAATTTTCTAGTAAAATGGCCTTTTAAGGATTTGGATGGGTAAAATACCTAAATTATAACTCGGGGTCACGAAAAATGGCTCAAATGAAAACAAATGCAAAATGGTCATTAAAATAATATTCATGTAGGGTTTGAATTATGTTTCACAAGTTAGAAATATTTCTCAAAATTCACTGGGACTCCTGGTGCTCACGTTACATACGTATGTTTTACTTCTTCTAACTTCGAAATATAAATGAAACGGTAAAACAGAACATTGAAAAATAATAAACAAAAAAATAATTTTGAGATAACTGTCTAGGAATAGCATTCGATCAAATTGCGTAACTTAATATCAAAAATTAAGGTAGCGCATACATTTTTGTTTCGGAGCTATTGGGATGGATTTCCAAAACCTTAGTAAATGTTTATTTGGCTTATCGTTCGCTAAAGAATTTTACTTTTAGGGCTTTGTTATGAAAAAATGACATTTCTTCTGCCGATTGAGATGTTAACGGCACTAGTATTCAGGCCAATACTCAATTTTAACGACATCATATCTGATTATAAGTTTTTGTTAACCCAGTGCTTAGTCCTCTTCTTATACGATACATAAAATGTCTTCATAAAATCTTAAAATGATACTTCCTCTCTTAATTAATTAAAAATAGCAATTTTCCACAAAAATAAAATTTAATGCGACCGGTTTCAATGTTTTTACATGATCATCAGGTGATGATATAGTACCTAATCAGATCAGGACCAGATGATGATGCAGTAAAATTGAAACCGGGCGCATTAAATTTTCTTCTTGTGGAAAATTACCATTTTCAATTAATCATGATATTCCACAATATCACACCTGAAACGTCTATTTTTATATCTCCTCTCGATTTTTTTACATTCCTAGGTCTCACATCCTGTTCCATTATGTCTTTAAGATTTTTCGGTCTAATAGTACTTTTATGCCCAATAAATTAATTCATCATTTCCTCTTCTACTATACTGGGGGGATCAAGATGGTGCAGAAACTAACGTACAGCCTTCCCACCGAGAAGACCCGGGTTTAAATCCTAGAGACAACAAATAGTTTTCAGCGGTATCCCGATCCTTACTTGGGGTGCCTTGGAGAGCACTTTGAGTGAGTACGACGTCCATCGGATGGGAAGTTAAACTGCGGACCCCTTGGCGACTTTGGACAGGAGTAGGGTAATGCAGACGCCGGGTTTTTCTCCACCCTTCCTTTCCCATCCATTCCTAATGGCGCAAATGACCTTAGCTGTCGGTCGCCTCCCAAAAAAACCTACAACAACTAACTTCTACTATATTAACAAAATTCCTTCTGCCCTTGCCGATGGATGAATTTCATCGCCGAGCTCATGGGTTGATTTCTTCTTCATTAAAATTCTATATTTAAATTCTTAGTGCTTCTTTTCTCGTTCCTTTTACAGAACTTTGTAAGAAACAGCAACGGAAAAGAAAGGAAACTTTTCCTTAACTTCACCGTTATTTCTCATATTCTTGAGAAGTATCACATTTATCTGACTAAAATTAATTGATGCTTCATACATCCTTTAAGAAATGTGAAAACGAACCACTAAGACCGTACTACACACATATTTGAGAATTTTGAAACGCATTCATTATACCACATCATATATTTCTTCAAACCTGTGCCATTTTATTACATTCATCATTCAGCAAACATTACGTAATTATGATCTGGTGCTTTCCCGGCGTATTTGTTTCATGAAAGATTCTCGGATCTTCCACGGGGTCAGTGGTTCCATGTTGGCCGACGTTTCGATGCACGATTCGGGAACCACTGACCCCATGGAAGATCCGAGAATCCTTCATGAAGATTACGTAACTATTGTATGACCTTAGGGCATAATCATAAAGAATTAAAAGTTAAACGAGCCTAAGTTTCCGTTAATCGTCAAATATGAATTTTTCATGATTTGTAATGGCATTGAAATTCAAACGGTCAAATAAATAAAAAATATTATGAACAACTGACAAACCCGAGGCCTCAAAAAATTCGTATTCTAAAAGCAAGATGTTGAATAAAATCGAATACACGCATTCGGTAAACAAGATCGAAAATAAAATTGGAAGCAGAAGAACACCAAATTATCAAACAATTTCCAAAAAATGTAGTTCTTGGATTAGGAAAGGTAATTCATCTCCTTGGAACGGAGAAAATGAGTCAAAACTCATTAGTTAATGAGGAAAAACCTCCTTAAATAGGTGTGTTTAAAAATATTTACACACATTAAAACTTAACTGACATTCACGTACTTTTAAATAACCAATGACCAATTTTTTCGAAGTAAATTCATGCAAGCATACATCTAAAATATTCTGGTTGATATAAAATTTGGAAAGTAGGAATTGGGTCCTGTTACTTAAATGTATTCTGCCTCTTTGGACCAAAATATATTCTTCTACCATCATTTTATCACGATGGATAAAAATTAGTTTTCGACGAAATCAGAATGTAAAATGATGGATATTTATGCATGGGCATATTATTTATATTTCAAAGAAGTACCGGAACACGCATCCCCTTTATTTCCAATTCCAAAATTTCCTGACCTTTCCATGCTTTTTGTACTAAAAAAGCATGTTCTCTCAGAATTTTCCTTAAAAGTTAACTTAAAGGCATCAATCATGCGCTTTGTTCAATAATATTTCCCTTGAATAAAATGCATACATACCTTTTCAGTATGCTTTTTGAAAATAAAAATATTTTTTATTATATTTGTAAAAACAGCTTATGTAAGACAATTAATACGAACTTCAGGGTAGAAATATTAAATAAGTTGATAATAAAGTTTTAGCAGCTCCATTCGTAGAATTCCTAACATATTCATAAACTGTCTGCCAGAGATGAGCTTCGAGCCTTCAACTTTTAGCTGAGAGTACGTCTCCGATTTAATAACCTACCCTCCTTAATTTTTTTACTGTAAGGAAAAATTGAAAAGGGAACAGGGATATGTTTATACATAAACTGCTCTAAGTGAAAGTCCCAGTAATACTTTTAGCTAAGAAAATAAAATGCAAAAATTGACGAATTCTAAGGAAATCATCAAATATTTAAAACTATAAATAAAAAATAACTCTTTAAATACAAAATGAAATGATACCTTACTTAATAATCTCTATTTGTCAATTCCTGATTTAAAATATCCATGCCGATAAGACTTTTACATTTTGATAGAGTTGAATAGCTCTCAAAAAATTATGAGAAATGTACACAACACAGATTTCATGAAATACCGGGCACTTTTTGTACAGCATTATATGGACGAGGTTAAAGACGAAGCTCCAAAATTTTTAAATGATTTTTCCCGATGTTTTGACTGCTCCCGATTTAACAAATAACTAACACTGGTAATTTTATTTCTGACGCTTTTATAGACATTATAATGTGCCGGCCACCCGCCAATCGGAGTATTGCGACAGCAATAAACTGAAAAGGAGATTCTATTTGTGTTATAATTCCATAAATTGTTATATTATATTCGTTATTAACAATACCCTAATGCAATAAGGGAAACGACCTGGATATTTTGAATATTCTCGAGTGGTTTCGACTATAGAGTGAATTATAATTTCATGATGCATTCATTTTCCATGCATGAAAAACTTACTTTTAGAGGGTCGTTATTAGTTGGTGCTATTACTCAAATGGAAAAGCGTTATGTCTAATAGTATGTATCAGGAATAAGTTTGAATAGGCGTTATCTATCTGAATTCGACATATGAGTAAAATTATTTAATTAATCCAAATTATTTTCTTTAATATTCACTGTATCGTTATTTTTTAAGATTGGTTTTAAAAGTGACAAGGTACGCATCGCTTTCTTCCCAAGAAAAGAAGTCTCACCCCATTTCCCTAGAGTTAAACAGTAATCACACGTTGACAAATAGTATAACCCATCACTTGCCAACCGATTTCTTTTGTTCACAACATTTCACGTTCTATGCTCGATGTACTATCGCATGATCACTTAGCCTTAATGATGTGCCCAGAAGAGGGGACGAAACTAAGAGAAAACGTTATAGCTGAATTGAGGTACACTTTACATTAGCCTAAGAGATTAGCATCAAAGTCACATTTTTGATAAACCAAAGGGAAATCATTCTTCAAAGTCAATGATGAATTCAATTTCAAGAGGTCAGTGACTCCATAAAACAATTTATAAGAATTCAGAACTACTTTCGTTAGTGAAAATAACCCTTTTTTATAAACTTAAGAATTTCTTCTATATACGTGGTACAGTAATTTCTACTAGGTAGTAAATTTTTAAAATATAAAAGCATACTTATTTCTTGTTTGAATTGATATCGTTAATAAATGAGTGTGGATGGAAAAGTTGCCGTGTTAGAGTACTGGCTTCCCAACCCGAGGGCTGAGGTTTGCATTTCGACGACGGTCGAAATTTTCTGTGGTATCCCGCCCGATTCCTATCTATGTCCCACACTGAGAGCACTTCAAGTGAGAACGCCGATTTTCAGGAGGACGTTAAAACGTGGACTCATTTTCGTATTTTCAATAGGAGTAGGTAAATTCCGACGCTGAATTTCTCTGTATCCTCGCCCCAATCCCTGATTTTCCTGCTACGACCATATTATATACACCTATCCCAATTGGCAAGAAAATTATCTGCTGTCGGTCGCCTAACCTAGTAACCGTTGACACTCTAATAAATGAGTATTTTGTATTGAAGTATACAGTAGGGGTTACACGTTTTTATCTTAAGCTATAATTAAGCTGTTTATTTTTAATCTAATTGTAGATTCCAAGTTAAATAATTAGTTCTACATTCATAAATAGAGAATAATGAGATTAACATTTATTGATTTTTTAGAGAATTCAATCACGTATGAAACGGTGCCTGATTCCAAAATTTAGTTATTGATTAATAAAGAACGGAATAATTTAGTCAGCATGAACGCATTTGATATATTTTAGACGAACTAGCCCCAACATGTGCGGATGTGGACATAAAACAAACAAATATAAAAGTGTATTTCATGTGAGATAAACTCTAATAAAATGGATGATACAATAGTTCATGTACCAATCGAAACTCATAAAAAAATATAAAATCACGGGTAATGAAATTTGGTATGAAATCGATTACGGTTTTTTGCATCTGCACAACTGTAAACATTTGTCGAGTTTGGAATGATACCAAGTGATCAAGAACTGAAACGAAAACCATATCCAAAAGAAAGAGAAGCACAATAGAGAACATTAAAGAGAGAAGACAAACGGTAAGCGGAAATTAAATCCGAAATTGTTTTTCTGTAACAGAGACAAATTTTTTTCTGTTTCAGGTTTTCCTAGATCCAAAATACTCGTCTAAGCAAAATAGGACGGCCCGTGAAAATAGTACAAAGCGATAAGGGCAAAAAATCCGATAAAACCATTCTCTTCCATTAAGTACACTTGACTTGGACTCTGAGCCACGTAGCAGTTGACGCCTCCGTTGAGATGAAGAGAACTACAAGGTCAAAGAGAAAGGCACGGAAACGAATCTACGTGCCATACCATTGTCTCTCTTTCCCGGGGTCAGGCAGAGCTTCAAATAGTTCGCCTCTTGACCGTTCATGCAGCAGCGCAGGAGTTCCCACTGGTGGAAAGGCGCACGAACGAAGGGCCTCTGGACATCGCATCCATCGCATGCATGCATACCACTCACTCCAATCCCTCTGAAGAAAGCGGAGAGGTTATATTCGATAATGAGAATGGGGCCGCTGGGCTTTTATAAAAAAATTAAAAAAATAAAAACGACTGTCAAAATGAAAGTAAAGAATGTACATTCACCGCCAACAACCAAACTGCGGGGAAAAAAACGACCTTATTTGCATTCGACACAAAAAAAACTCAACTCCAAACGACTATTGAAATTTGTTTTTCAACACGGTTTTCAGGAAGATAAATCGTTTTCAATACGATTCGACCTGAGTCAAAACTAAAAATTAATCCCTATTCACTCGTATGAGCGAAAAACAGGGTCGAATCCATATATACATTTCAGCCTAGTTTTTTTTCTTTTATTCCAATGTTCTCGGACCATTTCTAGGCTACGTTTATGGATATTGTTTTTTTTAAATAACAGAACGTATATCCAAGAAATGCGGTAAAATGTATACAACGTACCCATATCCAGTATAATCTGAGATCTCGCCAACAAAAAAGTCATATTGGAATAAACGAAGTCGTTTAATCCACGAAATGGCACACTATAACAATTTCCATTAACTGTACTTGGTACATCAACAATAACACAGATCAAGAATTACATGAGATTGATTACCGTCACAATGGCAACGGTGAACAGTGGCATAAATTTTACTTATTTAACAGCTTTTCAACAGGACTGATTGAAGACAGCTACAGATTTTCAACACTACATTTAACCCAAATATATAGTATTCACATATTGGCAATGAGATCTCTAAATTAAAAATATTTAACCATTAATGAAATTAACTGACCCAGCAAAAAATATTCCAATGATTGTTGAATGTAATTTGACGACAACGGAATAAAATAGAATTCAGAGAATTGAATCATTCTCCTTGTACGAAACTTTTCATTTTCTACACTGATTAAGGTTATTTCAACGTGTGAAATTCTCCAAAATGCATTCCATGTTAATTCAACTCACCTGCACGAGGATGGTTCAAAGATGTAACTTGATAATTGGCTTTTGAGCGCGTTGGGATGGTGAAACATGTTTTAACATATGATACAAAAAACGGTTTTCGTATAAATTTCATAAAATCAATAAGCTCGTCCATTTTAGTACAAAAACAGACTTTTCTGCCGTCCATAATCATACTCTCTTTTCCTTCGGTTGATTATACTATTTGTTTCTTCATTAACTTCAACTTCATATCACTTCTGAATCATTTCAACACATCCCCATCCTGGTTTTCCTCTATAGTGACTCCAATTAACTCTTCCTTATTGCTAATTTTTGTCAACAGGATGATGTATCATTTTAAACCAATTAACAAAAATTCTCTTACGGTACCGTGTCCTCCAAGAAAGCTGTGATCAACAACATGATTAATTCGAATTAATCAATTGTTTTCCTGTATAGTGTCATAATGCTCAGCCTGTACCATTGAAGTGAGATTTTAAATCATAGTTTTTTGCATCGTTCTGGGTTATATTTTAATTTTGTATATTAAGTTCCAAGTGAGCCATTGATAGGGTGTCTGGCAAGAGGTGATTACACACCAGATTAACCTTGACCCAAAACACCTTTCCCTCCTAGCGCGGTTGGACAAACGTTATTTTGTTCATATCCCCTATCCTTCGGGGGAAAACTGATATGATAAAACTTTCTGCCCTGAATTTAATCTCACAAATTTTATTGACATGATCTCTCCTATCGAAAAACGATGGGGCTAACAATACATTTTCAGCATCAATGCTAAGATACATTCTTCCAATTTAGGTAAAGGATTTAATCTTTTTCTTTAATCTTTGCTCCTGGATGGATTCCTAACCTAGAACCTCTAATAATTTTGAAACGCTACACAGTTTTTTAATGACAGCTCTTCACAAATCTAGCTTCCTCTACGCTGCACGCCATCCAATTCGGCAATTAATCCAACTTCGTGAAGATCCCATATACTAGGAGCATATACCAAATGAAGCCTAACGAGCTACACATAATACAACATTTCCCTTTAACGTTGTCATCACTTTTTCCCAACTCTCATCTAATAAATCCTAATTTTTTTTGGCTTGTCCACATACATGTTTCACCCAGGAGAGGTCGTAAATGAGGTAACGCCTTAGTACTTAATTGAGCCTTCACTTTCTCTTTCGGTGTTCTTGATGCAGCAGGCTTCAAGAGGGAATTGCTCTTTTTCAAAAATCCATCGCCACTATCTGTCTTAGTTTAATTCTAATTGCTTTGTTTCGCACCAGCATTGTATAGCCATTAGTAAATCAGCTACAGCTGCTTCACCCTCAGAATTACGGATATATCTGTAAACCAAAGCATCGTAGGCCAACAAACGTATCTTACTATTTTTCTTCCACCTATGTCATATTTGGACACCTCTCTAATCGTGATATATTTACATTTGTGTGATCTTAAATATTCTGTGTTAGGCACAAATCTTGAATACTTTAATTTCTAGAACATCTATTTAGTAATCGTCCATGCCGTGAAAAATGGATGGTGCTGCAATAACATTGGAGATGTGATACATGCAGAGAAATAGGTAGGTATCTATTATACAGAACTTTTAACATGTTTTGAAAGGCGTATCTTGGTTACTCTTTCCAGAATATACGAGAAGATGTCCTGGTTAAAATTCCAAACTTCTTTCTTTAGTGACTATCATTTTGCTGCCAACCTGTATATTTTTTGTGTCCATATGTTGTGCGAAAACAATTATCCCCTAGGTATTTATTAAATTTAGATATAGTCCACCTTCTCTCTCATTTTGGTAGAGTCGATAAGGGTATTTACAACCGATCCATGATTGTAGCTAATGACGCAGCTACATCGGCTTAAATCTAAATGTATTATGAAGACGGGGTAAATAATCAAGTACACCTTCTGCTCTTTCTTCAAGAATCTTTCAAAATATTTTTTCAGAATACTTGTTTAAAGGAGAAGGGGGAGGTTATTGTCCCTGTCATACATAGCAGTCTACCAATAACTGGCCTCTAAAAACCTATCTTATTACGATGTAAGTTGGCTGAGATACAATATATCTAACACATTTTCACCAAGAACCTGGAGCAATATATTGAAAGGCACCGAAGGTCTTTTTACGAGAAACATGATACAAGATGTGATCAAAAAAAGACCGGACTGATTTTATTCTGAACAAACCGTTCAACGGATCGAAACGAGAGACAGTGCGCCATCTAGCGACACATCTGACGACTAAAACGAGAGGTGTTGCGTTTGTTTACGTCGAGTATCAACCTGTTCGTTACCGTGAGCAACGGCAGCATTAAAGAAGGTAGAGCTAGCGGGCTCACACGGTGCTGATCGTGACAGAGTTTTTCGCCAGAACCGGAACTTCCGTGATCCCGTAGACACCCTATTCTCCAGAGTGGCTCCATCAGACTTTTTTGTTTCCAAAGTTAAAATCAACCTTGAAAGGGTGCCGATTCGACTCTATTGCGGCCATTAAAACTAATTGTACGGCGGACCTGAAGAGGATCCCTAAGGCGACTTACCAGGCAGGATTCGAGATCTGTAAAAACGTTGGCAAAGGTGTATTGTCACCCAAGGAATGTACTTTGAGGGCGGCAAGTTCGATTACGCTGTATCCGTCGAAATAAGTTATAAAATCAGTCCTGTTGTTTTATCACACCTTGTACATACCCTCATCGATTATGACGCTACGAGAGCAATGAGCAAGTACTTGCTAGGCGAATAAAATCTCGAATATGCAAAACCAATATCTAAATTGGGTTATGGCAAACTTATCTTTTGTTCTTACTCACGCTCTATTCTTATTTGCTTAAATAAGTTTGAAAAATGCATTAAAGGTTGAACGTCATGAAAGCCTTTACAGCATAATGTAATGATAAAAACTGCTCATTTCATAAACATGCATATAAATCAACACCAGTTGGATTATTATTAGGTAATCTACCGATTAAGGTAGGTTTTTGGATGGACACAACTATCAAATAAATATTTTGTAACTCCGAACCAAACCCAATCCAGCAACCTAAACAACATCAGGTCTTCATCTCTGCGTACTTCTTTCCTCCCTTCATCCCGTCCAACATCCCTATCCTGTTCCTGTCCTTTCCTCGCTTGCCCAACATTCTCCCCTCTATTACCTTCTTCAACATTCCACTGCCGCTCAATACGTCTTTTATCAATTTTTCCTGCCTCCATAGGATTTCTCTCAACAAACCCCTCTCCTCACCCACCATCTCCAGTACTTCCTCATTTGTTTTACTTTCGGTCCATTTCACCTTCTCCATTCTTCTCCACACCCACATTTCAAAAGCCTCCAATCTACGTCTATCCTCCTGCTTCAGTGGCCACGTTTCCGCGCCGCACATAGCTACACTCCATATCACAGTTTTTACGAGTCTTGTCTTAACATCCCTACTCGACGTCCCAGTCATCAACTCCCTCCTCCTTGAAAAAGCCTCCTTGCCTAGCGCAATTCTTCTCCTTACGTCCCTACCACTTTGACAGTATTGGTCCAAAACACATCCGAGATATGTAAACTGCGCTATCTGATCTATTTTTTTCCCGCCTATTTTAATATTTAGCTTAGCCTTTTTCTTTCTGGAAAATCGCATAACCTTTGTTTTATTAATATTGATTCTCATCCCATATTTATCGCATTGAACCTCCAATTCACTCAGCAATGCTTGCAACCTCTTTGCTGACTGAGCAACTAATGCTTGGCCATCAGCAAACCTAACCGATTTTACGAATTCCCCTCCGACTTTCATTCCTACCTCCAGTTCTTCCCATGCCTCTTTAATCATTTCCTCCACATATACGTTGAACAGCACCGCTGACAATGGTCAATCCTGCCTTACACCTCTTCCTAACACTGCCCATCCGGACTCTCCGTTCACCGCTCGCAACTGAGCAGTCGGAGACATGTACAGGTTACGGATCTGTCTCCTGTCCCTCCAATCCATTCCAATTTTCTGCAATACACGCATTAATTTTTCCCAATTCACTCTGCCAAACGCTTTTTCGAAATCTACAAAACAGGCAAATACGTCCTGATTGTATTCTATATTCCTCTCGATTAGTGATCTCATAACTACAATGGCATCACGCGTACCTCTTCCTTTCCTAAACCCAAACTGATCATCCCCTAAGTAATCATTTGCCTTACTCTCTATCCTTTTTTTGATGATCCCGAGAGTAACTTTTGCTGCGTGGGATATCAAACTTATTGTTCTGTAATCATCACATGATGTAGCCTTTGCCTTTTTTGGAATAGGAACTAACACCGATCTCACAAAATCTTCCGGCCAGATTCCTTCCTCATAGATATTACGAATCAGTCCATATAGTCTTTTTCCCACATTTTCCTAAACATTTCAACAGTTCCATTGGGATGTTATCCACCCCCACGGCTTTATTTCCTTTCATCTCCTTTAATGCCCTTTCTATTTCATCGATGAGTCATGTTCCTTTTCTATGTCTAACCTTGTCAGCCTAAGTTCTTTACCATACAGTGTTTCTACAGGGTTCGTCCGGAAAATAAGTGTACTGAGCTCAGGAAAAACATTTATTACACTTTTACATATCTTAAACTAATATTCTTCAAAATAGGACCCTTGTAAGTCTATACACTTGTTCCAGCGGCGTTACCATTCCTGGAACGCTCCCGCGAAGGCATCATCGGGAACCTCTCGAAGACACGTCGTCACGGCCTCTTTGACGGCGTCCAAAGTCCCGTATCGCGTTCCTTTCAAACTCCTCTTTATCTTCGGGAACAGAAAGGTGTCCGGTGGTGCCAAGTCCGGGCTGTAGGGCGGGTGCGGCAGCGTTGCCACGCCGCGCTTGGCCAAGAAGTCCGACACGACAAGCGCGGTATGAGACGGCGCATTGTTGCGCGGTATGAGACGGCGACTCGTTTTCGAATCCTGTCGAGCACTTGGACGTAAAATGCAGCATTTACAGTTTGTCGTTCAGGTACAAATTCGTAGTGGACGACTCCCCTTTTGTCAAAAATCCGAAAAAAATCAGTACACTTATCTTCCGGACGAACTCTGTATATATTCCTTCCATATCTTTTGGATTATTCCTGGTTCAACTATTATCTTACCCCACTTATCTTTAACTGTTAGCACTGATCTTGCCTTCTTACTTTCCCATAATAACTTAACCTAGCTGTATAGAGCACCAATTTCACCCTTCTTCTGTAAACTTTCCATATCCTCGCATTGCCTTTTCCACCATTCTTCCTATCAGTTGGATATTTAACCATAAATAGTAATGTAAAATATCTATCACTAGAGATTTCAACGTACATGTACCACGAATTTTAAGTATTTTACTACAAATATTAAAATATTAAAATTCCTATGTAATTTTTTAATATTAGGTTTAATGATTCAGCTAATCAGCCTACGTTAGATTAGAAAGCGATATGAGGCCTCAACCAGGAAAGCGAATTTTCACGTAAGCGTTAATACCTTGTTTCCGCTGAGGGATATTCCAAATTTACTTGTCCCAAAGGGTCAAATTCAGTTCAAGTAGGCGGCATATTAATCAGTTCCTCTCCCCTTCATTAATGGCGTCATAGACACACCCTCGTGGGAAACAATATTGCTAAATAAATCACAAGGGGATCGGGATGGTGCGGAGGTTAACGTACATGTTTCCCATCGCGAAGGCCCGGGTTCAAATCCTGGATACAACATATGTTTTTCAGTGGTATTCCGATCCCTACTTGATGTGCTTTGTAGAGAGCACTTTGAGTGAGTATGACGTCCGTTGGATGGGACGTTAAACTGCGAACCCCTTGGCGCCTTTCGATAAGAGTATGCTAATGCCGATACCGGGTTTCTCTCCATCCTTCCTTTCCCACCCATCCCTAGTGGCGCAAATAACCTGAGCTGTCGGTCGCCTCCCAAATAAAACCAACAAAAATCACAAAGGAGAAAGATGGTCAGCTTCCTTATATATTTTACATTTAATTCCTGCGTAATCATATATCTAGCAAAATAGGCAAGACAAAATTTCTTTCAGGGTTAAATAAAACCAAACCAATGACAAGAATGAGGTCATACAAAACGACCGAGAACAATATTGGGTATGTAGCTGGAAAAAAATAGGACATAAATGAAAATAATGACCTTTTTTGTCTGAAATCGTTTCAAACAACTAATTTCAAAGAACATTAATCCGATTCTCATAAATAGAAAGTACGTGTACTCGTACTTCATGATTGGTTACAACAAAATGGCAATAGATTAGTGATCTCATAAAATTTTGATAGCGCGTGATATGGGGATAATTTAAACTCAAAGGTAATGGGAATAAATCACGCACAACCTTGTGAGATGTGAATTACTGCTTCCGATTGATGATGAAGATGATGATGATAAGGTGGAATTTAGGTTCCGGAAGAATCTTGGTCTGGTGGAAGTTGATAGTACCGCTATTAAGTTTCGACCTTGATCTAGCTTTACGCGAAGTGAACATTCAAGAAGTAGAATGGCAGTACCTGTAAATTGACATTTTAAAACGCTCTCTCTTGGGTTATTTAATAATATTTAATAACCCAAAAGGGTTGTCTGAATCGTATTTCAGTGACTGTATTCTCCTTATTAATGGTTACTTCATTGATAATATATAAATAAAATCCCATGACTATACCATTGGTAATTATAAAAACACGTGAAATAACTGCAGGACGTGCGTGCAAGCAGTCTTGCAAACCAAAGAAGAGCCATTGGCAATGCTATTAAGTCGCCTTAAGAATTAAATAATAACATAGAAGGGGCCCTGCGCCACTGGACTGGGGCTCAAGAGAGAACTTCTGAAGCAAAGAATAAGAAAAACAGACTTCTCTTACAACATTTATGTGCTATGTACATTCAAGAATGAGCCTTCTACCGACAACCCCAGTGTTAATTGCATTCATATTTAAGATAGCATCACTAATACAAAATCAACTGTAAAAATGGTCCTATGACCATGAGCTCAAAGCCTATATAATGGAAGAAGTCCACATCTATACCGCTTCGTGTAATTTCCCTAGCGGCCACCTACATCCTCTGGCGCGCGTGACGTTTATCAGGCGACGAGTTTCGGAGATAATTCCAATTTGCACCACACGACTAGAGCACACTGCTCTAGGGGATCTGATGAGACTTCAAATGCTCGGGATAAAAAATATATAACTATGAAGATATTTATAGAGGAAACCCACCCACTAAGAATAAGACTCCCTAAAAAACAAGTAGTAATTTTTTTGTTGTCTCAGGCGTAACTTTATGGAATTTGCATAATATATTAAAATGAAATAATTTACTTTGTAACTGCACACACTTTATTTAAAAAAACACGCAACCCACGAAAAAAACCGAAAAATACGAAACCTGGATCGTTTTTTTTTTAAATAAAGTGTGTGCAATCACAAAGTAAATGATTTAATTTCATTTCAAAGTAGTAAGTTTTACGCAAGATATTCTGAAAAAATTATGCTACATAGTCACAATGCATTGCAATAAAAATGGTCGCATGGCATTTAAAAAACAATATAAATTAACATCGACTGTATTCATTATGGATAGCAGAGAAAATACGGGTAGTTGAAAATAACCGGAAAAGATAAGCCCATGATAAGCATTTCAGGTTCACCTCTATCTATGCGAACCGAAAGTGCTCATACATATATTTATTTATTGCATATATATTTTTTTGCGTAGAATGCTTCATTGAAATAATGATGTTTCAGTACGACTTTAGTCTTCTTGTGAAAATCAAATTTACTTTGAAAGAATATGCTACTCTAGGATATGTATGATAAAATGCTTCGCTAATATTTGCTTCTTAAAAGGAGAACTCAAAGCATCAAGTATTGCCATTTCCTAAATAATAATGGAATAAAGGAATTTACCTAACAACCGTCTTTCCGCACACCGTCGTATCCCATTTATTATTATTAGGTAATCTACCGGTTAAGGTAGGTTTTTGGATGGACACAACTATCAAATAAACATTTTGTGACTCCCCACCTAGCAAACTAATCTATATCAGGTCCCTCTTCATCTCGGTGTACTTCTTTCCTCCCTTCATCCCGTCGAACATCCCTATCCTGTTCCTACCCTTACCTCGCTTGCCCAACATTCTCCCCTCTATTACCCTCTTCAACATTCCACTACCGCTCAATACGCCTTTCATCCATTTTTCCTGCCTCCATAGGATTTCTCTCAACAAACCCCTCTCCTCCCCCACCATTTCTAGTACATCCTCATTTGTTTTCCTTTCGGTCCATTTCACCTTCTCCATTCTTCTCCACACCCACATTTCAAAAGCCTCCAATCTACGTCTATCCTCCTGCTTCAGCGACCACGTTTCCGCGCCGTACATAGCTACGCTCCATATCAGAGTTTTTACGAGTCTTGTCTTAACATCCCTACTCGACGTCCCAGTCATCAACTCCCTCCTCCTTGATAAAGCCTCCTTGCCTAGCGCAATTCTTCTCCTTACGTCCCTACCACTTTGACCGTATTGGTCCAAAACACTTCCGAGATATGTAAACTGCTCTACCTGCTCTATTATTTCCCTGCCTATTTTAATATTTAGCTTAGCCTTTTTCTTTCTGGAAAATCGCATAACCTTTGTTTTATTAATATTGATTCTCATCCCATATTTATCGCACTGAACCTCCAATTCACTCAACAATGCTTGCAAACCCTTGGCTGACTGAGCAACTAATGCTTGGTCATCAGCAAACCTAACCGATTTTACGAGTTCCCCTCCGACTTTCATTCCTACCTCCAGTTCTTCCCATGCCTCTTTAATCATTTCCTCTACATATACGTTGAACAGTACCGGTGACAATGGGCAACCCTGCCTTACACCTCTTCCTAACACTGCCCATCCAGACTCTCCGTTCCCCACTCGCACCTGAGCAGTCTGAGACATGTACAGGTTGCGGATCAGTCTCCTGTCCCTCCAATCCATTCCTATTTTCTGCAATACACGCATTAATTTTTCCCAATTCACTCTATCAAACGCTTTTTCGAAATCTACAAAACAGGCAAAAACGTCCTGATTGTATTCTATATTCCTCTCGACTAGTGATCTCATTACTGCAATGGCATCACGCGTACCTCTTCCTTTTCTGAACCCAAACTGATCATCCCCTAAGTAATCATTTGCCTTACTCTCTATCCTTTAGTTGATGATCCTGAGAATAACTTTAGCTGCGTGGGATATCAAACTTATTGTTCTGTAATCCTCACATGACGAAGCCTTTGCCTTTTTTGGAATAGGAACTAACACCGATCTCACAAAATCTTCCGGCCAGATTCCTTCCTCATAGATACTACGAATCAGTCCATATATGGCCTTTTTCCCACCTTTCCCTAACCATTTCAACATTTCTACAGGAATATTGTCCACCCCCACAGCCTTATTTGCTTTCATCTCCTTTAATGCCCTTTCTATTTCATCGTCGAGTATGCCTGGACCTAAGCTATCTTTTTCTACGTCATGTTCCTTTTCTATGTCTAACCTTGTCGGCCTAAGTTCTTTACCATACAGTGTTTCTATATATTCCTTCCATCTCTC
The DNA here is from genome assembly GCA_037158775.1 of Hetaerina titia. Lineage (NCBI taxonomy): Eukaryota > Metazoa > Arthropoda > Insecta > Odonata > Calopterygidae > Hetaerina > Hetaerina titia. Next base: position 31,796,115 of record CM073768.1, on the reverse strand, counting down.
TTGGATTTTTCCTGGTTCAACTATTATCTTACCCCATTTATCTTTAACTGTTAGCACAGCTCTTGCCTTCTTACTTCCCGATAATAACTTAACCTTGCTGTATAGAGCACCAATTTCACCCTTCTTCTGTAAACTTTCCATATCCTCGCATTGCGTTTTCCACCATTCTTCTTTTGCTTTATTTGTGGCCCTTCTCAATTTATTGTTTAACTCTTTGTACTTCATTTTGCCTAACTCTGTGTTTACATTTTTCCATCTTCTTCTCTCATCCATCTTCGCAATCATCTCATCCGTTACCCATGGTTTCCTTATCCTATTCCCGTTAACGGTTCCTATAGTGTCTTTAGCGGCTTCCAATATCCCTTTCTTGATACATTCCCATTTTTCTTCGATAATACTCAGTTCTTTACCGTCATCCATCATTTTCTCTACAGCCTCCTGATACTCCTTCCTCGTTAATTCATTTACTGCTTCTAAATTCCATTTTTTAACCCGCCGCCCTTGCCTTATCTTCTTGAAACGAACATTACATTTCATAACAACTAAATTGTGGTCAGAGTCCGCATCCGCTCCTGGAAAACTGTGCGAATTTATCACACTGTTCCTAAACCTGTGCCTAACCATAATATAATCTAACTGATACCTTTCTGAGTCACCTGGCATTTTCCATGTATACCTACGCCTTTTGTGGTGTCTAAACCATGTGTTAGTGATGACTAACCCCTGTCTCCTGCAGAATTCAATTGCTTTCTCCCCGCGTTCATTCCTCGTGCCTAACCCATAGTCCCCCACCTCACCACCATCTCTTCCTTCGCCTACCGTCGCATTCCAATCCCCCATCACTATCAAATGTTTCCCTGCAGGAACACTCGCGATGATATCCTCTAACTCATCATACATCCTATCGACTTCTTCCTCCTTGTGGTTGCTCGGTGGCATGTATACCTGAATAATGACCAAGTTCGTCGGCTCTGCTTTAATCTCTACGAGTAAAATTCTATCTGTCGCTTGCTCTATGTTGACTACGCTTCTTCCTACCCCTTTATGTAAAATTACGGCAACCCCTCGTTGGCTCTCATCCCCGCCGCTGTATATTACTCTATAATTGTCACTCCAGTAATCCCCGCTATCCTTCCATCTCACCTCGCAGAGGCCTAAAACATCTATGTTACCTCTTTCCATCTCTCGCTTAATATTTTCTAATTTGCCTCTCCTCAACATTGTCCTGACGTTCCAGGTTCCTATTCTAACTACTTTCGCCTTCTTCTGAGTCTTCTGTCCTGCTGAAGTTATTTCTTCCCCACACACACGGCCTCTTGGGCCGTGTCCCGTAGTTGCCAGGACTCATATTATCTATAGTGCCCATCATAATATTCTTGGGAATCATAATTGAGGTGGTTTCCCGTTGCCTTCCTCAATAGTGTTTTTAACGTGACACCATCACTTAATGGCCGCCCCACTGGGGTCAGACGCCATTGCAGCCGCCTCACTGAGGAACAGACGCTGCGTGGACTACCTTTCGTCTGGCTCCTAACCTTCGACCTATCTGGCATGGGTGACCCTTCCAGGAGTAATTATTATTACTCCCGCCAGCACAGCTCTAGGGGTCATCGGAACACACAAGCCCTTCCACCACGACAAGGTTGTAGTCCATGGGAGGGGCGTATCCCATTATTATCCCAATATTTTACCATATGCTAGCAAGTATTTCAATTACGTCTTACCGGATGTCTTCACTAACGTTCGAGCCACCTTACTTCCCGAAACATAAAAGTGATAATTTAAGAAACGATTCTCTCAAGCCGTTTTTGTACGTTGCGTAATTTACGGAGGTTCTCTCGGCACTCGACCCACTATGTAATGTGATTTCGTCTTCTCTCTGGTCACGTCCATGGCGCTCTATTGCAGGCGCCAGCAACTCTGTTGGCCTAGTCGATATCCTCCGTCGACACTCATTCCTGGGGGTCACATATTACAAGCTGTGGACAGATACAGAACATTCCTAGGTGATCGCTGAATTCTTTGCACAGCTTGGGCCAAACAGATTTGGCATGAAACTACCGAAGTCTCGGAAATCCCAGATCTTGAGCGATAAACTAAATTTATGCCTTTTATAGAAGCAATCACTGTCCAATCTAACGCCTATACGTGTTTTATTGGTTAACTTGTTGTCCAGCAGGGCCACAAGAACGATTTTCCCTGGGGTTTCAGTATTTCCAGTTACGCAATTTGTGTACAACACGTGATATGTGAATGTCAGCGTACTCTATATTCAAATCAAAAAACTATTTACTGGAATGAGGATGAATTTACTTATTTCTTAAAAATGTTTATGTGTTCCAATGCACTAAGGGATGACGTTTCAGTCAGGATGACACCCCATTCAACATTCAGGGTGTCAGATGCAAAACTTATTATTTGGTTCGATTTATACGTTCGTACATTGAATTCAAATAACATGGAAACCATATTGGCACATATACACATACCCAAATGAAAGATCAAAGATAATTCATTCTATAGATAATTCCCTTATTTTGACAATTGCTGTAGTATCAGATAAATTATATATTTTTTCCTGTATGCTGAAGTTGTACTATAATTATTCATTGTTATTCTTTATCATTTTTCTGGCAAGATCTTTTGTCTAGTTATGCCAATAACTAGACAAAAGATAATCAAGATTTTTTTAGATTTCTTAATTTTCATTTTAGACTTAGGTTCTAATTTACAATTTCATTGTAGAGTCCTATATGAAGAGCAGTTTTCATATTACAGTTTAGGTCTTTCTTTCGTATTATATTTCTTCTATAATACATTTCATATTATTATATCTTATATTTTCCTTCACTTATAATATAATTCTTCTGTTTCAATCATATTTTAACCCTTATTTCCATGCTATTTGGGCTTCGAAATCGGTTCAACAATATATTTTTCGTTGTTGTACCGAGTACTTAGTAGAGCACGTAATATTTTCTTATCTTTAATTGTTTTTGCCCCATAAAAATCCAGCTAAACTAAACACCAATGCATTTAAAATCATCAACATATTCAAAGTTCAAAAAATAATAATACTCAGATAATATCTGGCTGCATCATTTCAACAATGCTTCAATTGAAATTAACCCACACTATCAAAGATTCTAGTCATTGTGTCTTTGGGTGCTTCAGCAGACATCGAAACATATACGCTAAAAGCAAATGGATTATAGTGTCAGGCAGGACATATTAAGACTGATATTTTTAGTTTCAATATAGGATGAAGTACATAAAGTTCATTTAAATTTATACTTAAACGACATCAATCAAATATTTATTTAATTTAAACGTTACTGAATTTTAAATTAATAAAACGTTTTTTACTCATTTTGTACTTTTGCATTATTGTAAAAACTATTATTTTATTAGTCGAATATTATTGTAATCAATAGACTAGTATAAGATTGCAAGCTTTACCGTCAAGGTGAAAAAATGAAAAAACAATGGGATGGTGCGGAGGCTAACGTACGGGCTTCCCACCGCAAAGACCCGGGTTCAAATCCCGGAGACAATTTTCTATTTTTCAGTGGTATCCCGATCCCTACTTGAGGTGCTTTGTGCAGAGCACTTTGAGTGAGTACGACGTCCGTCGGATGGGACGTTAAACTGCGAACCCCTCGGCGCCTTTCGACAAGAGTAGGCTAATGCCGACGCCACCCTTCCTTTCCCACCCATCCCTAATGCCGCAAATGACCTTAGCTGTTGGTTAGCTTGTTCCCCAACAAAACCAAAAACCAAACCAACGGTATTTTCTAAGGATATAATGTATTATCCTACGATAAAACCAACTTGGTTTGTTTCCTAGTTTAAAGAAAATGATTGCATGATTATCCATTCGATATATAAAAATTCAGAATGCTAAAATGGCAGAAATACTTCCTTTCGAATATCTAACTAATATCTCTTTTACATTCTAACAATTTACTAGGAAGCATAGACAAAATATAGGAAAGAGTCATAAAGACGATTCAAATAGCACAAAAACATGTACTTTTTAAGCAGAAAGTGCAGATAAGAGGAAAAAGAAGTAACACGTCATTCTGGAGAGGATAGAGAGAGAGAGGGGATAACACCGTCGCAACGGAATAGGCAACATTATCTCGCACCAATGTTTTGGGATTTTGAAATGACGCTACAGAAGGGAGAAAGGTTGGCCACGTTGTTTTACTCGTTCTCCTTTTTTTCCCTTTTGCCAATCGCGCCATGTCAAATTCATTTCCCCCATCTGTCGAACACGAACGTCCTTACAAAGTTACCTTCAAACAGATGAAGCCAGGCAGGTCACCTTTTTGAAGCGTAGGTTTTTTTGTGCCTTAGTCGGAAAATGTTAATAAAGGCTGCCAAGCAAGATGAAAAAAATAAGCCTTCCCATAAAGTTTTTTGCAACGAAATATCGCACTTCTCAAAGTACGACATCGAAACAGAAAGAACGGTGATGACATGAAAAAGGTCATATTAGTTTATCAGCTTAAACACTATTATTCTGATGTTATGTAAGAATAATTTGTAGTTCAAACGACTTCTTTAAATATGACTGCAGATTAAAAATTTTATTATTCTATATTAATATGAGTATTCCTTCCGAAGTACCTAATGTTTGACTAACATCAAACTTTCGATAAATTATGTTTTTCCTATGGAGGTAGGATATAGTGGCGATAAAAGGCTCCATTTTTTTGTTCAGTTTCCATTTTTTCTAAGTCCTCGCTAGAAAAAAATGCTCATGTTTTCAAACTACTTACGGTTCCACAAATGGGTCGAATTCACACCGGCTAAGTCGCACAAGTTTTTTTACAATTTAACAAATCAGTAACGTGTAAAAATCCTGGCGAACAAAATGAGCCCTTCAGATACTCTCGCCTCTTTCGCACGTTTTTTCGTCTTTCCCGGATATTTCGTCGCTTTTCACGTGGATAACCCCTTATCCTGCCTTCGCACCGGCGGAGATCTCCTCGTAACGGCTCTCCCTCTTGCTCCCTTCCACATTCCATTCCACTCTATATTACTTTTCATCCCTTCCACCGACCTTTCAATCATACTGTCCGTTTCCGCTTTTCACTACGATGTCCATGAACGGCTTCCCCATGCATTTATTACGTTCTTTTTCCGTTATTTTATACTTCCCTTTACGATGGCATCCACGCAACGGAGTTTCGATGTGAGAACGATTGTGTATCAGCGAGAAAATTTTATTTTCTCCGATACAAAAATTAGATTTCACTCGCTTTCCGGTAATATTTAACTTTTGATCGCTCACGTGGTGTCCTTGAGAGAAACTGAGAAATAAAAACCATAATACATCTACAATATAATGTACTGTTATTCTCAAATTAATTCTCTCAATTCTCTCAAATTAATACTTCAAGTAAGGATGATTGTTTGAAACGTTCAGCACCAATCAATCGCTAAGTAATCCACGATGCTCTCTCATTGACGAAATTTAAGCTTGAAGTTCTTACAAGCATAGATGTTAATGCATCCTTCGCTAAGGGTGAATAGATGTTACAAATAGTGTAATCTCGACGAAGGCTCTTTGATCTAATCAGAGAATACATATTGGAAACTTTGGAGGCTCTACCAAATCAAGAGGAAAATTAATTAACGAAAACTGTTATCATTAAGAGCAGCATTATTTAGAAAGTGAAGTCTTCCATGAAATTATTCTTTTGTTTATAGATTAAAGGTTTATCAATTAACTCCCTATTCCACTCAAAATTTTCATCAAATAGAACTTACAACTCTTGCTATATGATTTTCGGTGATCCCCAGATTATACGATATTTATATGCAACTCAATATGATAGAACCATATAGAGAAGAAGTACAATTACACAGTTGCAAATTCCTCCAACTGATCAATTTCACAGTAGAGGGATACCCTCAGAGTACCTTATCGACGTTTGACATTTTCGAGAATGTACATATACAGGGTTCGTCCGGAAAATAAGTGTACTGATTTTTTCCCGCCGCTCCAGACGCGCCCAGCACCGCTCTGATGGGCTGCGATTGGAGGGGGGTATGTTGGCAAGCGACGCTGAAAAAGGCAGTCGGCTCTGAGCTGTGGTGTAGTGAGGAGCTCTGTTAACGCGAACCTCCACGCTCGACCCACGTCACGGAACGCGATGCCGAAGTTTTTGGAGCAGCGTTATTCCATCAAATTTGCGGTAAAGCTTGAGAAATCGTCTACCAAAACTGTCGGTATGATTAACCAGGCTTACGGGGAGTCAGCCATGTCCAGAAACATGATCTTTCGGTGGCACAAGATGTTCGTGGAGGGCAGAGAAGAGGTCGACGACGAACCACAGCCTGGACGCCCATCAACGACACTCACCGACGAAAATGTGCGAAAAGTTCGCGATGTACTGAACTCTGATCATCGTCTTAGTGTTCGGATGATAGCAGATCAGTGTAATGTGCCAAAAACAATAGTGCATGAGATTATTAGGGACCAATTACAGATGCGAAAAAAATTACGACAGTGCGCCGTCTCCCACCGCGCTTTTCGTGTCGGACTTCTTGGCCAAGCACGGCGTGGCAACGCTGCCGCACCCGCCCTACAACCTGGACTTGGCAACACCGGACTGCTTTCTTTTCCCGAAGATAAAGAGGAGTTTGAAAGGAACGCGATACGGGACTTTGGACGCCGTCAAAGAGGCCGTGACGACGTGTCTTCGAGAGGTTCCCGATGATGCCTTCGCGGGAGCGTTCCAGGAATGGGAACCCCGCTGGAACAAGTGTATCGACTCACAAGGGTCCTATTTTGAGGAATATTAGCTTAAGATATGTAAAAGTGTAATAATTTTCTTTCCTGAGCTCAGTACACTTATTTTCCGGACGAACCATGTAGGTTATACATTTGATAAATATTATGACTTGTTATTATGTAGAAATTATATACAATACCGGTATGGTATCTCAGGGTCGATATCAGATTATTATCGTTATGATATTCTATACGTAAGGTGGTTACGTGACTTCAGTTTTACTCGTAATATATGTTGTTACTTTTAAATTAATGGATATTATACAACCAAAAAAGTTAGCGGTGATATTTCACTTTCTTGGCTATCATATTATTATATAAAGATAAGTACATTTTGTCCTATTTTATCCTAAATTGTCCCGCCGTTTGCTGTTTAAACTTACATGTGAAATGACAAGTTTCATTTCTCAAACGACCATTATCAGCTGAGGGCGATTAATTTCAAAATTCAATTCTTCAATATCTCGAATATTATTCGTATTCAATGGAATGTTTAAACGTACCAGTAGAGAGTTTTTGCCCATGAGAATCCGTGTTGAATGCGTCTATATTGAGAGAAATTACTCATATACAGAAAGTATCTAGTACTAGTCCATTTGTAAATTTTCCCAGTCAGTACAACGTACCTCAAGTAACATATATTTTTTAGGTAATCTACCGGTTAAGGTAGGTTTTTGGATGGACACAACTATCAAAAAACATTTGAGTAACATATACTATTTTAAATATAATATAGAATGTTTGAAATATGTGAGCCGAGTAAAAGAAGTTCATAGGTTCTACCGAATCTATTTCATTCTCAATCAGCATTTTTTCCGCGTGTGAAAGGAGGTACACATCTACAGGTACATCTCCTACCATTGCACTTGCTCTATTCATTCATCCAACTCACGAATTTATCAAAACGAGCAGTGAACTGCCATGGTATTTATCCTTGATTCACACTATCCCTTTTTCAAACCAATCACTTAAAAGCACATTTTCTATAAAAACTCCCCAACTATTTTTTACATTGCTTTTATAGCAATAAAAAACTGTTAATTCCCTACATATTCTCTAAAAAACGCCCAAATAATTCCTCTATTTACTCGCTCTAAACTCTTCAAAGTTAAAGTTTTATTTCGTCCATAAATGTAAAATTCACATTCTCTTTGATGAGAATACAGACGATCCCTACGGCCCTTGACAAACATAATACGTGTAACAAACCAGATGACACACTCCTGATTTTGTTACGTAATCTCCATCAATAATGCATCCTACAATCTCCTTTGTAAATACTCTACCTACATGCTAACTTCCTCCCCTTCGCCTTACGTCCAAGTAGTAAAATTATCTGTAGTTACAAATATTTATTTAATTCAATATCTAATAAAGCAACATTTAAGACACATATGCCATGGATCAATCTACGTACATAGAACTTAATACGCATAATAGTCTTTATACCGATTCGAGCGGGTAATAAATAGAAGATAAGGAGCTTTCATACTTATTACAAGTACACTACTAAAAGAGAGGTCGCCAAAGGGCAAATTTAAAAAGATATTGCGAGCAGGTCATTTATAGTACCTGCGTAAATCCACGAACGGTTAAAGTTATTTTGGTGAAGCCCAAATTCTTCAAAACGGCATCATCATTCAGAAATTCTTAAAATAAATATGTCGTTGACTTCCATTCCTTTTCAAGGCCTCGGACGACTATCTCACTCACCTCCTTTAATGCTTCCCTGCAAGTAACGATTCGATTCAAGTTCAACGCCCTTGCACGGGCTGCCAGAAGCTCGCAGGCAGCTTTTTGCGGCTCCTCGGTAGGAATGTAAATAGGTTAAAAAATAAATTACTAAAGCCTCCACCACGTTGTTTATAGATAAAAACGGTCATTAGTCACGTCGCAATATAAAATATTTTCCTAAGGGAGAGGATTAATTTTTCATTAAGTGGCGCAATTACGGAGTTAGGTTATCCGTTTACTCTATTTGGATTCTAACACTAATTACTAAGCTGGAATTTAGCAGAAAAAAGGAAGAATGACATTGCAGATAAAAATGTTAACACAACAATGATAAATTATCTCAGAGATATATTTTGGTTAGCAAGTTAAATAGGATTAAAAGTTAACTTGGACAAATTCCCATTCAAATGGAAAGTTAATTGAGTATTTCATATTGAGTACACATGCTAAAGGACCCACATTTGTAAATTGAGGCCCTATAATTTAAAGAGATTAATGTCACAAAAGTGACTGATATCTTTCTCTTTGATCAAGTTCTCAAAGTCCTTTAAACACACAAGTGTCACGTCAATATATTTCAGAGTCCGGATTCAGCTGGAAATAGTCGGAGATAAAATGGTATGTTGCAAAAAAAAGCACGGATGACAGCTACCCATTAATTTCGGACTCTGAAGAACGTGAAACATGATGAGAGAACCTCAATTCTGGACTCGGTGGACCAAACCGCAAACTAGTGCTCGCTGCCATTAGGGATCATTGACCCCTTACTGCCAGCCAGAAATGGCTCAAAATGCTCGGAAAGTAAAGGATACATCGCAGAAATTCGATGCGAATAACCGCTGGAGCTGATGATTTTGTTTTTATGGTGCAGAGTAGAATTTTTATTTTACTAAGATAGTGAAATGTCTTTTTTGACAAGTTTTTCGAAGCTACTGTCATCATGAATTTTTGTCACATTTTTATATGTTATGGTATTTTGTTTAAATCTCCGGGGCAATGGGTTGCACTAGAGTATGAGCGTGTTTTGAACGAAAAATTATCCTCTCCTTTCATAGATAGAGATACCGAGATCGTAAGAACCTTGGATATCTTCGTTTAAATTGATATAAACTTTAAAATTTCCATTAATTTTTAAAATCTAAGATGCACCACATAAAATTTATATTGATTACACAGTTACATTAAATTAATTCATGTAACATTCTAAGGTAACAATTCAGTTACGGAGAAATGGGGAAATATTGATCAACAGTGCATATTGCGAAACAATATTGTATAAAATTTAACATTCTGGTTATTAGGTGGTGTGATATGCCGCAAGGATATATTATATAAAATGACTTGCCTTGAATTATGCATTCATCCTGATTGACACAAAAAATCTTTTCCGGGTCATTCACCCACCGGGCTCACAAGGCTAATTCGGAGATTTTGAGTCCTTCAGGAGATTTTATGACACGATCCGGATCAAAAAAACTTGGAAACTCGTAATCTACCCAGAATTAACCCAACAGTGATATAAACTAAGTAAGATCTAATACAGACGTATCTCATTACATGTTAGGTTCAACGAAATATCGTGAGATCTTCCTCTTTCTTTACTCTAAATTATTTATTTATTTCTTTTTACCTTCTCCTTGCCTTCGTCCTACATAAAAAGCCTAATCATTCTCTTCCTCCGTCCCGATTATTAAACCTTCTCTCTTCTATCACGGTCTTCAGCATACCCACTCTACCTTTCAATTTTTCGTGCATCAGTTTTAATGCATTTTTAAGATTTCTCCCGGCAACTTCCTCTCTTTTTTCTCATTTTATATTCTCAATTTTTTCCATGACCTCTGTCCAACTTATTTCCACCATTCTCCTTCTCACATCAACATCTCAAGTACCTCTTCATCTACGAGCATCTTTTGCCTCAAAGATCAGGTCTCATATCCATAAAGAACTACGTTTCATATTGGAATCTTTGCTTATCTTTTCTTCACATCTTTATTCAGTGTGCCCTTCATCAATTCTCTTCTTCTTTTACGTGTCTCCTTAACTATCGCCAATATTCTTCTAATGTCCCCACAGCTATGGCACTTGTTCTATAAAATACTACCCAAATACATTAAGTTCTCTACCAACTCTAGTTTAATACCTCCGACTTTACGGTTTGATTTATCTTTCCTATTTCCCGAAAATCTCATTGCCTTTGCTTTATAATAACTGCAATTCGTTGGTCATCTGACACACTATTGCTTAATTATCTGCAAACCTGATTTAATTATCTCGCCACTCACTTTTATTACCAGTCCAAGGCCATCTGATGCTATTGCTAAGTTGTTCATTATGCCAGTTGACATGCTGAAAAAGATGAATAGCGATTTACGAGTTCATTAATTTGAAAATACTCGACTGTAAAGTTATCTGCATGCTACCAAATGTTTTGCATCATGGAGCCATTAATTAATGTTATTACGAGTAATATTGCTTGTGACGGGGAAGGGGTTAGTTTCTGAGATTTAAAATAATTCAAAAGAGTCATTATAAATAGAGGCAATAGTTATGGGTGACCTTACTTTTGCCGTAGTTATAGCTCCCCACACTGATACGTACCTCCGGGTCATAGCTCTCAACCAAGACAAAAATCTTTTTGGCCAAGCTTTACGTTCTTGGCCTCTACCGAATATGGCGGGTACATTAGCCACTTCACGCTCATGTGGTATTACTCCATTTGAAAATATCTTATGCAGAATTTTTTCAAAATATTTTTTTTATAAAATCAGTACTTTTCGCAAATTTATTCTATACTTTATATACTATTACTTTAACTGACAAACTAAATGTACTAAAAGACGCAAAATTTCGGGGACAGTTTCGTTGGGGGACGAAGAAAAAATGCAGGAATAGTACGATCGTATATACGTACATACAGCATCAGGACATAACGGCATTGGAATCTATTTAAACCACTATCAATAAGTAATTTATTTTTAAGAGTCATGTTCCAAGAAACGTAAAATTATGTGAGATGTCTTTAAGTTTGTTTTAAAAATATGACATGTATTTATAAAAAAAGATATATATGTATATATTTATATATACATACATATATATATGCATATATACATATATATATACACACATATATATATATATATATATACTGGTAGAGCATCCGCCCGAAAAGTGGAAGAAGGTCCGTGGTTCAAATCCAGGATAAGGAAATATTTTTACACTTGTGATCTGCTCAAAACCGCCTTCCCCACCTTTCCTGTGTTGGTCTTTTATGTGTTTTCCTATCCCCTTTCCTTATATGTCTATTTCTATGTTCGAAAAAAAAAATATATATATATATATATATATATATATATATATATATATATATATATATATATATATATATATATATTGCGGGTCGCGGTGGTCTAGCGGGTAGAGCGTTGGACTGCTGACCGAAGGGTCCCGGGTTCCATTCCCGGGCAAGGCACTTTGGGCACCTGCAGCTCCACCCAAGCTTGTTGATTTTTCGGGTACCAGATCTTCCTGGGAAACCATAACCGGCACAGGGAAAGGAACTGGCCCCCCTACCCTGATGTGTGAATATTAACACGCCGTCGGGCTTGGTACATGGGTGAGCTCTACCATCACCTACTAAACCGACCTTCGGGTTGATTACTGTGTTTATGGTTTATATATATATTTGTATAAATTGCATACTACATAGAGATACTTGATTCTAGGATGGGTTGTATACATCGAGAGAATATGCTTTTTACAGCACCTTATTTTCTATTTTAGTTTGTTTTATAAAATGTACGAAGGATAGTTTCCACAAGAATCAACAGCCCAATCAAGACTTAATCTCTAATATTTTATCAAAGTATTAATTATAAATGGCTGACTTCAATGTAAATGAAGTAAGTCATTTTTATTGGCATAGAAATTCAGAGTATTATCATAAAATAGTAAACCTGAGGGGTAAATTGCAGATATAGAAGATTGTTTTATCGTAAAACGAGTTATATAGTATCTCAAATGAAAGTATGCAATGCGAAAGATAAAACTTATTGTTTATTTTTAATGTAACAACACGTAAACGCAACACAAGCGAGTGTACTATATATTTCAAAACGAGATCATTCATAGAGATTTCGGTCTGATCTTTTAAATAAAGGAATTGTTTAAGGTAGCACTTATTTTACTCGTAAATGTCAGAGAAATCACAAACGGAAGATTAACATGACAATACATCACAGACTTTTCATAACCTCAAAAGCCTCAGGACCAACGAAGTGATGAAAAATGATGAGCTCATTAAAAAGAAACCTTTTCATAAAAAAATAAAATTATTTGAAAAAATATGAATGCAATGAAATGAAACTATAGGTGAGATTGCAACAACAAAATCTTCAATGAGATTTTGTAGCATAATGATGCAATTTTGCATGAGATATGTTTATCATCACTTGCGGATAATCACTGGAATCACAGTTTTAAAATCAGTTTTTTTTATCTTTTGCTCATAGATAATTTTTCCAATTTCCCATGGTTTTGTTAGTCCGACGAGTTATTCCCAAGAATACTGGTTTCTCTATGTCACCCTCTAAACAAGGAGATATTACAAACACATTGACGGACTTATCAGGCATTCGAAATGGAAAAAAGTAATGGTTTGAGTGGGAGGCGGAGAGAGCCTACAATTATTGGTAATCATACCAAGCAAAAACTCTGGATAGAAGAATATTAGTTGGTCTCACGGTAGATATGTCCTGCATCTATACAGACATATCAAAGCAACGGGTCGCAAGTATGTTCTAGGACTTGAAATATGACACTTCTTCCTTACCTCTGAGCAACTCGAGGCGCACAATTAACGATACGTATGTCCAAGAGTTCGAGTAAAAGACAGTAAATACAGGAAAACATAAATAATACATTTAAAACTACACTATGCATGTGAATACGAGGGTGGTCCCAGTAGTACCCGACCCAACATAGAAAACAATTTTGGAAAAAATGTATTTATTTTTAAACATAATTTCCTTTCAGCTCTATATACTTTTCCCACTGATGTTCAATTATTTCGATACCCTTTTGATAATAAGAACTGTCTTGCTCCCCAAAATAGCCATTAACTGCCGACATAACTTCTTTTGGATGGAAATTCTTAACCACCAAGCCATTGTTTCAAGTTTGCAAACAGAAAATATTCTGAAGGGGCTAAATCTGGCAAATTGGGTGCATGAGGTAGCAATTCAAACTTTGATTAATGAATTTTGGCCATTGAAATAACGGGTTTGTGAGATGGTGCATTGTCATGATGAATTAACACTTGCTTCTCAGCCAAATGCGGCCGCTTTGGCTTGATCCTTCGCTCTTACATTGCGATAAGTTCGCATGGTACTCGCCGGTGATAGTTTTTCCTTTTGCAAGATTGTCAATGAAAATTATCCCACGCTTCTCCCAAAAAACCGGCTGCCAAACAAATACTACACGACGTAGCGTCTTCAAACTTGATAAATATGCTTTATACTTGTAGAATGCGAACTTTCTAACACAGTGATATTTTTCAAATATATACCGCCATCTCTAGGTCAGACCGGGTACTTATGGGACCACCTTCGTATTTTACACATTTATCCGAATGTCTCAGTGCATTCAACAATATTTTGTATCATTTTATAGACTTGCGTTCATAATTTTTGCGCGTCCAAATATTAATCCCAATGAAGATTTTACCGGAGTTAGCATTGCCAAAATGGCCGAATCTCAGTTTTTACCGCAGAAAAGAGGCTCCCTCATATCATTTTCACACCTGAAACAATCCATTCACCTGAAACATTCATATTTCACTGGATACTTGCCCAGCGGTTTCTTAAATTTCTAACTCTCTTTGCCATCAATATCAACGCCAAAATTCACTCATTACATTCTTGATCTCTTTCAATTAAATCATTAACTTACTTAATCTATTCATTTTAGTGAATCAACTTATCATGGTATTAAAACATTTACCATACCATAAAATCAATAAGCAGCCATTTCTCTATAACACATCCTTACTTCACGCTATTCTTTATTGTAACTGTCCTATCAAAACCTGTCCTGTTTGCAAGTTTATAAATACTTCAAATGATGCATAATAACTATCAAAATGTATCTAAAAGGATAAGATACAGTTTAAATGGGAATTAAACATTATCAAACAGGGTTATAAAATTCAAATATATACGTCATTAAAAACAATAATAGAAATAATGCTGGAAAATATGAACAAATCTGTAAAAAAATTATACCAAATTTGCTGTGCATCGAGGACAGTACGATGACAAATAAAAATTGCAAATCATTTTAGTGTAAGGTTAAAAAGATTTAGCACATCTGTAGACAAATATTTTTATAAGTCATTGCAAAAACGTTCCTCTTTTGAATCCTTGACATTTGAATCAATGGTTTTATTATCGTTGCCTGATATTTCCTGGTTTATTATTCTTTCTACTGATATTTAAAATTTTTCCTCGGGACAATGAATGAATGTAAACATTTCCCAAGATTTTCATTCTATTAGATATTCTATGAGTATTATAGAACTTCAAAAGTGAATGATTGAGGTATACTTGTCTTTGTTATAACAGCAATTAATATCTTTGATAATTCGCTCAAACACAAGATTTTTGGGACTGCAATTCGTAAGTGATCCCTTCCTCAGATAATGGCAATTTAGGCCCCATGAATTCTAATAAAATAATCACATGTTTGGCATGCGTCAAATAAAGTGGAGATCACAAAACAAAGCCGGGGGAGGCAAAAAGAAAACTTGATATGCACAATATTTATCCCGAGTAAGTGACAATATGACGTGATACTAGCATTCATGAAAACGAGGTTATGTTTTGAAAATGCGCTAATTTTCAAATTTCAACAACTATTTTTTTACCTTACCCTTCTTAGCTTGGTTAAAAAATATTTCAGTCTCGTCAGGAAATATTTAGATGTGTCTAACCACATTTACATTTTTCAAATCGAGTTATTTTCACATGCCTAAGGGTTTGCTAAGCTAGAAATAATGAGATATATTAAGATTTCATCTCAGGATGGAACTGACGCTGCCGTGGAAAATATGGAGAAATAATTTCAAAATATTATTCAAATAGGCAGTAGATGCAGATTACCGAATACAATTCCATTGATCCGTCCACCAATTTTCAAAATGATTAAGTCTTCTCCAGTTCAAAATGTTTCCCATATCGCACTGGAGAAAACTACAGAAAGGGCATAACGTACTCCACCATTACGAATACCCAAAAGGAATTCTTTAGCCATATCATTATGTCATTTCTCATGCACAATTTAATATTGCAACAGCAAAAGAAAAGGCCACAATAACACTCCAAATATTGGTTAATTATACCGATTATATGAGTCTTTCAACTTGTGCTATTATGTCACCAATTTTCTTGTGCTTTCTTACAGGATATTGCTTCAAAGAAACAAGGAATCCATACCGAAGTTGGAGAGATAAAAAGGGAGTGAGGCATGTGTAATTACGGGTAGGTAATTGAGGTGACAACGTGACGACTACTCAGTGATTCAAGGGAAGCAGAGATAACAAGAGTGTTTTAGGAGCTGTGTCCTCCGAAACTACCATCTCCCTTCCCCACAATGGAAACAGTAGGGTGTTTAATTAGAGCAATTATTGCTGCAGAGGCTCAGAACAGTGGAGAGACATGGTCTGCAGCAGCCAAAGATCGAGCGGGGCGGGGGAGGAGTGAGATAGGGAGAGAGGAAAGGGAGGATGTGATTAAAGGGAAAATTCCAAGTGGGAGAAAGTGAAAGAGATAGAAGGCGGATAAGGGAGAAAGCGCGGTGGGGGAGAAGCGGCGGATTGGGGGAATGGAAGGAGTAGGATGCACGGAAGTAGATCGGGGTGCGACAAGAGGGCGTGGGGTTGCAGGGAAGAAGAGGAAGGGGAGAATTGGGCCTGGAGGGCATGGTGGGTGACCGGAGGTTGAGACGCACGTAGGGAACTGAAGGGGGGAGAGGAAGACCTCGAAGAAGCGCGAATGCTGCTCTTTCTGAAGCATAAGGACGCCTAGGGAGGAATTGGGGAATGGAGGGATATTGATCGATACGATGCCTTTGGAATCTTCGTCTTCCACAAGGACCACAATTTTTTGTAAAGAGAAAGAACGTTGTTTCGAATATTAAATGAGTTCAAACAGGAGTTCGCTCTTTTAGGACGGTACCATAATCATCATCTTCGTCAAAAAAATGCAAATAGCTTGAATATTAATTTTTCTGGAGCACATAAGGGCTGTCTTTAAGGCTTATCATTTACATATAGAATTTAGAAAAAATACCGCTATACACTTTCATTGAAGGGTATTCTTTGTAACACACTAAGATGATTTTGTCTGAGTGGTATAAAATGGATGTAAAAATTTTGCTTCGAATTAGTTGTAGTTTATCTCATTTGCTCATTTCTTTCTCTTATTAACTAAAGCATTTACGTTTCACAAATGTTTGCACTATGATTAGAAATATGTTTTTCCAAATTTATGCAACAAAAACGTTTATGCAACATCCATGATTCAGCGTTTGTTAGTAGTTCGTACGTAACACCTTTAGTTTACATACTTGTGTCAAATAAAAACGCGCATATTTAAAAGTAGTTAATATTGATACTATCACTATTACCAAGTTTGTTAGTACAAAAAGAACAATACATTAACCTTTCATCGCGTAGATAAATAAATCCGTGAACATCGAGCATCAAAAATAATAACGACATTTTGCATTAATTTCAAATTACCCAGTAAAAATAACCTTCATGACCCGGATACCAGGGTGTATCTTTAATCACCCATTGTAAGTGATAAAGCACGCATCTGGACAGATACGCGCAAATATGCAAAATAATTAGCACCAAAAAATGCAAATGCACCAAATTTTTTTTCCTCTCCTTGTCTTTCTTATCACTTAGTGCCAATCAAGTTTGCGGTCTCGGCATTTTTTTTCGTTGACACCAAAAAATGAGATTCGATTATGCTAAATAAATATTCGTCAACAGCTTAATTTCTATTCGTTCTGTGACTATGAACAACATAGATACGAGCATTTAGAAACGTGCACTGCTCGTCGTTCAAGTAGCGCTCTGAGGTTCCACCATTTGAAATGATTATGCATGGGCCTTAGGCATTTTTTTTAGTAATAATACCTTCTGGATACAGAAAAAACTTATGTAATTTTATACTACCAAAACTTGCTGTTTTTCACTTTGTTATACATAAACCCTACCATACAATAGAACTAAAAATATAGAAAGTTGACTTACGCTGAATGGTACATTATTTTTCATACGGTCTTATTGAAAATAAATATTAATATGTCATTCCTCCTTACTCCTTGTAAAGATTACAGAGAGTTAAGTGTATTTACGGAGCGTAATATTATTATATTTGAAGGATAGGAGAGAACAGTTCCTTTCAATGTGTAACCCATGGCTATCTAATACTTAAAAAAAAGCTTATTTCTCTTAAAAAGTTTTATTGTTTTTGCTCGAAAAACCTTAACGTATATAGTCTATTTAGTACTATTATACATTAAAGTACTACGGTGGCGGCGGGGTAACGTCCTCGTCTACCAACTGAGAGGTCACGGGTTCGATTCCCGTCTGGGTGGATTTTTCTCCATCCAGGGCTTGGCTGTATGTAATTGCCTTCAATGTAATGTATGTAATGTAAGGGTTAGGTGGAAGAAGGGACTATTTAGTCTCAACCTCGCCCAATTAAGACGATAATAAAATAAATAAATAAATAACTTACATACTCTACACCGCATAACATATCTATCCCGCGAACAATTTTACAAAATGGACGGGAACTTACATTCATGAATGCACAGTTGGTACGTGGTAAGATTTTAGAGCTTTTCGAAGGCATAGGATAGGCATTGAACGCATAATCCTCCAGCGCGAGCCAAATCTCCCTGCCGGGAACTTCCATGCTGGTAATGCTCCCTCAATGAAAAAGATCATATTTCATTCGACGCAGGGTATGCTTGATAACATGGGTGCTTAGATTACTCAGCCAAAGAAGAAGTGAAAGTTAGAACTATCTGATTACAGTGCTGGACATTTCTTTTGTAACTAGCACCAATAGACTATTCGTATCTCGTTTAGTTAAATTGTTTTGAAAAACACGCCCACTCATTTGCAAGGCATACCGCTGACGATTTTACATATTCGAAATACAGAGCCGTAAAACGATATACAGACATTTACGGAAAGGATAATCTCTTTGATCGCATTCATTTGGAGGTATGTTCAGAATTGAAGTGATGCGTAAATTTACAGTGTACATAAATTCGAAACACACAATCATTTGCATTATTAGGCCCTTCAAAATATGTTTATATCTTTTGTATTTATATCACGGGAGAGAGACGTTTTAAAAAAATTACTCAACAGCCATTTATATTAGAAAATATAAGGAGAAAGTGTATAATTAAGTTTCCAGGCACAAATGGAGTAATAGACGAATTAATAGAGGGGTATGATTATAATGTTATTAAATGGAAACTTTTTGTGACCATATACTTCACAATGTGTAGCACTATTCAATGAACATGTTTTATTTCTAATTTCCATTGGCGTGTCCAGCCATTTCAACTTCATAAGTCGACGAGGCTCGGACGAAAATAAAGGAAAGAGTAACCAAAATATTTTTTGCACCCTTCCATTTTCCGTCTCCGAATATCACTAATGGCATCGAGAGCAAATATTTGCGCAATATTTTTTTAAATTTCCTGCTAGAGATATTAAAATCCTTGCATGAGAAGTGGATTGAATGAAATCGAATAAAAGGCGCACGTGAATACACCAGCCTTTCAAATGAAACGCTACTACCTATCCCGTTGATTTGGTAGGGTTTTTAAAAGCCATTGTAAGCAGAATATTTCGACCGGCACACGCAATTTCTAGGCTCTAATATCTAATGTGGGATTTTCGGTTTTGCTTCAAGAGGAATATACTTTAAATTATTTCATACATCACTAGCCTCAGGAATCGATGCCGTATCCCGGTAAATTATTGTGTGCCCGGAGGATTCCTACTCGTACGTAACATCCATTATGCCGCAGGAACAAATTACAACACTCCCACCAGGTGCGAAGGCGTAAGAATTCCCCTTTTATCTGAAAGGGTCATTGGAAAAACATTTTAAACGATAATGGACGAAGTTTGAGCAGAATTCCAGGTGCTTCCTTCCTCCTAAAGGTTTCCCAAGAGCAATTCAATTGCATTTCGAATATATCCGTCCTTGAGGAATTGATCCAGTAAATTAACTTCCAGTTTTCTTTCAGTTACATCAAAAGTTTCTTACATTTCAAAATAATTATTCATGTATCAAGATATGATTATGGTTTACAGCAATTATATGTTTCCATTTTGGACTAAAACGTTAAATTTTAGGTAGCCAAACTATCCTGCCCGAAATATAAAATCATGGCTAACATTATCGAACAACATCACTACATTCCACTCATGGGCTATAAACTTGACTAGTTGAAAGTGCTTCTTCTTTCTGATGACTTATAGACCTGTTCTGACGGCAGAAATTATAACGTCTCCTGGAAGGGTCACCAATTACAGAGAGTTCGAAGGGAAAAAGCCAGACGAAAGATAGTCCGCGCGGCGTCTGGTCCTCAGTGATATGGCTACATACCCAAAAGGCAAACCCTCCATTTGAGTTATGGTGCCAGGAAAAAAACACTATTGACGAAGGCAACGGAGAAACCCCTCAATTATCATCACAAGAAACAATGATAGACATAAATTTGAGCATGAGTCCTGGAAACTATGGGATTCAGCCCGATGGGCCGTGTGGCGTGCCTGTCAGCAGGAGAGGAAATGCTTCTGCGATCGTCATCTCACTAAATCCTTGCAAAGCGAAATCGACAGCAGCAGCACCAACGACATAGAAGAGAACCGAGCTAGTTAAAATAGGGACATGAAATACAAGGACCATATTGAAAACAGAATTATTAGAAAATTAAAAGCGAGGGACGGAGAGAGAAAATATAGGTATTTTACGGCTATGCAAACTGAGATGGAAGGATAGCGGGGATTACTGGAACGATAGATAAAATAAATATACAGCGAAGGAAAAGAAACTACGTTCCATACTATTGAACAAAAAAGCAGAAAGCAGCGTATTTAACATAGAGGAAATGAGTGTGATCCAACGAATTCGGTCATTATTCGGGTCTATATCCCGACAAGTAAAGGTTGAGAGAAAGGGAGCATGTTAAATGATCAATTAGAGGAAATAAAAGGCGGTGTTTCTAGAATATACACTTGATATGAGATGAAGGATTGGAACGCAACGGTGGGCGAAGGGAGAGACTGTAGTGAGGTAGGGGACCTCGGACTTCGAACGAGAAATGACCGCGATGAAAATAAGTAGAGTTCTGTAGGAGACAGCGTTCAATCATGACGAGTACTTGTTTTAAACACAGCAGCAGTAGAAGGCATACGTAGACAATCCCCAAGGATTCACGTAGACATCAGCTTGACTATACTATGTTTAAACACAGAATTAGGAACGGTGTGATTAATACACAGTTGCCTGGAAGCGGATTAGGATCATAATTTAGTTGAAATGAATTGTAAAATCAGAGTAAAAAGGGTAAAAAAAAGAATACAGATATATATATATATATATATATATATATATATATATATATATATATATATATATATATATATATATATATATATATATATATATATATATATATATATATAGAATATAGAAGCCTTCAAAAAGCTAAAAAAAAGTGCCAGGCGGCATTGGAAAATAAACTATGATTGAGGAACAAGGAGACGGGTGTAATAGACGGAAGATCGCAATGTAACAAAAAATTAATATCGAAAGCCGCAAATTAAACTGAAGGA
The DNA here is from genome assembly GCA_037158775.1 of Hetaerina titia. Lineage (NCBI taxonomy): Eukaryota > Metazoa > Arthropoda > Insecta > Odonata > Calopterygidae > Hetaerina > Hetaerina titia. The sequence continues at coordinate 31,774,636 of CM073768.1, read as the reverse complement.
ACAGTGAGTAGGTAAAGGATACCATGGACTACTCACAAGATGATTATAAAAAAATACGAGGGAAAAAATAGAAGAATATGAAAACAAAATTAGTAGGAAGGAATTGCAGAGAGGTAAATAAAGCCGAGGCAGGAAACTAATAAAAGATAAGAATTTAGAAACAACAAGAAGATAATAATCATGGTGGAATATGCATGACGAAGATAGGGAAAGTTTACAAAGGAAGGAAGAATTTAGTGTGCTGCATATAAATGAATATGAAAGTCAGGAAAAATCCCGCACTCTATTAGAGATACGGCAGGAAAATCATTAACCAAAACGAAACATATTCAAGAAAATAGAAAGAATACATAAGAGGATCTTTATTGTAAGGATATAAACAGCAAGTTTAGATATAGGAAAATAATAGCACACAGATGGAGGTACATACAGTTCCGATATACTTGTTTTCGAGAGAGAAAGGACACAAGGGATCAGAAAGTAAATAAGTCCGAGAGGATAAATTTCACTGCAAAACTGCTAAAGGTCTTAGAAAGAGTTTAATGATTTAATTAAGAGCATTTATGAAGGAGAAATTTGGCCAGACGATTACGTTAGATCAGTGTTTGTTCCTAGCCCTAAAATGTATAAACAACCGTGAATGAGGACTTAACAAAAATAGGTTTGACTTCACATGCAGCTGTGGCGGTATTCATGATACTCAATTGGGGGATAAAGTGGAATCCAAATGACTTTTTTAGGGGATGATCGGTTTCGGCTTAGGAAGGGGAGTGGAACGCTAATTATCAGAGCAGTAATGATGTCACTAATATAAATGGATTACAATTAGAATTTTCCCTACTTGAAAATTTGGAGGAGTTTGACAGAGTAAATTGATAATAATTATTGAATATATTACATAAAATATGAGTATATTGACGACATAGGTCACTTATTCGCAACCTGTACACATCTCAGACAGTTCAGGTGCGGACGATGGACCGAGAGTCTAAGTGTTATCGTGGCGGGCAGACAGAGGTACCCGTTATCATTCTAGCTTTCAAACAAATACGAGGAAATTCGGTAAAAAAAGGCAAGGAAAGAACTAGAAATACGATTGAAAATCGGTAGTGAGCACATAAAATCAGCTAAATTTGCGGGTGATAAAACTTTAGATAGCCAGTGAGGGATTAGAATTATTTCAGAAAAGATTTTATTAGAAAATTTTATAAGAATATCAGTGTGACTGGTAAGAGATGAGAATCAATGAAAGCAAAACAAAGGCTATACAATTTCCAAGAAAGAGAAAAGCTAAGTTACATATTAAAATAAGAGTTTATAAACAAGCAGCTGGAATTGTTTACTTATCTCGGATGTATTTTGAAACAAACATAATTGAGTCATAAGAATAAAATTGCGTTTGGAAAAGAGGAAAAGGCAAATGGTGACAGGGAAGTTAAATAAGAATACTAAGATAAGATTTTTAATACCTTGATATGGCGCGTGGTTTTGCACGGCGCGGAAATATGGTCATTGAAGAAACGTAGTAGGTGTACATTTGAGGATTTTGAAATGTGGGTGGGGTAACGGATGGAAACAGTGAAATGAGAAAAAAAGCAAAAACTTTTCCGATTACACACAAGAAAGTGCTGGGCATGGTGGGCGAGGAGAAGGGATTTTTTGAGATAAATCCAAATGAGGCAGGAAAGAGAGATGATGAGCATTTTCATTGGCAATAGAATATTGAAAACTGTGGTAGATTGGAGAGTGATAGGAAAGTGAGGAAGAGAAGCAAGTAGGATAGGCATATTGCACGGAATAAATGGAGACAGTGTATTCAGAGTTGAAGAACTTTGTAATGTAGTATGGGGTGCCAGGTGGAGTTATTTTGGGCGAAACTGGCAAGTCTAGCAATGATCAGTCCGTGTCTATCGAAAACCCATCTAAAGCCGTAGATTACCAATTACAAAAATATACCTAGACATCAAAGTGACCCAGTACTTTTCTAATACATGCTAATTTTTTGATAGCTTGTCCACGTATTCCCGTATGTGTTTCACCCAGAAGAGGTCGAGAGCGAAAATAACGCCTACGTACAAAATGAATTTAATCGAGTCTAGTATTCCATTTCGGTATTCTAGACGCAGTAAACGTTCGGGATAGAATTGCTCTTTTTCCAAAAATTTATTACCAAGCACTTTTTTTAAGTTTAATTCTAATTGCTCCACCTAAGTTTCCAAGTATCGCACCAGCGTTGCATTTTATGACAAGCGAAAGTGAAACATTTCGGCCTCAAAATCTTACCATTAATAATGGATATTTCACTATAATTGATTAAGATTCAAGAAATCCACCAAAATCACTTTTTTGGCATTAAAGGGATGACCACAAGGTCAAAATGACCATGACTTTATAAAATATTTATCTTTTTAATTAAAAAAAAATAATTTTTGTTTTTATCAAGAAGGTCCCAGAAAATACATTTACTATTTAGGTTTGGGAGAGAAGTTATTACTAGGAATGCAATGTTAAATATTAAAATATTTTGTAAAATTAATTTGGCAATAAATTCTGTAAGGAATATTTCAAAACAATTTAAGAGGTTGTGGGTCGCGGTAGTTCAGGGTTAGAGCGTTAGACTACTGACCGGGGGGCCCGGGTTCGATTCTCGGGCAAGCCTCCTCAGCTCCATCCAAGCTACGCGATTTTTTGGGTACCAGATCTTACTGAAAAACCATAACCGTGAAAGGAACTGGCCTCATATTTCACACGCCGTCGGATTTAGTATTGGGTGAACCCTATCATCACCTATCAAACCGACCTTCGGGTTGATTATTTTGTTTATGATTTTATGGTTGAGTGGTTATATGATCGCAAATACGTCTATTTCTCCTAATTCATCTTCTCTTCACACGCAATTTAGCATTGATGACCGTTGTTTTAATAATGGAATTCCTATTGTGACTGTAATTCACACGCACTGGACTTCATACTATTCCTTACTGAATTTGCTTTTCATAAGTTCTTAATTTTCTCCGTGTTCATACTTTTCAAATTAGTCTCATTAATTTTAAGCATTTAAACCTCAAATCTCACCTTTTTCTAAATCTGTTCAATTGAGTTAGCATTATAAATATCAGAATGGAAGTCTACAGTACCCAATATCCGGACTAAAATACTGAATGTAATAATTTAAAACGTTTATCCAACGTAGGATTTCGGTACAAGTTTGAAGGCTGCGCTTTTCACTTTAAGAATTTTATTCAGTGTTTGTTCGCGATTGGCGATATCACTATCGCCTCTAAGTGATGTCAGTTCAATCTAAAAATATTATTTATTAGCACAAGGAAAGCGAACCCTGTTGCAGTATGTGTTGTGTACTTTATTAAATTATTTTTAGTATTGTAACTGCTGAGTTGCGCCACAAATGCCGCTCGATATTTCGAAAACGAGTTATTCATGAAAGTTTTCATTGCTTTCAACTGATTGTGAATTTCAAAAGCCTAGTCATTTGATCCCGAAATTTCAATCTACAGTGTTAGTTTAGAAAATATACTTTGAGAATGTTTTTAGTTACAGATTTGAGGTTAGCTGTTTTTGATTGCACTGTTCCAAATACTGTAAGTTGAAGGTTGCCTGAATATTTCCGAATTTGCGTTTTGCGAAATACATTGCAAATTCGCCCGATTATATTATAGATTGCACAAGACTATGAAAATAAATAGATGACATCATGAGTTACAAGATGAATGATCACATTGAAATGGCTATATTCCTATAAAATAAGTTGTAGAAAGTAGCGGTTAACTAAAGTATCCAAATGATAAAAATATTACCCGAAGTACTAAGAAACCACAGGAAAGTTAGCAATACAGAGGAAAAAAAGAATGAAAATTCCAATTGGTGAAGCAAACTTTTGCTCATAATAACGAAATACGTTCTTTATAAAATAAATCGGATCAATTTTAGGTTTAGAAGGACCATTTTCAAAGTGTAGGCATGATAATTTATAACACACTACTAACAAAAGCTATCCCGACAGAGGTGATGAGACAAAAAAACTACTAGTGATTTATTTCATTGACATTAAGTGTCAATACCAACAGGGTGGAATAGTGAAAAGAAGAGACGTAAATAAATAAACATTGCTGCCATCTGGTGGAGAGGAACTAAGAGAAAGAGGATAAAATATGCATCGTATCCAAGGTGTACGGATGAGGATTCCAGCAAGCCGTAGGGAGTCGGCCTGCGAACCTAGGCCTAGCATTAGCGAGTTTCTACCACGGTATTTTTTTAGTGATGCAAATTTCCTTCCCTCGACGTTTCACACTACCGAAATTTTGCAGCGTTTATCATATCTTGCTGCTTGTGCTGAAGCATACTTAATTGAATATTCATTCCCTTCCTTATGGTCGAGTCTAGTCAGTGTACTAGAAATAACTAATCAACTTAAAAGCCAAATGGCACGGCAATCCCTCAGGTCTTGAAATAGAATAAAGGAACCGAAAAATATAAATGGATTTTCAGTGGCGCAGGTAATGGAGTAAGAGAGTGTGGAGCGAAATGGGGGCAGCGGAGGGGAAGAGAGCGATGATCAGAAGGCTGGAGTTTATCGGTTGGTAATCGGAATCGAGTGAGAGGAGGAACGAATCCACCGGTCAAAAAGAATTGATGGAGACACGAAAAGTTAGCGAAGAGAAAAGGGAGGAGGCGAAGGAGGGGTGCAATCGAAAGACGGAGAATAAATAAAAGTCTCGGGTAGAGGCAGCGTGGGAACGAAGCTGTTTTTATTCGGGTCATCCGATACATCTTTCAAGTGAAGTCATTGAAATTTAGACTGAGAGAGATAGATCGAACGGATCTACCTATCTCATCCTACTTGGATCGGTTTTTACTTGCTGGCGTTATGAGAGGAGCACAGTGCAATAATTGTTTATTATAAAGTTTATTATAAATTTAGAATTTTTAACTATTAGAGCAAACTCCTTTCTATTTATTTTGCCAACGGCTAGCATTACATTAACCTTGACAATTTGAATTTTCCCGCAGTTTTATATCATGAGTACATAACCATTGCTACTGTGTTTGTAGTAGCGCTTTAACACAAAAAGATCACGCTTATTAAGAGAAAGAAACTATTTTTATATTTCTACTCATTATTAGGCTAAAATGAAATAAATTCGATACGTTGTAAGCAGCCAAACTCCCCACTACATTACTTCATCCCTTTGGTTTTATTTATATTAATTGCTAACTTTTTGTACAGGAATGAAAAACAACACTTTCAACGCAATGATCAACATCTCGCTCTCAATAATACTGAATTACGCTGCAATATTTTCTGGTTGGTGTGTTCTTTCCTGTGAATCATCCTTTCTCAAGATATACTATATAGTAGGTGCGTTGAACAATCGAATGGATATTAAGTGAGGAGAGCTTGTTCATTATAATGCATTTGTGAGGAAATAACTTCTATCAATGTTGACGTGATGAATTACTATATTTAATACTTTATCGAATGCGGCCACTTTAAATTATTATATTATCGCCACCGCTGTCGTCATTTGGTGAAGTTTCGTAGCATCTAGACAAGCATAGGCATTGAGGAAATTACAATCTTCGGCTTTTATGTTTGGTGTAATAGGCGGGGTTACTGCTCACATTGTCATAATTACAGGCGTAGGGGAGCGTGAAATTCACGCATTCGTGGCATGAACGGCTAGTTCTATGCCTTAGGACACATGAGGTTTCCCAGAAAGTTCGCAAAAGTTTTCTTCAGTTAAGTATGTCCGTAACTATTTTACAATTAATAACCCAGGATCCATAGTCAATTAGTATTCTCAAACAACATGTATCTTTAGAGGTAATTTAACTGTGAAACAAATTAATAACACTAGGAGGTTACAATTATTGAAATGATATTTATGTTCCTTTATTTGTTAACTTCGACACTCGTAAGTCATTGATTTAACGATTCAAAGGAAAATTTCCCATTCGTACAAAACCCAATACATGATAAGATAGATCTCTAACACTAAAATGAGAATAATGTTTCGATTTTATGTCATCAGTCCTCAATACTGGATCTGAAATCGATAAAAGTTTCCACCCACGTCGATCCCAGATATTTGAGACTCATTTATTCAAAGGGGACACGGAGATATCGAAGTAAAAAAGAGAACGTAAAGTTAGAGCTTAAAAGAGAAGTTAGAAGAGAGTAGGGAAGATCAGAATGACAGGAAAGGGTGAAAAAGCTAGGCGCGGAAAAAACACAGGGTCGCACGCGGGAGTCGGAGGGCACCCGTGAAATGGATATCCTACACTTGGGAGGATTCACATTCCAATCCCAAAAAAAAGAAACTTATTACGGCGACATGGACGAGCCCCAGGGCACATTCTCAGGAAATGCAGAGTTCGGTTCACTGCTCGTCGGGGGTTTAGAGAAGATGCATTGTGTGAATCCTTTTGGGAGTACATACTCGCGACGATACAATCGGTACAAAATTTATTGCTTGTTACTTCTCTCGCTCACAAACGATCTCTGCAATGGAAAGTGGGTTAGAGCCACGTAAATTTTGAAAGCATGTGCTATGCAGGTGTTGAGTTTACAATATAAAATAAATTAGAAGATTATGAGGAACCAATCGATGAGGATCAGTAATCACTCCATTTGTGAACTGGAGAAACTCAGCACTAAAAGTCAGTTTATTGAAATAATAATTAAGCGAAGTGGAATTATGGATTGACATTTCTTTTTAGCATATTGCTTGGAGATAATTTCACACAGAAATGTCAAAATTAATGCATTCTTAAACAAATATTTCCTGGAGTAGATCCGCTGCCAATGACCTCTTTAAAATTTCTAGAATCAACAACGGTAAGGGAATAATAATGAAATATGAAATTAATTAAACCCGGAAAACCGTTCAAATAAACCTGTAAACAGGAAACGTGTCTCGAGTCATGATTTTTAATGAATGTATATATTGGCATTAAATTTAATTAATTTCATAAAAATGACTTTGCGCCCATTTAATATTTAATATAATTATTGAAACATTTATTACAATTATGAAAAAATACAACAAACTAACCAAAGATGGAGGATAATGACAATCGCAGTAGATAATTGTATAATTATGAGATAATTAATGATTAAAATTGTAATTTTTCAATAAGAAATCTTATTAAATCACTAATTGCTGCAAGTTACAATTTGCTTCAGCCAGAAAAATGCGGGAACGGAACGCCTCATTTGAGGAAAGCCACATTCTTAACGGTAGATGCTTCGCCAATGATCGGTCTACGGATCGATTACTAGCAAGGGAATATAAAATTCGAAAATCAAAAAATGTGTTAAGGGATGAAAAACTTATGAAAATAACGTTTAAAATTAACAAAATAACATTTAAAATTATGAAAATAGCATTTAACAAAATATCACAACGTGAGTAAATGTGTAAGTACCGATTTTTCTAAATGACGGATGGTTACTGCATTTTGTTTCCCCATTGTTTCCTCCTGCCGAGATTACATGAATTTATTTACAAAAACAATTCTAATTTGAGAATCGGAATTTGTAAAATCGGTTAGGTTTGCTGGTGACTTGGCTTTGGTTTGTCAGTCAGCCAAGGGGCTGCAAGCATTGCTGAGTGAATTCGAAATTCAGTGCGATAGATAGGAGATGAGAATCAATATAATTAAAACAAAAGTTTTGCAATTTTCCAGAAAAAAGGCTAAGCTTAACATTGAAATAGAAGGGTAAAAAATAGACCAGGTGGACCAGTTTACGTATCTCGGGAATTTTTTGGACCAAAATGGTCAAAGTAGTAGGAATGTAAGGGGTAGAGTGCTATTAGTCAAAGAGGCTTTCACAAAGAAGAGGGAATTGATGACAGAGGCGTTGGGTAAAGATGTTAAGAAAGTGCTCGTTAAAACTTTATTATGGAGCGTAGTTATGTGAAAAGCGGAAACATGATCATTGCAGAATAATTACAGGCGTTCATTGGAGACTTTTGAAACATGAGTGTGTGGAAGGATGGAGAAGGTGAAGGAGACAGGATGGAGAAGGTGAAGGAGACAGGATGGAGAAGGTAAAGGAGATAGAAAGGAAAGCAAATGAGGAAGTGCCCTGTACGATGGGAGAGGAGAGGCTATTGTTGGGATAAATCAGGAGGAGGCAGGAAAAATGGTTGTAAAGTATATTGATCGGTAGTTGGATGTTGAAGACAGTAATAGGGTAGTGTATATATATAGATATATATATATATGTGTATATATATATGTGTATATATATATATATATATATATATATATAAGAGTATATATGCACTAGCATATACATACATTTACACATAGGTAAATATTGCACCAGATAGAAAATGACATAAGAAAGTGGCCTATGTAAGGGATTTTCAGGCATGTTCCGTGGATATTTTTGGAATACAAGCGACCAATTGTCGCTTGTATTCCAAACCTCTGACACCCATGACAAGCCCATAGATTTTTTACTACGTACAGCTATTGGCAGTCTTCATCTCCATTTAATTCATGTTCCTTTACACTCATCTTTGTTGATCGTGAAATAGTTATGTCGTTCTGGGTGTTAATGCTCCTTGCCTGTATAACGGTTTCATTTAATCTGGACAATAGTCATCAAAATTAAACCTAATCCGCACCTTCTTCTCGTTGATTAAAATGACTCTAACCATGTATACGCAGAGCACTTCTAAACTGCGGCGACAAATGTTTCGACGGTTCGAAAAGTAGGGAATGGAAGAAAAATTGAAGCATACGAAATTGCTCTTCGGGGCAACAAATTTTTCTCCCGCTCACTTAGCATGCAGACGACCTCTCAATAAAATACTATGAGCTATTTCCCCAGTTGACGGGTGTTGTTAGCATAACGATCCGAATATCTTCATACGATGTCATAAGAACTCACTGAGACGCTACTACAAGTGGCATTTGATCACAGGCAAGAGGAGAAACGGGATTGAGGTCATGGACGTGGAAAGAGAGAAAGAGAGCAAGGGGAGGGAGAAAGGGAAAGTTACTCGGAATCAAGAGGGTGAGGAAACGGAATGGAAAGATAGAGGAAGGAAAGAAGCTCACGTATCACTATAATGGTAAGTCGTCATAACGTTAAGAACGTGTTTCATTTGTGGCAATTAAATTAATTAACGATGTTAGACAAGACCATGAAGATTCGTAGGGAGTTAGCGACTCCAAAGTCTCGAAAAGTCCTTTCCATTTCCGGTGGAAAGTTGGATATATCTTAAATTTCCGTCGTCGATAAGCGAGCGCTTACGGACGAGCGCTCACAGACGACGACTGCCTACGCTTCCTACATCGTCGGAAATATAAGTCGTAATTGGCTCGTAAAATTGTGATGGAGACAGTTGTTTCCAGCAGTGAAACAAACTTTGACTGTTTGACAAGCTATGTGTATCCCAATGTCGTATTTTGGATTTTTTTCGAAATACATTATTTTCCGAGTTAGCGTTTTTCGGCTTGCACCAAACATAACCTAAAAAAGTGTTCTACACAAATTTTAAAAAAGTAACATAAAGATTTGAAAAAATCTACTTTTTAAACGAATTTATTTACCTAGATACTATTAATTAGAATTCTATTTGAAATCGAATAAATTAAAGTAGATATATTATAAGTATTGATTGTCTCATGTAAAGTAAAGAAAAAAATAAGCCATGAAATCATCACTAAAAACGATATCGTTTTCTACCATTAAGTTCTGTTTTATGTACATTACTAATACTACCACTGCCGTAAATGGAAATATACCATTAAATTTCTTCCGTGAATGGAAGATAAAAAATTGTACGCCATCTCCGAATTAATAAATTATATTTTACCATACACGTTATATAAAGAAAACCGTGGATAAAAATTAAGCATAAGAAATTGGTAAACTAGACTTAAGTAATGAAACTAGAGTAAACTAATGAAATATAAGTACATTTTAAAAATGCACCTTCATTTTCATATATTTGACTTGGTAGAACACAACATTTCACAAATTTAACGTATTTCTTTTTCCTGTAGATAGTTGAAATAAATGGTGAACATCGTCATATATATTTCGGCCGGTCAGCAGTAAAAACATGCTAACCTCATAACAGCAAGAGGCATTTAGAGCATCATCATGGCTACATCTATATGACAAGAATGATCATTTCCTACTTCTCAATAAATAATTTTGCCTAAATTCTGTATTCTGTTGCTTATTTGTTTTCACAAATTCTTTGCCTGTATCTATAAATCATTTATTTAAAAAGGGTACAATACCGAATCTCAATAGAAGCAAAGACCTGGAAAATACAGCAAGTCAAACAGGCGCAAGTGTACCACAGAGATATTCTATTTCCATTTGACTCATGTGAAGTGAATAATTTAATGTTTAAAATAACTCACGCCGCATAAATTATACGGCTAATTTAAATTAAAATGAAACATATTTAATTTATAATCTATTACTTCCTAAATTAAATTGAATTTTATAATAAGTAGCTATAACAATAAGCGAATTTTATAATGTAGCCAAAGAGAATAAAGATTTTTTTAGGCAGTTCCAACTAATCCACTAATATGATATGAAATTTCCATAGTGAAAGTTCAATGGGTGAATTGGCTGAGCCATGATTAGCCGAATGAATCTTTAGAGTGAAAAAATTAACCAGTGTAATTACAATTTACCTGAATAAATATTTATCGGTGCAAAAATATGCATTATTATTAATTTTTAGAGTAATTCAAAGAGTCCTTATTTAAATTTCATATGATGCATTGGATGAGTTATATTCACGGTAATTGTTCCATTGATAAGTGTGCAAGACTCTTAATTATTTTTTCACTGATTTCAGAATCCCAACCTTCCCTTTATTAAATTAAATATAATTTTGCTAATTATTCATATGGATCTTCAAATTCAATATCAATTCTATCGCACTCATTCATAAGAATGTTCAAATGCTCGTTTAATTGATTTTCATTGAATGACGGTATAATTAAGCGATGCCTAATATTCCTCCACATGAGAATGTCCATTTTTTTGATAATTCCAAATCCCTTTTCCAATTTCAGGGGAAACCGTACGCGACCACGGCGGAGCCCGCAGCTGACATTTTGCCAGGTTTGATTTAAACGAAGATGGGTTCTTAAACAGGATAACTGTATACTGCAACCATTTCAAATCACTCTAAGAAAGGTGAGTAACGAAGAGTGGATAGATATGAGACAGTTAAAGTGCATTTCATGAGATATGCAAAATCATTCTACATAAAAGAGAACACACACAAACTTAGGTTCGCTAAGAGTAAAAATAAACTACAAGTGAAAAAAGGGTTCGAAGGCGTTTTTGTGCGAATAGTGCCACGCCTCCAACTTATCCTCCAACTTATGGAAAGCAAAGATTGTGAAATCACTATTTCCTAAGATAAAGGACCGTGTAAAAATGCATATTATTGGTGATGAAATCACAAAAATATCAAATGAAAAATTGGTGGCAACCACCCACCAAGGTGCAAAACGCCGTAAATGGATTAGCGGTGCCATCATTCGGAAAAACGACCATTTTGGACTAATCTTCAAAAACTTTATATCTCCTCTCTTCATGCGGCCGTAAATAGAAAAAAGAATAACTGTTCTGTGAATCTTTGTAAACGCGAACATTTATTTCCACGTTGAACGAGGGACGCTGCAATGACAACTTCACTCTCGAGCAATAAAGACGCGTGTGGGATAGCTAAAGGTGGGATCGTGATGGCATTGGTAGGAGCTTTGGCATTGATGCTGCTGGTGGAGCTAGCCTTCGCTCCCGCCTTCGCGGCAACCACTGGGACCACGGGAACCACGGGCCGCAGCGGAGGCGTCACCATAGGCACCGGTCGCGGCGGCACGGGGCCAGTGGCCACAGGGGTCAACGTCGCCGGTGGGAGGAGCGGATCCGGCGTCACGATCGGCACGGGTAGGATAGGACTAGGGAGCGGCTTGAGGAGCGGGGAGACCGCTCCCCGGGGCAACACCACACTGGGCCGAACACTCACTCCCGGTTACAACTCCAGGGGCAACACCGGCGGATCGACCGGTGTTTCCGTGGGCAACAGGAGCGGATTGTCCCTCGGGAGCCTGACGAGGAACCGAACTGGCTCCATCAGTCTGGGGTCGTCGTCCGGGAGGGTTTTTGGGAGCAGACAGAGGAACGGAAGCGTCAGTCTGGGCGAAGGGCGAGGGAGCATGTTCCGGGGCGCTGTGGAGATTCCGTCCACGGCCGCTCCCGATGCGGCGGTGGACTCGAAAGGGGACGACGCTCTAGATGTGGACGCTTTGGAGCCGGACGTCCCGACCGTCATCGAGGAGACCCCCATCTATGGGGAGAAGGAACACTTGCGCGTCGGGGTCATCGTCCCGCACAAGGCATTCGGCGTGCGAGAGTACAACCGGGGCATCGCGAACGCTGTGCACGCATTGCACAGGTCGTCACCGAGGAGAGGCCCGAGGTTGAAGCTGTTCACCAAATACCACTTCTCACACGCCAACTTCCGTATCGACATGATGCCGCTCACCCCGTCTCCTACCGGTGAGTACATAACAATTTATTCACCTATTTCCAAAATTACGTAAAAACATCCCTTTTGCAATGAGTTCCAAAGTGACCCAAACCGCAGATAAATTCGCAGCGCGGTTTCGCGACTTCCGGTCAAGGTGATTTTTTTTCTCCATCATAAAGTACAAACACCGATACTAAGAGGGGAGCGTGGTAGCCAAGTGGGTAGAGCGTTGGGCTACTGACCGGAGGGCCCAAGGCCGAATCCAGGGAACGCCTCTGGGCACCCACAACTTCATGATATTGTGATATTGTCGAGTACCATATCTTCCCAGAAACCAGCCAGGGGCGCAGGTAAGTGCCCTCGGCCCCCCTACTCGTAAGAGCGGATACACATACCATTGGGTTTAGCGGTATGTGAGCTCTACACTCGCCAATAAAACCTACCTTAGAGTTGAATACTGTTTCCTTAATCAATATTATCATTAGCAAACGTCTGTTAGACTGAGAGGCTCATCTAAATTATTGAGGAAGTGCTTAGCTCAGCACGTGACTCCAGCGAGATGAACCAATAATAATAATCTTTATTCATAATCTCCTGCGTACGAGTACAGTGTGGTTTGCTGTTTTCTCACCGATATTTGAATTCAAACCCGGGTCTAAATGCGTATGGTAAAGAGCACATGTCGACCTCAATGATGGGCGTACAAACAGCAATTCATGCATGGCGAAAAAAGGGAGCCAATAACCTCCTGGCGGTTCGTATATTGCTTCCGTTGCATTAATTATTCTACAGCGTTAGCTGAACGATGACTCCGTTTGAAGAAACAACGAAAGAAATTAATTTTAATTGAAAATTTCCGATAAAATTTATTTCTACATAATAACTGCAGCTTAAATTGAGTCCTACTTAACGCGAAAACGAGAACATCATTTTAAATGCCAAATTAATGACGTGCATGGGAATTGTATGCGAGGAAATATAAAAAAATAATGTGATCCCTAAAGCTCATGCCTAAATAGGATTTAACCTCATAACGGGAGAGTCAGAATTTAATAAGACCTTTATTTTCTTTACTTGCTATAGAATGCCTAATTTACAAAAGTCAAAGGTTACTTTTCCTTAATGGTGTATGGAAATCGGCGTATAAGAATTTGATACAATGATCCACTTTGGTAAGGATCTTTAACTTAAACGGGATATCCGGAAGGTTCAATTAGAACAGGAAAAGTATTTGCTTTAAAATATCCGTTACAATAATTAAATAATATTACCTTTAATATGTTTTTTTAATATTTTGGAAGTGTCCGTCCGTCCTCTGTAAAACTATTTGGCTGCAAGATATGAAATAAAATCCATTGTGTTCCTATAATCTTGTGGTCAATAGAAAACTATTCCTGAATTCGTAGAGGCAATTCATAATCCAAGAATCAACAATTACGTTTTACGTTTCAATAGGTTCATAGGGTGTTCCTATTTTTTCAAGTACCTTCCATTCATTTAACCCTTTGCACTCGGGTGCCTTTTTCCTCGATTTCCTTACTCTACTCGGGGTTAATTTTTTTAAATACCCCATATTTACTAAACGTGGCACTAGAATGAAAAACTGCAGTTCTTTTCATACAAACTAATAAAATTGGATCTTTTTATATAATTATTGATAAATTTTTTGATAAACCATAAATTAAACTCTAAAATTTTTCATGGCATGATATTTTTGGAAGGATTCAGCATCATGAAGACCTGGGTTACCTTCACATGTCTCACAGATATATATCGTCTCTCTTCTTCCATCTTCGATTTTTCCGTTAGAGCAAACCTCACAATCTTTATGATTTTTGTTAGGGTGAGGTGTGATTATATGGAGTTTCCCATATAAACGTTGCTCTATGTTTGTGGATCGTAGTCTAACCCTGGAAGTTTGTGACACATCTCGTAATTCTCCAACAAGATCGTGTACTAGTTTTGTAATAAATTTCACATGCGATATCGGTTTTTCATTTTTTCTTTGTTGGCATTCTTTGTACAATGTATATGAATTTACACCCTCCTACTCAAGATTCCTGATTATGCAATAGATAGAAAAAGAAAGTTTGATGAGACAGCTGACACCAGGAAGAAAAGGAAATGAAAGTATCCAAAATAGAGCGCAATGAAATACGGAACACCCGACTGAGGTAACTATACATTCCGGCAATCTTTTTTTCAGAAACAGATCATCTCTCAAAGGCATTGCTTTACATTTAGCTGACTTCCAAGTAATGAAGGGCAAACGATGCAAATGAAAAAGAACTTACAACACAGCAAAGAGATAACAACAACCATCTGCGTAGGTGGTGGCATTCTTTGGAGACGGCATTTATGTCGACGACGACATTATGGGTCGATACTATTTATTTATAAAACAAGCCATGCTATTAATTAAGCCTTACTTTGCTTGTCCTTTCATGCAAATGATTACTAGTAAAGTTATTGGAAAATATGGACAAAAATCGCGATTCCCCTCACGGTGAAACTCCGTGTCGAGTGTGGCTCGACATACGAGCTGCTGCCGCTACTTACCGTGTCGAGTCACACTCGACATGCGAGTGCAAAATATTAAAGAGGTAAAATACAAGGCATTTCCTTTGCTTTGTATTCATTCGACAAATAAACTCTTAATCTTGTTCATATTTTCAATATTTTACGTTATGTGGTTGATTATTCCAGTAATGTGTTAGTATGAAAGTTGTCACATTTTTCCTGATCTTTACGTGATTTGATAAGCATCCCGTCATAGTTGCTAGTGAGTAAATTTCTACCAATGAATCGTTTCAAAAGGCAAAAAATTAATAAATGAAATTAAGGACTTCCTTGTTGGCTAAGGCATCACACCTTTACTCATGTATACCTAACCCTTATTAACAGCAACGTAAATATTTACGTTAAATCATTAAAGAGTATGGAAAGCATTGCTAACTACTTAACATTAAAGTAGCTACATCCCCAATTCGTCGAGTGATACATGTTATATTCCCCTCTCTTAAGTAGAATATCTATTAAATTTATCATCTAGAGTATCCGCTACTGATTCATTTAATATCGAATACGAATACTTTTGAAATCAAGAACATCTGCATTTCCATAACCTGAATAGGAATATGCCTTATTTCAGGTATTCAGTGTTGAGTTGCCAAGCATAAACGATTTTCGCACATCTCATTCCTGACTCATACACAAATATTGTGTGACTTGGCATGTGCAGAATCTGAATTTTCATAAATAAATAAGCAGAATAAGTATTTAAATATTGTATACCACTACATTCAGCCTTTTTTAAAACCATGCATAAGTAGCTGTACTGTTTTCTTAGGCTGCAAATTGGTCGTTTTTAACATGACACATTTAAGGAAGCCCCTTATTATGCAGTAAGCTAACATGGAAACCCTAAAAACGTTAAAAATTTAGATCAAAGTACAGTAACCACAGAAAAAGTTTAGAAGAGAAATGGAATAAAAAGTTGAAAGAGAATAAATAAAACTACATACGTATTACGAACTGCTTCGAAAATGTTGAGTAACTCAAAGGTTTAACGGATATTAAGGGCTATTATAGCTAGGCATGTTGTGTGATCGGACTAAAAATTAAGAGAACATTACTACTTATTTTATCTTAGGTTCCTACACTTACACCTTTTTTATTTATTTAAAAAATGTATAACTTCTCAAATAATACACGGCTCAGTCAACAACATTTAATTTTTTACATTTCTGGTTCAAAATAAATTCTTAGATCTGAATTCTGGCAAAGATGCGTGCAAGGTACTGTCCATATTTTTCTTATATCAATCTACAAAAATGTAATGAAAATATTTTCATTCCTAACATAATTTATTTTATAATATTATTATTACTATTTTATGATGCTGGGATTTTCTGCGACGAAAGTGGCCCAATAAAAAGTCATTCTTCAAGTCTTCATGTTCACAAAGCCATTCCTATATGAATCATACCATATGAAGAATGCTTATGCCAAATATGTAGGGATTTTAACTGTGAGGGGTCTTTTAAAACTAACTTCCTTCTATTGCGTGAGCCCATTTGATTTATTTACCTCATATGTATCGTGCATAATGTGAGGTTTAATGAGTTAAAAAGGCTAAGTTTAACAAATTACTCACTAGGCTCATATGAAGCTTGGTGTGTCACATACTGGAAATCCAGTAAACTCATAATTTTGCTGTCCAAATGGTACAACACTTCTTTGAATTGAACCTGGTTGAATTCTCAAAGAAGAGAAAATGTTCACTGTCATCCAGATCCTGCCGGGATGTAATGTCATTCAAAGCGCCATCTTCTTGGAGTGATACTCAAGGTGTGTGGCATCTTGGCCTTTTAACTGAGAGGTTGACGTTGTTTTTGGTCGTTTCCCCTCCCCTCCCTCATTACCCTTCTTCATCCTTCTTCCACTTATCTCGAGGACATTTGAAGGGGTCTGAGTGCTTGGCGCTTCGATCCACTCCCGCCCACACGATCGACCACACTAGGAGTAATCACTCAACTTCCACCCCTCCTTTTTTCACTCCCACTCACTCACTCTCGAGACCCCATCTCGCAGCATGCCTACCTTACTCGTACTTCACTGACGCTTGTCTCGAGGATTTGGTTTACGTAGCTCAACGTCAACGGTCACATAGAACTGTCATTTTAAAGGAGGATATGGAAAATAACGAGGACCTAACAGCGATCTGGTTTTCATCGAACACTTTCAAAAATTTAACTGTAAGTGTATTGGGCTGCCCCTAAGCACAATAATTCGACAAATTTTGCTCTTGTTATGATGAAATAATACCCACGAAATTAAGTTGCTAATATTGCCACAGGAATTTGAACGAAATAAGATGCTTATGTTACCAGAAGCGTTTGGAATGCACTACAAAAACAGAAGAATAATCCATCACCTCTAAAAGAAAAAGGTAACGACCTCAAAAATGTAAAAAAGAAAGAAAATGAAAGAAAAAAGAAGCAAAAGAGTTAAACATAGATGGACCTTCGGGCAGCATTTTTCAACGTATACCCATAAGATGCAAGACAAGAGTCACAAGAATTGAGCATTAAAGAAGTCAAGTTAAATGACGAAGAAATTTACATTCTCAGACTTCCACATGAAAGCTGGAGTAGCATAAACACAAGAGGACCTGTAAGTAGTTCTGACTATTATGGACTAGTTACTTTGGAATAAAATAAGAGCATTAGCCAGAAGAAAACTAAGATCCTTCTG
This sequence comes from Hetaerina titia, assembly GCA_037158775.1. NCBI lineage: Eukaryota > Metazoa > Arthropoda > Insecta > Odonata > Calopterygidae > Hetaerina > Hetaerina titia. Next base: position 31,756,832 of record CM073768.1, on the reverse strand, counting down.
TGGAAGAGAAAAGCTGAAGACAGTTAAAAAATTCGAAGAGAAAGAAATAGAGGAAGTGGTTTCCTTCTTCTACCTGGGCGGCAGAAAATCCTGGGATGGAAGAAGTTCGATCGAAATCACGTGAAGAATAGCAAAAGATAAGAAGGCATTCAGGAAGAGGGGGAAACTACTGTATCAAAAAAACCTAGGGACTAAGTTTGCAAACAGCGAAACAGTTCAAAAAACGGTTGCATAGGATTTGGCACTCTGCTAATCAGTCAAATGGTACATTAAATGTGGAACAGCGAAGAACAGAAGCTTGACGTTTGAGGAGAATGCTAAAGATTAAATGGAGAGTCAAAGTGAAAAACGAAGAAGTATATAGAGAAGCAGAAGAGTAAAGAAACATATGGAGGAAAGTCTACACCAAAGAATAAGATTTAGGTAGTGTGGACAAACCTTGAAGCACAAAGGATTAGTTCGAAACATAATAGGTTCTCTTGATGATCCCGCGAGGAAGAACAAGAGACGCGTGCACAGGAAAAATTACGGACATAAATCAGTGAAGCTATCATTAGGAATTAACATCGCTTAGAGAATAATGACACAAATGAATGTCACAAAGTCTAATTAAATATTTATTAATAATGACGATGACGAATCAATCATGAAGGTCCCATTTTATCAATTTTTTAGGGATGGATTATAATTTTATTCAACGAGAGTTACCCCGCGAGATTACCTGTATTTTTTTCTCATTATTGGAGGTAACGTGGAACTGACGCTAAAAAATATTATATATCCTTTTTTCGAGGCCCATTATGGAATATTTTGAAGGAATTTTGCCATTTGGAAAGTATTGTATTTATTATTTCTTATTGTTGGTACAAAAACTTAACTATTCACTATATCAATCCTATAAATTGAACAGTTGGTAGAATAAAGAAATCCAATGAAGGTATAAGGAAAATTGGCAAAATCGTTGGAAATTCAATTTTGAAATAAAGGACAGCCGACGAAAAACGACTTATTATATGAAAACTTTGTAATCAAAGAACTTTTAAACCAATAATATGAGTTAAAAAAAGGAGTTCCTCCCAAGTTTCACAGCCCAAAAGAAACTTCGACGGTAATATAAACAGGCAAATCGCAAAACATCTCTTGATACTTTTTTTATATTTTGGAAGTCAATATATCTATCAGTTTGGAGAGCAAGTAAACTCCTAAAAATCTCTTGCATATATAGCGTCCGGCAAAACAACTTCCTTTTTGAAAAAGGTTATCCCTTACAAAAAAGGAAGTTATTTTACCGCACCATGTATTATACGAGAACCACTGACTTTAAATTTCAAAGACGAATAAACAGCGTCATTATTTTAATTCTAAATCATTGCCGACCAGAAAAAAGTTGTAACTAACACCTCAGTAACATAAAGTATGCTATCAACATAAAATTCACAATTGTTACTATCAGGTATGAAATCAAAAGGCGCCTTATGAATCTACTCTCAGTTATGAAGCCTAAAAAACAATCAACACATATCCATCATGAGAAGTCTCCAGGAGGAACCATACTTTCTATTGATGCCCAGTTGCTGTTGCAGTTGTCATGCTTAAAAAGGCGCACGGCCAGCGAAAAGCGTGCATTATCCTCTGAGAAGGAGTTTTGCATTTTCTCAATGCAAATGTTTGTTGGAAATACAATCAATACGTAAAACACACTTCCACGACAATTTGGCTAAATATATACGGTGAGATAACACTAGTCCTACTTCATCCCCCTAGGGGGACATCCTAATGTCAAACACTTAAGATTAAATAACGTAATGAAAATATAGAGTAACAACAAATCAAAAGCTGAACAATCGTGACTACCATATCTTGTTAAATTTGAAACAGGAACTCATAACGCAGAGAAGTGCAAGATTATACATTCAATATGTGTGCATATACCCTACCATAGACTACAGCCTTGGCGTGGTGGAATTGCTTGTGCGTTCCGATGACCCCTAGAGCTGTGCTGGCGGTAGTAATAATAATTGCTCCTGTTAGGATCACCCATACCAGATAGATCAAAGGTTAGGAGCCAGACGACAGGTAGTCAACGCAGCGTCTGTTCCTCAGTGAGGCGGCTGCAAAGCGTCTGATCCCAATGGGGCGGCCATTGAGTGATGGTGTCACGTTAAAAACACTATTGAGGAAGGCAACAGGAAACCACCTCAATTATTATTCCCAAGTAAATGATGGACAAAAGAGAGAAATTGAGTCCTTGCAACTGCGGGACTCGACCCAAGCGGCCGTGGGTCGTGCCCGGCAGCGGGAGAGGCAAGACTTCCGCGGTCATCTCACGAAACCTTTGTAAAGGAAAACCGACAGCAACAGGACAGAAGACCCAGAAGAAAAAAACCAATTTAGTTAGAATAGGACCTTGGAATGATAGGACAGGAAAATCAGAGAATATTAAACCAGAAATGAGAAGAGGAAATATAGATATACGAGATAAGATCGTATAATATATATGCGAGGTGAGATGGAAGGACAACGGAGGTAACTGGAGTGATTGATATTTATACAGCAATATACAGCCGAGGAGAAGCAAGCCAATGAGTTAGCATAAGAATAAATAAAGATGTAGGGAGAGGCGTAGTCAACACAGAACAAGCAACGGATAGCATATTACTATTCGAGATAAAAGCAGAACCGACGAACTTGGTCATTGCTCCGGTATACGAAAGCAATCATAATGAGGTTGGATATATCGTACGATCAGTTAGAGGACATAATCGTGAGTGTTTATTTAGGAACAAAATTGATAGTGATGGAGAATTGGAATGCAACGGTAGGCGAAGGAAGAGATGGTGATGAGGGGAAGAGTTATGGTTTGGCATGAGAAATGGACGAGGGGAGAAAGCAATTGAATTCTGCCGGAGACATCGAGAAGTCATTGCCAACACTTGGTTGTCTAACCACATAAGGCGTCTACACACAAGTCTAGAAACAAGTGGTGTCTAACCACATAAGGCGTACGTATACATGGAAAATGCCATGTAGCTCAGAAAGGTATTAGTTAAATTATATTTTGGCTAAGTATAGACTTACAGATATACAGTTACTTATACTTACCTGTAGTAACAGAGTGATCAATTCGCACAGCATCCCAAGAGCGGTTGAGGACTATGACACATTTAGTTATGAAGTATTGTGTCCGTTTCAAAAAGATAATGCAGGGGGTTTGGACATTGAATGTAGAAGCAATAACTGGACTGACAAGGAAGGAGTACCAGCAGGCTGTAGAGGATGAAGGTAAAGAGCTGACTTCTATTGAGGAAATATTTATCAGAAAAGGAATATTGAAAGCCACAAAAGAAACTATAGGAACCTTAAATCGGAAAAGGACCAGTAAAACATAGATTGCGGATGAGATGAATACAAAGAATGATGAGAGAAGGAAATGGTAAAATGTTCACACAGAGTTTGGCTGAATTAAGTACAAAGAGTTAAATAATAAATTGAGACGGGAGACAAATAGCGAAAGAAGCATGGTGGAAGACGCAGTGCGAGGATATGGAAAGTTTAAAGAGGAAGGGTGAAATTGGTGCGCTATAGAGCAAGGTTAAATCACTATCGGGATGTAAGAAGGGAAGATCTGTGCTAACAGTGAAAGATAAGTTGGGTAAGATAATAGTTGACACAGATAAGATACAAGAGAGATAGAATGAATATATAGAAACAATGTATGAAAAGGAACTTGGGCCAACAAGGTTTGGCATAGAAAAGGAATATGACGTAGAGGAAGATAGCTTAAGTCCAGGCATACTCAACGATGAGATAGAAAGGACATTTGGGAGATGAAACGAAATAAGTCCGTGAGGGTAGAAAACATTTCTGCAGAACTACTAAATGATTCAGGAAAATATGCATGTGAGGACTACAGAACAATAAGTGTCATTTTCCATGCAACTAAAGTGATTCTCAGGATCATCAACAAAAGGTTATAGAGTAAGGCAAATGATTACTTAGGGGATGACCCGTTTGAGTTTAGGAAGGGGAAATACCTGATGCCACTGCAGTAATGAGTTCACTAATCGAGAGGAAAATAGGATATTTGCAATATATAGTATTTGCCTGTTTCGTAGATTTCGAAAAGGCGTTTGAAAGATTGAATTGGGAAAAAATAATGGCTATATTGCGGAAAATAAGAATAGATTAGAGGAACAAAAGGCTAACCCGCAACCTGTACATGTCTCAGACTGCTCCGGTTCGAGTGGGGTCGGGAAATCCGGATGGGCAGTATGAGGAAGAGGTGTAAGGCAGGGTTGCCCATTATCACCTCTGCTGTTCAACGTATATGTGGAGAAAATTATTAAAGAGGCATGGGAAGAAGTGGAGATAGGAATGAAAGGCGGTGGGTAATTCGTAAAATCAGTTGAGTTTGCTGATGACCAGGTTTTGGTTTGTCAGTCAGCCAAGAGGTTGCAAGCATGCTAAGAGAATTAGAAATTCAGTAGAATAGATATGGGATGAGAATCATATTTAAAACAAAGGTTATGCGATTTTCCAGAAAGAAAAAGGCTAAGTTAAACATTAAAATATCAGGGGAAAAATAGAGCAGGTAGAACAATTTACCTATCTCGGAAGTGTTTTGGATCAACACGGTTAAAATAGTAGGGATATAAGGTGAAGAATTGTGCTAGACAAAGAGGCTTTCTCAAGGAGGAAGAAGTTGATGACGGGGACATTGAGTAGGGGGGTTAAGAAAAGACTCTTTGAGAAAAGAAAACTTTTATATGGAGCGTAGTTAATTACGGCGCGGATATGTGGCCAATGAAGCAGGAGAATAGAAGTAGATTGGAGGATTTTGAATTGTGGGTGTAGAAACATGAAGAAGGTGTAATGGACCGAAGGAAAAACAAATGAGGAAGTGAGCGAGGAGAAGGGTTTGTTGGGAGGAATCCTAAGGAAGCAGGAAAAATGAAGATCGTATTGATCGGCAGTGGGATGTTAAAAACTGTAATAGAGGGGAGAATGCTAGGGAAACGAGGTATGGGTAGAAATAGGATAGGAATGTTGGATGGAATGAAGGGAGCAAGTATACAGAGATGAAGAGGGGCATGTTGCAGAGTAGGATTTTGGGGTGTCTTTTTGAAAGGAAAAACAAAATATTAATTTGGTAATTGTGTCTATTCTAAACCTACCTTAACCGGTAGATAACTTAATAATAATAGAAACGGCTAGTGTGCGATAATTATTGTATCTAACAATTGTTGTATTCTCCACGTGCCACATGTTTAAGCGGTGACCTTCGGGTTGCCAAATGCGTAGTCTACTGCTACTCTGTGATTGCTTTGTAGAGTAAATCTACTTTTCCAGCTGGAAAACATTTATTCACTCGGGTTCCGTTTTATTTACCTTTTTTCATCATTTCGTAATTACTCTGATAAGTCGTTTTCCGTTATATTTCATAATTATCACTATCAAACATATTATTGCTATAAGTAATTTTTTTGCGAGGTTTTAATTAATTGATTAACGTTAGTCAATTCATTTCCAAGTTTTGAGTATTTCTTCTGATACACTATTTATCCAACACCATTTCATATTCCCTATCGCTATTATTATTCAAGTCGAAAGCCTTAGATAAGCATACTTTTTTAGGTTGATGGATAGGCCATTTTTAATGTTATCTAGTAGGGTTGCAATGAATTAATATAATATTTGCGGTCTCTTCACATATTTTTGACAAAATACATTCCTTCTATGTTTCATAATAGAATGAAAATTATAGCGATAAAAAAATTTAACTTGCAAAAATTTCACAACAATTTAATTTTTATTACACGACCGATTCAACTAGTCAAGGCAGTATTGGTTAAGTTGAACTAGGCTAGCCCTCAAAGAGACGGCCAACGACTATTATGCTGTTTCGGCAGGAGGGAATGGGTCGGATGTAAACGTGGGATTCCGAGTGATCCATTTGGGTCTGTTATATACTGGCTGGGAATCGGTGGATGTGGCAGGAGACCGAGAGGGTATTAGAGATCGTGAGCGGAAGCGCAGTGGGATATAGGTATAGTAGGGATATATAGGAGTAGGCTGGGAAGAGAATGGAGCTCACTTGGCTAAAATAAGAGGATGGGAGGGCTAAGTTGAGCGTGAGGAAATATCTCCAGGATATTTCTAGATCAACGTCATGACGTGATAGTGGAATCAGGTGAAGTAGAAAAACAGAGCTGAGCACCAAGCAGAGGGGACAGGTGAAAAGTGAGGGACTTTGTGGGAGTGAAAAGTGAAATGTGGGAAGAACAGCAGCCACATATTTCTGAAGAAACGAGATATTTAAGGAGGAAAAAAGGGAAAGGAGTTTTTCCCTGTCCATATCTCACCGCCTGACTTCCCATACCATTGTGAATTCGAGAGGTGTGCAGGATGTTTAGTACTGTCATGAAATACCAGCAACATATCAAAGGCCAGAGGTGATAGTGAGGGCATAAGAGCCATGCTGTGTATGCTATAACTTTTCACTTTGAGGAAACGCTTCCCCGTCACTATGTTCAACGGTAGGGAAAGTAAAAACTGAGATGGCCGAGCCCGATGTGGAAAAAGGAACAGAGGACGGTGAAAAAACAGTGTTTAAATTTCACGGAGGCTTTCTTGGAAAGAAAAAAAACGCAATATAAAAGAGCACTCGATATCCTCCTGAATGTAACGGGATGATTATCATTAAAATGGTCCTAATGACATTCTGGTCCTTTGTTAGGGAAATACAGGGTAAACGTCCAACTGTACATTCTTTGAAGACAGAAAATGGAGAAATTATTACAGACAGCGTAAAAAAGGCGAATATTTTAAACAATTTTTGCCAGAGCGTCTACAACAAAGACACAAACGCACCAAACGATCCTTCACGCCGACCCTGGGGACACTTGAATGATATAACACAGACCAAGAAGGAAATAGAACCCCTGCTCCGTAGTATCAAAGCAAACAAAGCACCTGGTTCGGAAGAAATACCTGCTAGCAAATTAAAGGAATTAGTTGAAGACAGCCTCGTTTTTAGAAATTGTTTTTCAATAATCGATAGAAGAAGGGTTAGTACCTCGCGACTGGAAGCTACCCCATATAACTCCCATTTCTAAAGGCTGCAATACGGATAAGCCAACCAATCACCGATCCATTTCTTTAACATCGATCTATTGGAAAATATTAGACCGCATTATTGCCAGTAACATGTGAGATTTCTTGATAGTAGGAAAATACTGAACCACAACCAGCACGGATTTGGAAGAGCAGATTTTGCAAATCAATTAGGTCTTTTCACTCACGATATACTTAGATCGGGAGAAAACAACAAACAAGTCGATGCAATACTCCTAGATTTCAAAAAATCTTCGATAAAGATCCACACAATAAATTTTTACACAAAATTAAACGCTATGGTAACAATAATAAATTGGATGAGAGACTTCTTCTCAAACCGCAAACAAAGAGTAGTCATCAATTGGCTGTACTCAACAGATAAATATGTAGCTTGGGGCATCCTCCAGGGAAGTGTAATAGGGCGGCTTCTATTCTTAATATACATTACTGGCTTAAGCTCACATGTTAGTAGCACTATCAGGTTATTTGCTGACGACACAGTGTTATAAAGGGAAAATCCGGAGTCAACTAGATCTCGAGCTACTCTCCAGAGACTTAGGCACAATCTCGTACTGGTGGAAGGAATCGGGATTTGTACTTAATATAGGCGAATACGCAATTTTGGAAGAAAAGAAGTGGCGAACAGGACATAAACTATGAAGTAGAGGGTTCAGTGCTACCTTCAGTCAATCAAGTTAAATATTTGGTCGCATCGCGCCTTCCATGGGGAGCACACATCAGAACAATATGCGGATCTGCTTTAAAGAAACTCGGCTTCATTAAACGGATGGTTGGGAAATGTAATGAGAAAGTTAAAGAAAGATGTTATTTTTCTCTAGTTAGACCTCATTTAAAATATACCGCGAGTATTTGGGATCCTTAGGAGAAAATTTGGCAAAAAGAATTAGATAAAATTCAGAGAAAATCCGCCAGATTCGTTAAAACTTGTTATAATGAGAACACAAAGGTGACAGTTATCTTAGTGGATTTAGGTTGGGAGCCACTTGAAACACAAAGAGAACAAGCGAGACTTTTAGAGAGGTCCAGAACAATAGAATTTATCGATGACACTAAAGTAATTATAATGGCCCCACACTACTTATGTATGTAGATATGATCACAAAGATAAAATAAGGGAGATAGATTCCAGTATAGATAGATACAAATACTCATTCTTTTCCCGAACAATAAGGAATCATAATACGAAGAAACCGAAGTAACTTTATAAATATTAAAAACATTTAATTTACGCGTTGGAACAAAATTAAGCATTGCAGAGACATCAGGTGTATTTATAGGTGAATGTGTATGATAGTTGGTAGTTTGTGTATTTGCATGTGGTTGGGTTGGATGGATTTTTGCATGAATGCATACCATGTTTTGTTGGAGGGTTGTTTGAAATTATGGAATTTGCATGCGGTTTTTTCTTAAATCCGGGTGGTGCCCTAACACCCCACGCCACACGTCCTTGCGGCGGCTTACGTATACATATGTAGATGTAAATCCGTCACCAATAGAAGCTCTAACTTTTCGTGAATAAAATCCTCAAATTACTAAGGCCGGGTTTATCATATAATTTCTCCATATTTATCAAAAGTGAAATAGTTCGAGTATTCTCTTAATTTATCTTGGCGTTCCTTTACTCTCCCAATTATTAATCAATGGGTTAATAGAAGCAAAGAATTACAAAGGTTACATTTTACCTGTCATCAGAATTTGTAGCCACTGGTGAGTGCGAAGGAGCAATTGGTCAGCAACGATAGATAATCAATGCCGCTTGGTTTCAAGCCTTCCCGTGTGAGGATAAGAATAAAAGCGTGACTTGCATGGGATTTCGAAATGATACGGAACCCAAGTAGACATTTTCCCAAGTTTATTCAAGCACATACTTATCCCTCTGGTGAGTCACTTTTTCCCCAAAAACTAATATGAAAACCCACTGCCCCCAGTTCGATCTCTTCACAAGCTCTTCGCCAAGTAGATCACAGGCATTACGATTAGGCCCAGCAAAATAAAATGAGGTAACACCTGAGGCCGAAGAGGGTGCATTGTTTGTCGTTTTCAATATTTACAGAAAACACTGAGCTCACATGATGATATGAGTACATATTTTGCATTGAGTTATGTCATTATTTAAAGTGCAACAATGGTTGTTCAAAAAACATATAGCAAACTGAAAACGTAATGTATGTGTTAGTTATAAAATGCAGGCATTCTATGAATTCATTTAGCAGCAATATTTACGTCCCACAAATATTTAATGATGATCTAAATAATGTTGTTATGAGATATTCGACTACAGATCAATATTTTCATTACCTTAATATCCAAGAAAATTCCGCGTGAAAATGGTTTACGGAAAAAGACCTCCGAAATTCCAGGAACATGTTTTTCATTATGCATATTTCATCTTTAAAGTTTGGTTTTCCTCTTTTTGTATCATCCTTTTATTTTTGCCAGTTTGGGAAATTTTGCCAAGAAAACGCTCGCGACTTCAGCTAGTTGATCTCGTACCAGGTCTAATTTTGTGGGAGTAATCTCACTCTATTCATCTCACCATCTCCAACTAACGAATGCATCATTTGGGAAAAGATCAGACGAATCTACGCTCACTTAGGACACTGCAGAGCGACACCGGACGTCAACCAACCGACAGACCAAACGATTTCCCGGAATACTAGAGAATTTATTCGTTGCTCACCAGTTGATAGCCGCGTACTTCTGGCCACAGCTAACAGATGCCATAGTCAGGGAGGGACGAAGCTTATATGAACCCTGCATTAAGCAGCGAATGAGTTCAACATTTTCATTATGGAAGTATTTACATTACATATTTTCATTATTTATATTTTGTAAATTTCCACAAAAAATTGCATTTATACAGTACTTTACATTTCTTAATGTATTGGCCGCCTTAGCTCCGGGTTAATATGGGAGTTGGTTTTCGAAGCGTAATGATTGTAGCTTGGCGTGCGTCTATGGAAGACGAGAACGAAAGCATGAAGGAGGCAAGTATACTCTGGGAAAATTAAAGGAAGACTTTTTGGATGAATTGCGACCCTAATTAACGAGAATATGAGAATAATTATTATGACAAATAATGAGTGCGGTTGGTGCCAAAACGACAAATCTAAAATGGTGGCAACTTACTAAAGGTGGACGGGACAAAGAATGTATGAAATCTATTGTTTAAGAATGAACATTATTCCACGGATTAACGAGCCATTTTAGAATCATTATCGATTTGTTGTTTCTGATGAGAGCCTAAGAAGGTAGTAGATACAGGACTAGGATAATAATATGTGCTTTATTTGAGATATTTGATTGCATTAAGGTAGCATTGAAGAATGATAATACCAAAGAATATTGATAGTAAAAAGTCAAAAAGGTGAAACCAAAAACCTAAGACCTTATTGTGGTAGCAGGGTAAAGGAGGAGTTGGATTTTAATTCGAAAAATACATCGACAATGTAAGTATTAATTACGCTGAGGAAAGTCTAAAAGGAATGTTTATTGAAATATTCTGTGTGATAATAAAAGTTGTGTTGAGGAGATTAAAACGTGATCTCAGGTAGAATCAATTAAGTTTTTCACATCGCTTATCCCGAAAGAGAATGGCATTAGAAGTATTTACGAAAGTTTTTTTTACCAATTGGTCTTAGTTTTTAGTACCCGAACCCGTATCTTAGAAGCATTAACAAATACTCGAAACTTATGACACACAGAATACGCAATAATGGCTTAGTAAGTGTCGAAACATTATTGATTCTGCCTACTAATGCCAATACCGTAGTTTAAATAAGTACCAATTCCATAGACCCATGGATAAGCATGTTCGAAGTCGGAAAAATTACACCACTTAGGAAATGAATATACGAGTATTTTTTTTTCTTTCACTGGAACTTTTTTATTGGAACTGAATATTAAATAGAGAACAATACCTACGCTAGGAACACAGTTGTTGATTGGATCTCATGGACGGCAGATTTCCCTAATATTCACAAGGAAGTCAATTACGTTGGACACCTTCATGAAAATCTTTAAATCCTTAAATTTTCCATAGCCAACTTGCAGCTCAAAATTGTATAATTTGTCAAAATTAATTTTACTATGCCATTTTCCCTATTTAATAAATACATGCCTATTTATTGGAGTGATAATCTAATTCCTAACGTTAGTACCCATTTCCATATTGGAAAAAACCTTCTGATGATAATTAGCAAAAAATATGAAAAATAATGCTCCAACATAATATTAATCAAAGAAAATGTTGCAAAATCATGGAACATTCACATTAGAGGCAAGCATCTATTGATTTCTGAAAGTTAACAACAAATGATAATTATACAGAATCTCACAATAATCGAGTGCTGAAAATGTGATGACCCCATCTAAAATCTATATATGTATCTATAATCACATATGATGTCTCAGACGGTCAAAACCATGACTTAATATTCATTTTTCATCTACTGAAAATTCCGTAAAAAATCCTTATGCACATACACGTGCATGCGTCATTCATAAGTTTCATAGTAAACGTTTACGACTAATTTATATTTTCTCTAACCAGTAGCAAGCGTGCCACAAATCTATTTTCTTACACGCATGCTGAGGTGAGGCAAATGTGTTCAGAGTCGTGTATCGAGTGATAAAATCCGGAAATGATTTCCGAAATTGCCAATGCTCTGAGGACAAAAATAAGTGTGCGAGTCGTTCGTGCATCTGCATTGGACTCCGGGTACAGGGACTAAAGTATTTCATGATCCTCCTTCCCCTTCCAACTCGTTCGATAAATTAACTCCGGAGCGACTGATGTGGGACGCTGCCCCCCCCCCCCTCAATCACCGCCCGCCCACAAAACTCACTCACTCTCAACCCCTTTTCTCTTCCGTTGCTACGCCCTCGCTCTGCGCGCCACCAAATTAGTGAACGGGGGTGAGAGAAAAGCCATTCCTCTTCGCCCCAGCCCCCACGATCCACCAATTTTTCGGGGAGGAGTTGGCCTTTTTCGAGGCGGAGGGTGGGGTCAATTTGCAAATTCAGTCCACCGTCCAAAATTTCTCTCCTTCTCTCCGTCACTCTCTCTGTCTTTCTCTCTCCTAACCACCTCATCGACCTCTACGCCCGCACGCATACACATTCTCTCTTGTGCGTGCTTGCAATCTCGGCCGGAGGTGTGGGCCGAAGAGCATGATGGAGAAGGACGTGAGAGAGCTGCGGAAAAAGGAAGAAGGGAGAGAGTGAGATAGGACGGAGGACATGTGAGCAATACAGCTTACGAGACCCTTCCGTTACGAGTGGCTCCTGCAACCCTCCTCCCACGCCCAACCACACTATTTCTAACATTCCTCACTCCATTCAATGTGACGATTATTGCGCATGGAGGTTTCTCTTTTGTTTATCCTAACATTCTTTGACATCTAGCGCATTTTGCTGGACTCTGATTCAACGCAGCACGAGCAAGACAACACCGTTGCAACAGTTGGGTGAGCCCACAATGCATGCCAAGCTTGATGTTACCTCGTAGCTTTCGATTCCACTTGATCTAAAGATACTTGAGTCATCGCGCTATTTTGAACGTCAGGATAGATGCTTTATTTTGATAACTAAGTTGAGGATTTCTAAGGATGCTAGACGCCAGCATTCCCAGTTCGCGAAAAATAATAATTTCATGGATTTCGGAAGGTAACCTTTGTTACTTAGCTGTTTTAATTTCGGCATCAGAATGATTTCTTGACTGAATTAGCGCTTCAAATTTTAACTGGACATTTTAAGGCCGCTTAAATTTACCATGTTATTCTGGAAATGAACAATTGCATCGACAAAATATGCAAATTGGCATCATCAACTTTAGCGGTAAAATTATGATATTCAGTCGTATTAGGTTAAATGTAAAGATACCAAGAAAAAAATGTTTCATGTTACACTTACAGATATCTGGAATGGGCAGGAAGGAAGGTAGAAGCTAGCAGAAGGTATGCTGACAGTTCCGTTCAGAGTCAATTCAATGTCGTCAATTCTTCAAGAAGAATCTGAGAATTAAAAAAAAGACAGATGATATTCACTTTTACGTAGTATACACTTCATAGTTTAAATGAACGCTTATACATACTTTTGGTTTTTTATTTTGTGACTCTTTCGTCATTTTTACGAATATTGAAAATAATTAAGCGAATGTATGTGCAAGCAGTTAAAACATTATCATTGGTATGGAGTATTTTTTTTTAATTTTGCATTTAAAGGACAAAATTCCACATGGATCATTAAAAAATTTAATTACTATTTAGTAAATTGTGCAAAAATATACGTAGATCATTGAATAACGTGATATTTTACATAAATATCCTCTGTCCTTTCCGCAAATGTACTGACTCGGAATCTTTGCTGTTATTATATTTTTGTGAGACCTTCACCATTAAAATTTCTAAAAAAACTATATAAAAATTTATTTATTAGATTTTTACCCATTTTATGTCAAAACATTATTCTTTCACAGCTCAAATATATTGATATGAACATAAAAGGCGCACTTTTAGCACTATACTACCGCATTTACAGCAGTAATACAATATGCTGAAAGAAAGAGATGTCTATTTTGATTTTCTTTACTCCTTCAACTATTTGTGTGGTACCGTATTGAAGTAATTACAAATTCACATGTCGAATTTCATTGTACTGTGATTGTATGTAAGTTAAAAGACCTTTAAATATTGCCTTTAAAATGTAGCTAACGTTGAATGCGCCACTGATGTCATACATTAATGGGACAGTTTCATTTACAAGAATATCATCTATCAAATGACCATTTCCAAATGCTCAAAAATAATTTATGAGAATTATTAGTTTAGACCTTAAGCAGCAACTTTCTTTTTCTGCCCAGTTTTCAGAGAATACAAAATTAAGGATATAGCGCTTTTTCACAAACAAGTAATAACAAAATATTAATTTGTTAAAAATTCCTTACCCTAATTTTATTCCTTCCATTGAATCAACCCTGGAACTGATTAAGTTTTTAGCTCTGAGTGTAATTTAATTCCTGCTAGTATATTTATGAAAATATTAACATAAAACGTCATTGTGAAAGAGTTAAATTGCTTTTCGCTTCACCGCTAAAGTTAATACACCATAATGTCCCTATGGAATCATGTGTGACGCAGAAATAATATACTTAAACTTACATGGTTATGGTCAATCAATAAAAGATACGGGTGGGTGGATAAAAAAATTCTAAAATGATAACAATAATAATTAAAATCGCTAAGTGGCAATACAAAATTCACATCCATTCCTGAGTTTAAACCCTTCTTCTTTCCCTCTTTATTTGGAGTGCTTTCTACTCACCAAACTATCGGAAACTACACTACTAATACGTGATACGTGGTTTCTGCATACAGACCGACTATTCTAGCTTAGATCAACATAAATTGAACAAGATGGAATTTCAATGAGTTAAATCAAATTGAAAAACCTCTCCCATCAATTCAGTAGGAGCAAACTAAAATATACTCCTCCTTTTAGTAATAATCAAATTACTCAAAACCTTTTCTCTATATCTCATCTTGAGCGATGTATTTACCAATAAACTACATTATTTATGTAATCATTGAGCGTACTTATGTTTTTTGATGCGTGGTTCAATATTATCTTTGAAATCGATGTAGTGAGAATCAAATGCCTCATCCCTCGTTTTATTACGTGACCAACGAGCAACGAAAGTTTATGTAACCGGAATCACGCAAGGGAATCCATCCGCATCGTTAATTTTTATTACGAATGAACCTCCCAGCAACACTTGCAGAGATAGCTATTAAGCAATGATCCAAATCAATATAACAACACAATATACGATTCCAAATGAGATTTCAAGATGATGAATTCATTCTCTACAAACTATAAAAAGAATGGGTGATCTCTCCAACATAAGCAACTTCTAAAGTCATAGTATTGTCTTCCATATTAATATTTTTTGTCTATGACAATAAAAAAGGCCGAAATATGGGTCATAACAACAGCATGGGTTCGACTTTTCATCTTTAGAAATCATTCTCCGCAGTTTATTGACCGACAATGCACTCTTTTATTTGAAGTTATAACATTTGCCTTTTTTATAGAGCGAATGGAATTTGTATGAGAACACTATAAACCCGAATCCGAGTTCCTCCTCCTATTATAACCGGGCAATGAAAAGAGGAATTTGGGCGATACGAAGAAGAGGCTTGTGCAGCCCAACCACACGTTAAAGAGTTAAAAATGGACGGAATGCGAATTATTATCGTCACTGTGGGAAACAAAATTCGAATAAAAGAATAACGTGATGTCACATACCACGAATTATCAATTTAAATGATTCAAGGGTTGAATATAACAAAAAGGAATGAGTTCTCCTCTTTTTCTTGAAATTTTTCAAAAAATATTCTCTTTATGTTTGTTTTTTGTCAGGATAATTTAGACTACTGCGCCGTAAACGTAACTAACGGATTAACACAAGTAAAGCAAAAAAGAAAAGCGTTGCATTCCGGATAATTGTCTATCAGTAATAAAACCAATCAAACGCGCATTCGTTTGATTTAATTTTCAGATAAAATGCACATTAACAAGATATAAAGTACAACTGTAGTCACCCGCATTGTTTACGAGGAATGACCAAGCACTCGTACATACGTTAGATCACTAATTGGTCGTTTGCGAATGATTTCTGTAGACCAAGTATTTCCAAACCTTCATTGTAATTACATTTCAGACAAACGTGTTGCAAGCGATGAAATTTTATCTAGCTTATTCACTAAGGTCAATTTTAGAATACTTTTTCAAGCAAAAATCGCAGATCTTTACAATCGTGAACATTTATAGCAAATATTCCCGTAAATGCGCCACTTTAATAACCACTAAATCGAATAAACCAATTTCTACACAATAAAACTGCGATATATCTATGCTATAAAGAAATAATCATCAAGAATTTTATTGACGTGAACACATCCCCCTTTGAATACGCATCGCTACCATGGGCATGCAAACATTGGATAACGCCCGATATTTTTGGCTTTGTTCTATGATTTACAAAACGAATCACGGCATTATTAAGCAACTTTCAAAGTTAAAATCGATTTTTATATGTCATTTTCAGCCGACGGAATTGTTTGCAGTTCAACATGCAATTATTACCGGAACGTGTTTTATTCCCATGACAATATATCATAAATATGTTACGCTAACAATCAATAGCCCCGTCCGAGTATTTCCTATAGTGTATAAGGCATTCGTACGATAGAAAACCAAATGCAACCCTATTAATTCCTGTATTAGCTCGGCCCACACCAAAAAAATAAAAAGAAAGTTGGATCCATAAAT
Organism: Hetaerina titia; assembly: GCA_037158775.1. Lineage (NCBI taxonomy): Eukaryota > Metazoa > Arthropoda > Insecta > Odonata > Calopterygidae > Hetaerina > Hetaerina titia. The sequence goes on along the minus strand of CM073768.1, from coordinate 31,740,362 downwards.
GCAGCTGCTAGAATAAGAGATTATTACTGCCGCCTTGCTAAAAAAGCGTAAAGGATCCGCAGAATTAGAAGACAAATTTTTATATAACAAAATGCATCTTTGGTTATAACGCAATGACATAGTTAAGATAGATTGAACTACAAAGGGTACGTAAATACGTGGAAGGAAGGGTTACTATGGGTTAATTCGCAGCATTTATGAGGAAGGAACCTGGTGGGAAGATTTTGTCAAATCACTGTTATTTCCCATCCAAAAAAAGCGAAAGGCAGTCTTGGGAGAGGGCTACAGAACTATACGTATGTTTGATGTCATGCACAAATAACATAGTATTTAGGATCATAAATAAAATAATCGAGAGGATGTCAAATGATTCCATAGGAAATAATGAGTTTGAGTTCAGGAAGGGGAGTGGCATGCTTGATTCCACTGCAGTAATAAGATTATTTATAAAAATAACCGTCGAGTGCAATTAGAATGTATCTGATTGTTCCGTAAATTGTGAGGTGCTCGACTGGATAAGTTTGGTAGAATTAATGAATGAATTACATAATATGTTAGTAGTTTGGGTGGAGGGTAAGGCGACTCATTTGCAACCAATACATGTCTCTGTTCAGCTGTGAGTGTCGGATAGACAGTCGGGATAGGGAGTGCTGGGAACGGGATTGGGGCAGGTATGCACACCATCACCTTAATACAGGTGATGGGTGGCCAAGGGGATAGTTATCGCGATTTTCGGAGCTAATGGTAATACACGCATGGAAAGGGCTGGAGGTAGAAATAAAAGTAGGCGGGTAATCCGTAAAATCAGATTTGCCGACGATCGATCTTTTTTCATTTCTTTTGTAAATCGGTCACAGTTGATAATCAGTAAGCCACGTAGGTTTCATTGTTCAGTCAGCTAAGCTAAAATCATTGATTGGCGCATTAAAACATCAATGTGACAGGTTAGCGATGAGAATCAATGCAAACAAAACAATGTTTATGAGGTTAACGAAAAGCAAAAAGACTACGCTAAGTTAAAATTGTAAGGAAAAACTGGAGTAGGCGGAGCAATATTCCTATCATAGAAAGTTTTGGACCAAAGTATTCAAAATCATAAGCACATGAGACAAATGATTTCCGTAGGTAAAGAAGCTCTCGCAATATGGAGGGAAGACAGGGATATTGAGTAAGGACGCAAAAAAAAGACTCGTTAAAACTTTTACATCGGGCGCTGTTTGTACGGCGCGAAAATATGGCCACATTAACAATATAATAGGTCCAAATTGGAGCCTTCTGAGATGTGGATGAGGATGGAAAAGATGAAATAGAAAGAAAATTGGCGAGGGAGTACTAAAGATTGTGGGGGAGAAGAGGGAGTTGTTATGAGAAATACGAAGCATGCAGGAAAAGTGAATGCAGTACATTTTGGTTGTCGATGGATTGTTGAATACTGTGACAGATGGGATAAAGTTAGGCGAAAGGGTAAGAGAGCGAGGAAAAGAATAGGCACGTTGGACTAAATGAGGGGAAGTTGAATGTATTCGGGATAGAAGAACAATCAAATATACGTATGTGTGGCGTTATATGTATCTTGTTATACGCACCTAAAATCGGCCGGTGTCCATTCGAAACAAACCTTAAACCGCAGACCATCAGATAATAATACTAATCATTATATGAGTACGAGTATATTAATGTTGTGTAACTGATTAATTTATAAGAGTTAAAAACATTCTAAATGTAGAAGTCTACAGTCATTAGGCGTGTCGTTTATAAACATAAGCGTATACAGTCATTTACAGTAACCATCCAACATTTGAACTGTGAGTAAAACGCAACATATATACAATTAGCAAAATCCGTTATTTATACTCATTATTATTCCGCTATTTTATATATGTGCAAACAACATATTCTCATGAGACTTTTGGTAGAAGACAATATTAATACTTTTTTATTTTCCCGTAAATACTGAAATGAAAACTGCATTTATACAGATTTTGGCGAAAATTCGATAGATATGTAATTGAATTCACATAAAAAATTAACCACTTCTGAGGTGAATCGATTAAAGAAATGCATTAGCATATCAGGAGTGTTACTGAAATCAAAATGTACGCATCCCTGTAAATCATTGCAGTAGTCAAACTTATGAATTAATCGCTGAACCACTCTCAAACTGGAGTATATGTCTCAAAGAATGGAATAAGAATCAAAAAGAGAGGAGTTACCTCAATGATACATGTTATCTCATTAATCAAATATATAATTCGCATGTATTCATATAAAAATCTGTATTCACGCCTAAAAACTGAAATCGATAAGAAATGAACTACCACAGTTTTAAAGAATGATTTTAGTTATTTTTTATGTGAATAAAAGTTGTTGATTGCTTTAAACCTTGGGTCAGCAATATAGTTTCGCACAATTCACGTGGAATTTGTGTTACTTATGTAGAGAATGTAGATATCGATAGCGGTTAAGGAATTCGTAAACATTTTAACTCTGGAATGTCTTTCCCTTCAGGGTAAAGCAAAAAATAGCATAACTCTTCAAAACATTTGGCAGGAATAATAATTCTGTCTAATAAATATGTTTCAACTCGTTCAAACGCTAATTAAACTAAAAGAAATGAGTTGAATTAATACTTACTTTGAAACATTGTACAGGATGCGGTTACATAACTTCCTTTTTTTAAAACGTTTTGCGTTTGAAAAAAGGAAGCTATGTTACCGCACCCTGTATATTAATATTCATAACAAATGCTTATTTAAATGGGGAAATACTAATTGAACAATATTCTGGGTGTTCGCAACAAAACGTTTATATTAGAGAAATGAGTTCACGCTTGTGCGATATTAACAATACGAGAAATTCGTACATTGCATTCGAAATCGTCTCTAATTGCTAGCCATTGAGAGGCGATGAATTATTCATAGTCAACTAGAGGACAGAAATATTTCATGCATATAACAGTGTAAGGTACTTTATTTGGGTAATTGATTAAAACTGAGGGAATAAGCGGAAATACGAATGTTCTTACTGCCTTTCAAATTAAGGAGTGGCGAAATTTTATTATTTTTTCTATTTCGTTGTTTTTTGCCTAAATATCAGTTTATCTCTTAAAATTTTAACAGATATAATATTTAATATATGTTCCTGGATATTTTATTTTAAATGTTAACCCAAACAATTTAAACTAGCACACCCATTATTGCATGGTGCATATAGTCACACTTGTTCGTGTATGTGAGCTAATTTATTTTTATGTATAAGAAAATGTATCAGGTCGTATTTGGGCATGCATATCTGGTGCCCTAACAACCCCCGTCATATTCCAATTCCCACAGCTTGCATTGTACTGTGTATAGATATACATGTAGGACGATACGTATAATGATACAGAATCGTATTGAATCTCAAGGGAGTTGTTAAATGAAAAAAATGCCTTAGCGTTGTTTGAAAATGAAAAACCTTGGAGTTCTAGGAAACCTTGGAAAAATTTCCTTAACCATTTGCAGGTGGATGACTTCGTTGGGTAAACGACCACCGACTAACCCGAAGGTTTTGAATTCGAGTTTTACCATGCTGTAAACTTTTGTGGTTTGGTCTCTGAGAAACCTAATTACGTACCAGGGCCGGCTAATCAGGATCCCAGAGGGCAAGTGGGTCACTGCGTGAGAGGGGAGAAGAGTAGAACTGCCCTCAAATACCCTTTTGGAGTGAAATGTCAAATCATTTAAGGCAACATTATGCGATACTCCTCATCGTAGAAAAAGTAAATTTAATTAAATGGATTACCATATTCAATGTTTCGGCTTTGAGCAGAGGAATTTCTCCATAGGAAGAAAAAGAACATTTTTCAAAATTCGCCAATTCCACCAAGAAAAACATTTAACGCCCGATCCACCTTTCTAAATATTATGTAATCTCCCGTACGTAATCTCTCTCTACCCTACGTAATAAGTGGTACCAGAATATAATATTTCCACCCCAAAAGTTTTTACGACAGGAATTAACACTGTTTTACTGTCTTTCCTCTTGCTCGAAATTTGCAACCTCCGGCCTCAACAATTAATATTCCTTTTCACTCATCAAGTTGATCCTACATCTTAGTCTTAGCAAAATCTAGTACAAATTCTGCAATAAATCAGTTTTAGTTCCCCTTAAAAACAGAAAAAAACTTACGTTCATTATTAAAAGGTAGGATAAGAGACACGCATTGACCCAGTACCGATTAGAGTAGGTATACCCTTCTTACTACTTCTTTAAATTTTCGGCTCCTTAACTTAATCTACGATCCCGAGGAATATCGACTTTCGCTTTTAAATTAAGGTATTAAAAAAAGGCATAATTAAATGAAAGTATTACTTTTGATCACCCTTTTTTATCTAGCATGAGATAAAAATATCGGTGCAAATCCGAATCACGACGTAATTATTTTTTCGAAGGAGTTAAATACAGAAGCGGTGTTAGGAGATCATAGTCCTGGAGGCAGTTAAATATGTTAATGGCGTTGGTGAAAATAAGTATGGCGGTGGCCTGACTTGGCTATGCATGCCAAAGAGTTAGGGCAAGCAGCAGCGACGCCGGCACACAAATTGCAAGGTGGCATCGAAGGTCAGTAAAGACTTCCAGAAAATATGGGATAAAGATCGCCCAAAACCATAGTTCTTTCCCCTAGTCAAATCGGGCCAAGGCACAACATACTTTAACTCCAAGATCGAACAAAATCACGCCCTAAACAAAAAACAATTAAAAGAAATACTCATGGAACAAACAATTCATCGGTGGAATAAAGACTGGCATAATTCCGATTAAGGTATTTACACTGGAGAAATTTTCCCAGACGTCATTGAAAGGCTAAAGGATAAAATTTAAGCTAACTAAAAAATCGACACAACTCCTAACAGGCCACGGAAATGTTGAACATTACCTCAATAAAATAAGAAAATCAAGGACTAATCTATGTAGTACCTGCCTAACAGAAGACACAGGTAAGCATAGAATAGAGGAGTGCCTACAATATGAAAAACCCAGACATGAAATTTGTCATAGCATGACATAAGAAAAGCGAGATGAATGAGATTGTGCTATTTTGCCTTAAGCATAACTGCAACGAATTATTTAAAATGGTACAATACTGTTTGATAATGGTACAATAACGTTTGATAGAATTAGTAATTCTATTGTTTGTTTTATTTTATAAGCAAATTGTATGCAATTGCTATTTTAAGTTAACAAGTAATGTTTTTTCCTAGTGTGCGATCAAAAAGACTTGGTAAACTGAAGTGTTATCATAAAATAATATTTATTCCTTAGGCAACTTATTATCTCTATCTAATTGTACTAAATTCGAGTCCGGAATCACTTTTGTAATTTAATTCTATAATGTCATCTTATTTGATATTTCTTTCTCACATTGTGTAATTGATGTTAATTATATCAGAATACTAAAGGGGGATTAAGCGTGAGCTGGAACCCCCTCAAAATATATGCTATATATTTTTTATATGCTATTTCTTTTGTATTTGCTTCCGCAATAAAAAAGGGAAGGTGTGATTGGGAAACTCCTTCACCACCTTTCCTTATAATTATTTCTATAGTTCTCTTCACTAATGCAAAAAGGTAAAAGTACCACTCATCATCTAATATGAATAGCACAAATGGAATATGTCGGTCAGGACAACAGTTTCTAAAAAAACATCAAATGGCATTCAACCGGTGTATGAGGCATCCATTACGATAAACACAGGGTAATGGCTCCACAAAGTAATTCATATCGAAATTTCATTTTCTCACTCAAGAATGCCATTATACCTCTCTCACAAGCTGGCCATTATTAATGTTTGCAACAGCGATCTCGTACGCCAACATAACATGAATTCAAATGCGAAACGTTAAAAATGAAAAGGGAGCTTTACTCAGGTCCAAACTTTACCGCTGGATATAATTCCAAATGGTTTCAACATTAACCATCAACTTCATTATCTTCATTATCTCTTTTCAGGATAAAACAATTTCATTCCGTAGTAACTTCATCTGTGTGGAGACGTTTTATCCTGATAAATCATGAGAGATGTATTTCGATTCGTTGACATTAAGGAAGGAAATAAGAGCGCCAGTAATGCTGCTGCAATTATTATTATAAATTTACAAATCTCTCAGCACGATTACTGTTTCATAGAGGCAACAATATTCTGTGAATCTATGGCCCAGTTTTAAACTGTCCATCCTATCAATTACAAATCCCTTGTTAAATGTGGCGTAAGTGTTTCAAGAGGAAAGCTATTGTCTATTGTGAGCTTCATGAGTTTCCTTGATAGCCAAAAAGCAGGATAACAAATATTTTAGTTAAAATCCACCGAATAAAAATTCCAATTGGTTAACACAGATTTTATCAATAATCTAAAGTAGCATTGTTTTTTCTTAATACACAGACCTTTAAACTACCTGGAGAACTGATTGGGTAAATTTCATCTTATACCGACTGACGTGAGACATACGGAAGTCAGGATGGAGGAACACATTTTTCTCCACCTATGTTTTCTTAGACGAATCGGAAAACAAAAAGTGTTTCATATCTGCTTAGGTGATACCTAAAGTTTTGATTTCCCCTGCGAACAGACCCCGGGCGGCGGGATTTTACAAATATTTTGTGGCCTACATTCATTTACGACGACCAATTAAAGATCCCTTGTTAGAATGTGCCCAAAGGAATCTTATGGCATGAGTTTTATGGGATCTGTGAATCACGACTATTCTGAAATGCAAACAATACTATCTCACCTCTGACGATAATTTCGTACTACATTAAAAAAATAATTATTACACTAATATACTAATTAATATATTTTAAAAAATATCCGGTAAACTTTTTTACCGTGTAGGTAGGCCTATTACTTCAGGACTTGAAATAACAGTTATGATGCTGGAGTTTTGTGATTAAATTCCTGCTTCTTTACTGAAACAGTGAGATAAGGAATAAGCTGCTTTTTAACTACGACTCGTTCTGTAAGAGGACTAACAGAAAAATCACCTTCCAGCTTCTACGAAGGACAGGTCTATAATAAGGACGAAGCGGGAAGTCTTCTCAGTAACTAATTTGTGAGGGTGTGGTCGGCTCCATCTCCAAATTGGGCGAGAAATTGGTAGAGGTCCTAAAACTCCAAATTAAGCTTGCCTGGTGCTCCAAAAGCAAAAATAGGAGATATTTTACGAAACTAAAATACCTAGCACTGCCTATGCATGGGGGAAGGAGGTGATTTCTTCATTCAGGGTTACCAAAATAATACCAGACCTATACGCAATAATTTTCCGTATTAAATAACATCCTTCAACACCCTCAAAAAATCAAAATCCGATTATTTTCTCGAAATATAAACAATTTAACTTTAAGTTAACGATTCCTGTTTTTATTGATTGCTATTTCTTACTTCAGAACCATTAAAAAAGTTAATTGGAACGTACTAACTAATTAATCAATTTATTTACTTTTTATTAGTCTGAAAACAGCACTTCGACCTTTAAATCGCACTTTAAATAATGATATAACAATTTTAAAATTACATATACTCAATTCAGATAAAACTGTGATTAGCCTTTGAAGCTCACAGTCATTGTTAATGATAGTGGATTTGTAATCAATGTATAACACACTAAGTTCTAGTTTTACATATCAGATCACGAATGCAGTGAAAGAAGCAGATCAGATCAGAAGCAGATTAGATCAATGAGTTAACTAATTAGAATGGTCCGAATAGGTAGCGGGATAACATAAACGTTATAACCTGAAATGCCTGATATATAGTATGTTCACATAAACCAGAACCAGGGTTTATACTATGTCACAGAAATACGTAGTCGTGCACGTTGCGCCAAATTACCATCGAGGGATACAGGATCAAATCCCGGCCAAGGAGAATGATTTTTAAACTTAAACGCTGTTGCACAATAATTTGCATTAGCAGCTGACTCCCATAAAAGTTACTGATGCGTCATCTCCCACAGTTTCTTATAATTAGAATGAAATTTGGTAAACAAGGAAACCAGTTGATAACTCCTTAACAGGTCTAAGACATTGCCACTGACATAATTATAGTCGTATTTTATTCTTTGTTAATCAAAGTTAATAAAATAGTGAAAATGAGGCAATATAATGAGACCACAATATTTTATGATTAACTAATAATTTTATTACTACACACATTTAATGAATTAGTTTAACTCTGTTTTAAATTTCACTTACACCGATGATATAGTGTCAGCTTTTTGTTTAAACAGATCAAAAGAAAATTTTGAAAATAGCAAAATTAATCTACATCACCGAATCACTCATCAGTCGGCCCAATTAAGTGTATTTCTAAGCAATAAAATCATATCACTACAACAGATTAGAATAAAGATTCAAAATATAAACACCTAATTATTGAATTTTGTAAATGGAATGAAAAACAAAGGTTCCAATAAACAATATACCAGGAGGGCCATGCTAAGGACATCGGTTTATGAAGTCTCGAAAAATAACTCGACGGAAATAATGGAAAAAAAACAATCACGCCCAATTTTTCCGGAAAGCCCATTAGGCTGCACAATTGGGAAACAAAAGGAGAATGATGAACGGAACTGTTGCTCGGTAACGAGATATGCAGGATGGAGGTGGGATTTTGGAAGAAGAAAATTGGAATCCATGTGAAAATAAAGAAAGAATAAGAAAGGTTTGGAGAGAAAAGAAGAAAGAGCGGGATTGGGTCTTATTATGTGGGTTGAGCCCAGGGAGTAGAAACGAAACGGAAGCTACTGAGATACCAAAAAAAACAATTTGAAAGGGCCTGCAATAAGATGCTAGACATCCAATAGAGCTACAACGAGATAAAAATAAGTAGGCAATGAGAGAAAGAGAACCAAATGCAAATAAATACCACTCCTAAACCCGCAAGTCATGCAATCATTCATGAAATGCTGAATATCATTTCTCGAGAAATAAAGTTTCCAAATGATGCAGAAGGTCATTACTACGTCGAGGAAAGTGGAAGTGGAAAATAGGAGCGGAGAGAATGAGAGCACTTCAAAGGGTGCAGGAGTATTTTTTTAGTTTATCTGAAAAAAATGCTCGAGAGGTACATTTGAACACAAGGAGAGAAATTTAGTGACCCAAAGTGGTAGTAAAAATCCACTAAGACGGTGAAAGAACTTATGTTAAGACGTAAAAAGGGTTTTGTACCACTATATATACCCCACGTAAAGACTGTGAGATTATGGATCCCAAAATAAGACTTAGATGGAAAAGATATCCAGGGAGACAGGAATAAATGGAGCTGACGCAGAAATGCCTTGAATTTTCTAACTGCGATTATCAAGGAAAAATGTCCCCATGGGTTCTTTCACTGCTTCGGAGAATAAATTAAGAAAGTATAATCAATCCAGATCCAAATTTATCCAAAACCTAAAATTTACCTTTTTGGTGGTAACAATAGTGTAAAGGTAATGAAGCTAAACAACACTGAAAAGACACAAAAATAAATTACAGGATCTTCGATACAAATTTAATACTACGCCCAACTTTCTAGCTTTATGTACACCTTTTGGTAATAATTACTATCGCGAATTACATACGCACAAAATAAATAGAATAAACGTGAAAATTTTAAATGTATACATAAAAAATATTGTTATTTAGAGGCACAAATTGTTTGGCACACCTTGTATTAAAAAATAATGGTGAAAATGGTTGCGGGCCTACCTCTAAGAACCGTTCTTTGAACATTCAGATTATATAGTAATGAATTCATACTGTATTAGGCAATATATCTTCTGAAATAATTCCATATAATTCTTCAAATTATAATTTTAAGGTTAGTAATTATTAGAAATACCTTAAAGGATTTCTGTGTTAAGAATTAAAGGTTTAGAAATAATTTTATCTCAGTTTCTGGACCTGGCGTCTCTCAGCGCATGCCTGTCATGCAGTTATACGCATAGGCGGGCTGGTATTAAAGGAGATCTTGCGTATCAGAACAAATAAACTTCGTCAAAAACAGTGGCTACATTTCACTCAAATAAATTTTTTTATGTTGTAAAATTAGCTAACCCGATAAGTTTTAAACAGGCATATTCCGGATTTTGCCAACAGAGTTGTAATTGTTTACTTTTACTTCTGTCAACTATTACACGTTTAAGTGCAAAGACCATGAGCTATTTTTATAATATCTATAAACTAATAGCTGGGGTGAAATTAGGTGCTTCTCAAAATCTTCATCTTACATAGTTAATGTTCGAATATGTGCAGTTTTTTTGGACCAGAATGGCAGAAGGAGTAGCATTGATAAATAATTTGTCAAAATCTGTATTAGTTTTTTTTACGGTGGAAGAAATTAGTTTTGAATTCATATAATGTTTTTTCTATTACTTATACTGAATGTTGAAATAAAATATCTTCTAATTGAGTGATAATTGTAGTGGTGTAAAACAAGAGCAAAAAACATGTGTTCGTTAATGTGGAATAGTATTTTCCTATTATTTAGCTGCTCTGAATAGGCATTTCCGAATGTCCATTACAAGAAAATACATGGCTCATTAACCCATTGTTATTAGAAAACGTACAGAAATTGAATTAATGGTAAAGTATTATGCCTCATGCGAATGAATCGCGAAAAATAATTCGGACATAACACTAGCACTTTCCCAATCGGTAATAAATTTATTGCCAAACAGGTTTTGATCTAGTACATCAGCTTCAGATCAGTCAGTTTACATGGATCCCTGTCTATTAGGTCATCAATAGAAATTGATTTTTCTAGAGCTTTAATATTTATCATCAAAATGTAAATTTACTGTTAAATGTCATTTGAAAAATGTAAAAATTGGTGATATGTATTATTAAAGCAAAAATTGTTATTTATTACAACATGGATGGTTCTCAATAATTAATGCTTTTGGGTTTTGCACCAGTAAAACCGGAAATTGAATTAAATTAAAAGGAAACGTATTTTACCGAACTCGTGTCATACATAAACCCTGCAATGGATTACACATTTTTAATATTGACATTTCACAAGACTTTTTTACAAATCCAAGTATCATGAAACTTCCTGTCTCATGAAAAGTCTCATGAAAAAAGATATGTGTAGCATGAGAATTCCAAAAAAATAAAATAAAAATTCCTAAGCAAAGCGGAGGACACGTACACTTTCTACATATCGTATATGATTTTTTCTGATTTCAAATAAGACTAGTAAAGTTCATTACTAGAACAAAATAAATTTGATTCTCTAATAATCAAATAAAATGAGGAAATCACGAGAGTGTTTCCATTTTGGTGGCATAATTATTACTTTAATATTCCTTATCATGGGAAATTACTTAAACATATCGCAAGATGAATGACAAACTTTTACTTAAGGTGGTACTGTTATGCATTTACAATTGAAACTAGATCCAATAGAGCTCCAATTGTTTGATCATATCTCAAACATTCTTGGAAAATTAATATAAAATTCCTTTTCAACAGAAAAAACTCTTTAGAATTGCCAAAAGAAAAAGTTATCACTTATATTTTAGCCCTTGTAGGCTGTATCTAAGGAAATACATGCCTCAAATTTATAAACTACCATCATTCAGGACGAAGAGCTGGTGAATTTATCATTTCATATCCATGAATTAATGCATTATATTATTCCTTAATCTATGTTTTTAATGCTCACAACGTTAATGCAATTTAAAACCATAGACATCATATTTCTAATACCTTACTTATTTTGGTGTTAAAAATCATTATTAATTTACTCATTAAAATTAAAACAAGTTATTAAGATCAATAGCACCAAAGGGTATAAACCTAGGGTACAACAAAAAAGAAATTATACTTTGATAATATATTAGGTAATGTAACGCTTAAGGTAGGTTTTTAAATGAACAACTCTATCAAATAAATATTTTGTAACTCCAAACAAAACCCAATCTAGCAACCTACTCTACATCAGGTCTCTCTCAATCTCTGTGTAATCCTTCCTCCCTTCATCCCATCCAACATACCTATCCTGTTCCTGCCCTTTCGTCGTTTGCCTAACATTCTCCCCTCTATTACCTTCTTCAACAACCCACTGCCGCTCAATACGCCTTTCATCAATTTTTCCTGCCTCCACATGATTCCTCCCAACAAACCCTTCTCTTCGCCCCCCATACGTAGCCCTCCATTCCTCATTTGTTTTTCTTTCGGTCCAGTTTCTTTTCTCCTGCTTCAGCAACCACGTTTCCGCGCCGTACTTAACAACGCTCCATATCAAACATTTTATAAGTCTTTTCTTAACATCCCTACTCAACGTCCCCGTCATCTACTCCCTCCTCCTTGAGAAAGCATCCCTGCCTAGCGCAATTCTTCTCCTAATGTCCCTACTATTTTAACCGTGTTGATCCAAAACACTTCCGAGATAGGTAAATTGTTCTACCCGCTCTATTTTTCCCCCGCCTATTTTAATATTTAGCTAAGCCTTTTTCTTTCTGGAAAATCGCATAACCTTTGTTTTATTAATATTGATTCTCATCCCATATCTATCGCACTGAACCTCCAATTCACTCATCAATGTTTGCAACTCCCTGGCTGACTGAGCAACTAATGCTTGAAATTTACATTAACTACTTTAATCATTCTTTCCTGGGTTCTCATCCATAGAAGTACTCCAAGAGTATTTAGAAAACGGGAGTAAATTTGGTGGATATGTTAGCCTGAATCTGCATTAAAAACTTTATTACTTGTCGCAAATCATCCTAAAGATTATGCAATTACACAGTACAAGTGGCTATGGGGTTGTCCACATTCCAGGATACCAGGATAGAATCTCCCTCTTTCATGTTGAGGTATTAGACAATCCAAAATAGCAATGCTTGAAACCCTTTGGCTGACTAAGCAATTAATGCTTGGTCATCAGCGAACCTAACCGATTTTACGAATTCCCCTCCGACTTTCATTCCTACCTCCAGCTCTTCCCATGCCTCTTTAATCATTTCCTCCACATATACGTTGAACAACACCGGTGACAATGGGTAGCCCTGCCTTACACCTCTTCCTAACACTGCCCATCCGGACTCTCCGTTCCCCATTCACACCTGAGCCGTCTGAGACATGTACAGGTTGCGGATCAGTCTCCTGTCCCTCCAATCCATTCCTATTTTCTGCAATACACGCATTAATTTTTCCCAATTCACTCTATCAAACGCTTTTTCTAAATCTACAAAACAGGCAAAAACGTCCTGATTGTATTCTACTATATATTCCTCTCGATTAGTGATCTCATTACTTCAATGGCATCACGCGTACCTCTTCCCTTCCTAAACCCAAACTGATCATCCCCTAAGTAATCATTTGCCTTACTCTCTATCCTTTTGTTGATGATCCTGAGAATAACTTTAGCTGCGTGGGATATCAAACTTATTGTTCTGTAATCCTCACATGACGAAGCCTTTACCTATTTCGGAATAGGAACTAACACTGATTTCACAAAATATTCCGGCCAGATTCCTTCCTCTTCTTCCCACATTTTCCTAAACATTTCAACAGTTCCACAGAAATGGTGTCTACCCCCACGGCCTTATTTGGTTTCATCTCCCTTAATGTCCTTTCTATTTCATCGTCGAGTATGACTGGACCCAAGCTATCTTCTTCGATGTCATGTTCCTTTTGTATGCCTAACCTTATTGGCATAAGTTCTCTACCATATAGTGTTTCTATATATTCCTTCCATCTCTCTTGGATTTTTTCAAAGTCAACTATTATCTTACCCCACTTATCTTTAATAATATATATTATAAATATCCTGTTCGTATATCACAATGAAATATAACGCTTAACAAATAAAACCGTAGAATTAGCATAACTAAGGACAGGAATTCCAAGAAACATAAGGGACAAAAATTCAAAAGATTAAGATGAAACACAAACGTGCAGGAAGGCCAATTAAGAAGCGCGCGAAGCAAAAGGGATTAAAGACCTTGAAGAGATCAGCAAATTAGAAAATGGAGACATAATTGCTTACATTGGGTCGAAACGTACATAAACTCATGACATTTTTAATGGAGACGTATCATGTCAGTTCCATTCAACAATAAATCAATTCGAAAAGGTTATTTCAATTTTGAATTTAAAATGTTTTCAATTAGCATCTTTTACACCCTAAGACTAAAGTTAATTACGAATTTAAACCAACTTTTTAAATTTCATATAAAAGAAAAGATAACACATTATACAGTGTTCAAACGCCTTACGCATTCGATAGTACTTATAAATGAACTCTGATTTGGTGTAAAAATTGCTACAATTTCAGAGAGTAAAAATCATTCGCCTATGATTTTTACTCTTTGAAATGGTTGAAATGAAATACATGTTAGCGAATGACTCCGCAAAACGTTACTGTTGCGGCATCTCCCGCAGTTTCTTGAAATTTGGTGTAAAAACGCCAATTTTCTTTTTAAATTTCAAAAATGTATCACGAAAGCCGCACGCACAGCGTGGCGTTCCTGCCGAGGATAGCCGAGGCAATGCGCCAGACTTCCATCTCTCGGTGCTTTTCTGAACTACATTGAGGAAGTCATCGCAGTCCTTGGTAGATGTCGACATTCAGCGGCAATTTTCTACGATATGGATCGCACTCGCATGCATTAAAAAATAATCCAGAACTTTTCCTGTTAACGCTGTAATTCGTAAACCTTACATATACATTTAACAACATCTTTTCCATACTTTTGTGAATTCCATATTTGCTGTTTGAGTTTAGGCGGTGGAGGAAAGATTCTACAGATTTCTTTGCCTAATATTGAATTTAGAAACGGCGATTTACAAATACAATTTCTTCTACGAATAATAATATAACTTCTGATTTATTGACAAATTTAAATTATACCTTTGGTGTCACCCTCGCCCTCATTAGTAATTCATTATTTGCTTATGACATTCATTCTCATCCGCTGACCTTTAAAGTTGAGAACCAATTACGATTATGAACCAAACCAATACTGTCAAGTTGCTCTTCAATAAGCCTTTTTGGAAGTAAATTTTTATTATTAAAATCATTTATTTAAAATTAATAAATAGTTTCGATTTTTTCCCTAAAGTTGTTTCCTATTCGATTTTTAACGGAATGATTTCTAATGCTAAAAAATAAGACAGTCATTAACTTACTCATAATGGAAGTCTATTGCAGGAGCATTCTACCAAAAGACTTCGGGTTTTAATACTGGCGGAGGTAGGATTGTAGTGGTATTCCGATCCCGCATTGGATGCCATTTAGAAAGCACTTTTAGGAGAGATACCGTGTGTCGGGTAGGGTGATAAATTGTGGACCCCTTGGCGCCTTTCGTTAAGAGTAGGCTGCTGGCAGACTAGGGTTTCCCTGCGCCTATATTTTCACCATTTTCTGAAAATCCTACCTCTACTAAATTACCCTCCTAGGGTCTACTAATGATGCATTGACCATTGGTCGCCTTCCCTGGGACCTATTACAACTACCACTTTTCTGTTCTAACTGGTATTAAAAATTTGCCGATTCAAGATAAAAACTTCATTGCGACTCTTGGGTACAGCTAATTTGTACAATCGCTAATTTTGTTCACTGAGTGAACTTCTCACCATAAGTGCATTAAAATGCGCAAGAATATGTGCAATGAATACATGTACATTTCATCGCTTACGTATCGACTACTCTGAGGAGTAGTGTATTACGAAGAATCTAATTTACATTAGAGTAATTTGCTAGAAACAACGTAAGCGCTCCAATAATTATCAGTATGTTTAGTGCTTAATTTCCATTCATTTGAATATAAAAATCACATCAGGAGAGAAAACAGACAAAAGAGTTAGAAATTTAAGTTTTGTTTGCATCATCTTCATTATGATTTGAGATAGTGTATCGAATTCATTGCAGACCCACATAAACACAAATTTATAAATAATGACACCGTTACGAAGAAATATGAAATCGATAATTTCCGTCTCATTCTTACAATTAATGTCAAGATTAACATTTAAATTGATACGTACATTGAGAAAAATCATGATCACGGTTATTATATGAGAAATGAAATTGTAAATGTTCACTGTTTAAGGGCATTCCTCATTTAACGCTCTTTTTGCCGCCCCAGCTAAGGGGCCTATAACCTTTCTTTCACCTTTAACCAAATTATTTTCCAATTAATTTTCAATTTAGAGAGGCGAATCCTTTACATGCCAGAAATTTTAGACCAAAAACAATTTGCAAGAGATTACAGCCTTCCTTGAAAATATTCATGGATTGGATATTAGATCGGACGGAAATGGCGATACAGGTATGGTGAGAGGCATTATTAAGATGCCACTCCACAGTCTAAAGATCATTTAACACACTTTTAGTTAACTCTTTAACGCGTTCCTTCGGCTTATGTAGCAGGTGGTGGAGGAAAAATCTCCCTCAGTAAAAGGACGAAGCCTCCGAGAGCTAAATTTTCATAGGCAACGTTAACATGAATATGACTCAATTTAGTCCCTATAGGGTCTCCTTTTAACATATTTAGTAAACAAATTTGATGAATTTATAGCCTATATTTAAGATTTTTCACCTTATAATGTTAACCTGTAAATTTTGTCAACATCGAAGTTCATATGAATGGATAATATTTGTTTATCCAACATAAGTAATATTCTCCACTTTTGACCAATTAAAATTTATTTGCAACGAGAAAGAAAAAATATCTGAGGTTTTCAATCATACGTGGGGACAATTCACGTACCACTCCAGAGTATTAAGGACTCAAAAACGTTCTCCCTCCATTACTAGTGTTATTTCGCAGACATGATTGAAATATGCATCTATGCCGAATACGTAGAATTTTTTTACCTTAATATCGAGCACTTTTCACAAATTAAAATGATATCACGGAATAAGCAGAAATCTTTATTTTTTAAAAGTTTATTTCATAAGGAATTTCAGAGACGTGTAAGTTTTAAATAGGTCGGTTTCCGTAATTATTATTATTACAGGTAGTTAATGTCTCAAGTGAAGACAGGCCTATTACGACAACTTTCAATTTACTACCACATCCATGAGATCAATTATTTTTAATGTAGATCTGCCAACTGAATGGCCCTCCGTATGGGACATACAGGATGCTTTCCGAAAGAAATGCAATTGAATTTCACGGGCCACTCCTATTAAGATAGAATAAACCACTTGGAGTAGGTGAGGAGCTATTAAGCTTTGCCTCAAAAGCTTAGCGTCTGGCCTCAGTGCTCTCCAAGCTGTGAAAGCGGAAGGACGTCAGCCATTGTAAACCTCTCCGTAACTTCGGAACCCACCCTGTATATTTACATGATCGGAAAGTAGTTTCAAGTGTTGGAAGGAGTTATTTCTTTAAAACCTTTACACGAGGTAGCTGAACTTTTAGTAATTCAACACCCTAAAGATATTTAAATCTATGATAAATGTTTAATAATAAAAACAATTATACTACGTACTTCTTTCGTAGCACTGTATTTTTTTTATTTTGCTTAATCGTGAATTTCGATTTATTAACTTCAATTGGCCGAAAAAATATTGATTCTCTTTTTTGAAAAACTTTCTCAGAATGGATAAGGGAAAAATTTGTAATTTTATACCAACATTTTGGAGAGCTTCATTGAAGAAGTAACCTAAAAAATTTGAGTGTTTTATTTAGCTTTTATAGATAAGTATTCCTATTAATTTTTATAAAAGGATACGCGACTGCAGAAAATATAAGAGTACCTCACAGCAGAAAAGCTTGTTATTGTCTATAAAATTGCATGGCCAATCGAAATGCGATTCAGTCCTGATCACGGCAGGAATTTTTAGATGATCCAATTGAATTTTGTTATTTATTTTTTTGTTACATAAGTACAAAAATACTAATTTTCAATACTAATTGCAGTTTAAAGTTCAAATAAGTGCACAAATACATTTTATAGTATACATAATATATTTACAGTGACTGATGGAATTTTATGTCACAACGGAGATGAGGACGCGAAATCGAGTGTGTACGAGCATGGAGAATGTAAGAATGATAAAGAAATGGACAGAGGCAAAATATACGTATATGCCAGCACTCATGTCGTTAAGGGTCGTGGGAAGAGGGAAATGTAGTATACAGATAAGGCGAACTGGTGCGTGGGAGAAAGAGATATGACACGTAGTCTCATAAGCGAGGGAGACGAGATTTAGAGGGGTGGAAATGGGAAAAGAGGAAATGGGTCAAGAAGAATGACGATAAGAGAAGTAGGAGGAGTTGAAAAGAGAGTGGAGATAAGGGAGAAATGAGGGAAAGATAGGAATTGAAAAAGGAGCGGTAGAGTGAATTAGAGAATTAGTGATAGAAACAGAAAACGAGAAATGATGTGTTGCAGAAACTTATTAAGCGGGAAACCAGCTGACTCTTGAGTGCTCTTAGGATAGAATATCTTTTACCATTAAAACAGCAGCAGATTGAGGATGGACACTTGTGCATAGTCTTGAGTCAACATGAATAATGCACCTCCGAGGAGCAGCTTCTAAACCGAGGCGTGCCGAAGGTAAACTAAGCCAGCACTAGAGTTTGGTAAACGAAAAGAAATGATGAATTAATGTGTGATTTAATTACACCGACAAATCGTTTTCTGACAGGAGCAAATTGCAGGTTAAATTGGCAATTATAACTATTCCATCAATCAAGTGGTGAAAACTCAAACTGACAAGTGAAACAATCACAAGCAACATATGGTAATAGTAAGCGTGCGATGAAATACTGTAGCACTCCATGACATGAGAAATAATATTCGTTTAAAATTTCAGGCAATAAAATTGTACATTTTTTCTTTTATTCCTTCGGTCTGGAAATGTTTCAAATGAATAATATGACCGAGAAATTAATTAGAATTTATCTATAATTTAAATCTCAGCACTTATACTTTTGTTTGTCTCTAACATCGCTGAGGAATAGTGTTGACTGAACGTGAGCGTAAAAAAGATGAAATGGAGAGGTAAAACGCCTGCGGGTGGTGAACAAGGGAGTAGATATAAACAGAAGGTGGAATACAGAAAATAGACACAGAGATGAAGTTAATGAAAGAGGCGTGAAGTACAGAGTAGGTAGAACACGTCGTACGATGAAAGAGAATTGAGTGAAAGTCAAAAGAATAAAAAGAAGACTGAGGACTGACTAAAAAATCAAGATTGAGGAGGTAGGAAGTCAAGGCAGGGATATAACACGATGAGAATTAGAAAGAGTTTGGAAGTAAATTCATTCCCAAAGAAAATAGGCAAACTAGAAAGAGAACAGCACAAGAATGGTCATAAATAGTACGTAATTATAGGACTAATGAATACGAAGGTAGCAAAATCGGAAGTGCCGAATATCAAAAACCCTTAGCCAAAGGGGATTGTAGCTGAAATAGGGAACTTTTAGGCTGAGTATTTCAAAACTCCTTATTCCTTAGTACATTCAAACTAAAGAATATGAATGCTAACTAGTTTCCCAACTAGCTAACGTTTTCCTTCTACAGACATTTCCCTTTGGAAGTAACGCAAGATTAAAAAAGCTAATGTTTATTTTATTTATTTTTACGTCGCTAACACGCTATACATTTTTATTTATAGCGTAAACATGTGTTTTTACTATCAATATCCAATCAAATAGCTCTTTAAATTTCTATAGACATGTGAATTCCATGCAAGTCATAAGAGTTATGATATTCTGAGATGAACTCATGAGCTACAAACTCACTTCAATAGTTCCTAATTAGAGTGGATAAAATAGTGACCTTAGTGTAACGAGCTCAAAACTGTTATTACTGTTAAAAAAAGATGCACGCATAAAAAATGGCTATTTCAAATGAAATAAAAATAACCATGCACAAATATTTCAATAGTATTTCACTAACAATTCAAAGGACGGTTTGCCACGAACCATAGTTGCCAGTTAGAGTAGAGTGGGTGTTAATTCTTAAAGGAGTCCTTGAAGAAAAACAGAAAAATGTCTACACCACGATTGAGAGACTATTTTCTTAACGCTGTAATGATAAATTTCTATTTTAACGGCAAAACAGATTAAGGTTAAGTAGCAATAAATCAACTGGAGGTAATATATGAACAATTGAAAAAATGACGCATAGTTATATGTATATAAATGTCTCGAAGATGTGGAAATGCTCACGAGAGCAATATAACATTTGGACGGCACAATAGAACACAGAATAAAGTAGATAACACGTAAAACAGCACTCACATTGTAGATTGTTTAAGGTTTCGGCCTACTCCGAGGCCTTCTTCAGGTCATTCTGGAAGACCTCCAGTAGGCCGAAAGCTTAAACAATCTACAATGTGAGTGTTCTTTTACGTGTTATCTACTTTATTCTGTATTCTATTGTACCGTCCAAATTTTATATATATATATATATATAAAACATTCCAACAATAGAAGAGGTAATTGAAAGTATTGGAAGACAGAGGAATGACGAATGATGCAGCACCAGGAGACGAAGGTATAACATCTGAATTGATTAAAAATGGAGGTCAAGATTTAAATAGAGCATTATATTAGCTGATTTGTAGTATTTGGAAGTTGGAAGAGTTCCCAGAAGACTGGAAGACAGGTTTGATTTGTCCAATATATAAAAAAGGTGACAAATATGATTACAAAAACTATAGGGGCATTACATTACTGAATGTAGCACATAAAATTTTCACCAGTCTTCTCCTGAAACGCATACGCACCTGTGCTGAAGACATATTGGAAGAATATCAGTGTGGCTTTAGAACTGGTAGAAGTTCCATTGATCAGATATTCTCGGTAAGACAAACAATGGAGAAATGCTATGAATATAATGTTGACTTGCATATACTCTTCATTGACTTCAAACAAGCCTTCGACAGCGTGAACAGGAAAGAGATGATACGTGTGTTGAGAGATTATGATATTCCAAGGAAACTGATTAGACTGGTTCAATTGATATTGCATGAATCACAATGTAAAGCCTTTATTAGGGATAGAGCAAGTCGAGCATTTAAGATGACCTCGGAGGTATGACAAGGAGATGCTCTCTCAGCCACGTTATTCAACCTGGCCTTACATAATGCAATGAAAGAATTGAAACTAAGAGGGACCATAGTGCATAAACCCCAGCAAGGATTCGCATATGCAGATGATGTAGCACTAATTGCACGAAATGTGAATGACCTAAAAGAAATGTTTACCATTTTAGAAAACACTGGTAAAGAAGTGGGACTGAAGGTTAGTGAAGAGAAGATCAAATACTTGAAAATCTCAGCTCACAAGCGGCACCAACAAAACATAATAATTGGGAATTATGAGTTTGAGGGTGTCAAGGAATTTACCTATCTAGGAGTAAGACTTAACAATGAAAATAAGATATCCACGGAGATCAACCAAAGGGTAATGGAAGGTAACAGGGCATACTTTGCAAATGTAACAATCCTCAAATCAATGTTACTATCAAGGAACACAAAAATGAAGATCTATAAAACGCTTATTAGACCCGTGGTAACGTATGGAGCTGAAACATGGACATTAACAAGTCAGGATGAGGAAACACTTAGAAAATTCGAAAGAAAAATGTTAAGGAGAATCAATGGCCCAATTAGAGAAGGAGAGAGATGGAGAATTAGAATGAACATGGAGAAAAATGAATTAGTAGAAGGGAAGGACATAGTTAGATTTGCCAAGTTACTGCGGCTGGCGTGGTTGGGGCATGTAGAAAGGATGGAAAATGACAGAATGCCTAAACTGATACTTAATAGCAAGATGGAAGGAGTTAGAAGAAGAGGTAGACCAAGGAAAAGGTGGCTACAGGATGTGGAGGATGACTTGAAGGCAATGGGAGTTACAAGATGGAAGGAAAAAGCAAGAATATGAACTGAATGGAGGCATATCGTGGAGGAAGCCAAGGCCCACGCCGGGCTGTAGAGCTGTAGATGATGATGATATATATGTTTATATATATATATATATATATATATATATATATATATATATATATATACATATATTTATAAAATAAGTTTATTTTGATAAGACTTATTTTTTAATAAGTGAATATACGAGTATCGTAGTATCCTATAGTATATATAATGCGTACACGACTTAATCAGTTTCGCCTGCTCAACAGGGAACCTTTGAAAAAAGCATGATTAATTGAAGAGGTTTGACGAAAATATTGAAGAAACTGTTAATTAATAATTCAAGTGAACCCTGAAAATAATTTGAAGGGAAATTTGAAAAGAAATTTAAATATTTTCCATCCGTTAAGACTGAACGTAAGTAACGATTACTTGTAACTACGAACACAATCTTCATCAAAATCTCGTTTACCAAAGCGCGAAAGTTGAACCATCTCAATTATG
The DNA here is from genome assembly GCA_037158775.1 of Hetaerina titia. Taxonomy (NCBI): domain Eukaryota; kingdom Metazoa; phylum Arthropoda; class Insecta; order Odonata; family Calopterygidae; genus Hetaerina; species Hetaerina titia. The sequence continues at coordinate 31,718,004 of CM073768.1, read as the reverse complement.
TATGCAGCACAAAAAATTACATAAATAAAAACATAGCATCGTTTGCTTCAATTTCGTTGAAATCTATTATTTAAGAGTGTTGTGGATAATGAAAAAATACTGTAACCTCTTCTTTCTTAAGATCCTTTATATTCGACAGACTTGATATATTTCATGAAAAAGATAGCATGTACTCCGGAATGCATCAAGCGCTCAGGATTAGGCAAATATCTTCTTTCATTTTCGGGTGCTAAGCAGATTTTCCGAATCAACAATAATCTTATCGCCCTGCTCTACACCTTCCTGCTTTTTAAATTCAATGACATTACATGAATGATGATTGTAAGTATAATCTCATTCAAATAAAGTGTATTTTATTAATTTAAAGTCGACATCGGTTTAATTTGCATGAAAAGAAAGGAAATTATGATTTTTAAGTATCTGAGTACTATAATTTTCCATCCAATTCATTATTTTAATAGTCTCAGCTCATTGCCATTGAAAATCATCCGTACTCTACTACACCATACATTAAGATGTAAAGACAACCAAAGAGTAATTGAAGAAAAATTGGGAGGATAATGGGCTATAGATCCTAATTTTTAACATCATTTATAGCCCTTATTGGAGGTAAATAACGATTAGCCCCAGCTTATGACTAGGGTTAAAACAGAATAAAAATTAATACCCCAATTAAATTAATGTAAATTGTTTTTCAAATACATAGACTTATAGCCCTTCTATGTCAATCTTACATGCAACATATTGTGGTTAGCACCTCCTGAAACAGATTCCCCAGGTACTCACTCGTGCCTTTTAGTGTTACATGCCACATTACCTGATTACCTGAGGGACCTGATGTAGATTAGGTTGCTGGATTGGGTTTTGTTTGGAGTTACAAAATGTTTATTTGATAGTTGTGTTCATCCAAAAACCTACCTTAACCGGGAGATTTCCTAATAATAATACGTAGAATAAAGTCCATACAAAGTCTTGCAGACAGATTACACACACATAATGAACCTGTTATTAACGTTAGAAAATACATACTCCCAAAGCGGAAACATAAGGACCCCTGAGAACCTTTCACACTCTGTGTCAAGCATAAACTGGCGAGTCCAGGCGCCTTACAGTTCAGACACATAAGGAAAACCTAAAGGGCTGAGAAAAGTACGCTGGATCAGAGGTGGGGGAAGCAAAAATCATAAGGTGATCCAGAAAAAAAGAGAGCTGAAATCGGTACAGTACAGTTTTCGGTAACAAATCGGTACACTTACAGTTTTACAGTACAGTTTTTGATTGGTATCTGAAGGCAATTTTAAGGGATGAATGAATTCTACACTTAATCATAAAGGTTGTTGTACATTATTTATTGACTTGAATCCAATTCTACACGCAGGTTATTCTTGAATCAAATTTGGCTAGAAATGTGATCCGTATAGCATGGTAGCTATCATTAAAGTTGTGGTTATATATCACAATTTAGTAGGAATACTGCCTTATCTTTTATTTTTTATTCAAACCGATACTTGTAATTTAATAGATACGGAAAACCTTGTATTTTTCATAATGTGGATCAAGGGAGCTAACGAATTCAATATTAAGGTTATAAAATGGGTAAATTAATTATATAAATCACGAATATATAGCATTCAAATGACCCGCTCTACAGTCATAAAATTCCCGTAAACGCTTGCGAGTATCTTCCCAAATCTTCAGCAAGATTTTAAATTTATAAAAATTCTCTCATTCCGACGGTAAATATATTGTCTTATCAAAATCCTACAAACACGCCTGCAAAGTTAAATGTCTCCTCCAAAAGATGAGAAAGTTTCGTGGGTTATTCCAGCTAGCATCTCCAAAAACTCTCCTTAAATTCCCAAAAACTTGTGAAGACATCTTTTGTTCACTTTATGAGAAAATAGTAAATTAGGAATCAGCAAAAAAAATAAAATTAGAGGGGTTAGAAAATTCGGGTCAAGAATCGGCATTGAAAAGGATTACCATGGAATACAAGGGAAAGTTTGGGGTTTTGTAGTTGAAAGAAGTTGAAGGAGCGGTGGAAGGAATGGGAAAGGGTTGGGGCATTTGCTGCAGAAGACAGAAGCTAACTCGCGGAGGGGATTGGTCGGTTGGCTCGGAGAGGGGAGCGGATTGCGGAAAAGGAAAAAAACGACGATGGGGAGGATTGGGGAGAGGGAAAAACTGGAAAAAATCCTGAAGGAAAAGTGCGAGGGAGCAGCATGAGTCTTGAGAGGAAGGTGGAACGGGAAGAGTGGTGAAACAAAAGTGGGGAGCGAATTTGGGAGAAGAATAGGGAAGGTGGGAGTGTGGGGAGGAGAGTCGCAGGTTTGCGCTGGGCTGCGATGGAAGAGAAAATGGATGAGTGAGGGTTTAGAGCGACGGACGAGCGAGTGCGAGGCGCGTGATGGGGGTTTACGGAGGTGGATGGGAAGGAGGGGCGTGGATGGATAAGTAGTGGGCGGAAGAAGCTAGGGGGGGGTATGCCAGGGGATTAACACGGATGAGGGAAGGGGAGAGTGGGAGGGCGGGAGGAGAGAATGGAAGAGAAAGACGATTTTGAACGGCGGGGAAGGGATTAGCGGGAGCGAAGGAAGCGGGCCTGCGGGAAAAGGGAAAGCGATGCGATCCCTGAGGACAGGAGTTTCTGGAGCGTATGAGAAAGTGATGATAGAAGGAATAGAGGAAAACGGGATGACGGAGAAATGGAGGAGGTTAGAGAAAACGTAGTGGAATGGAGGGAAAGGCGAAAAGGTAAGTAGAGAAAGGAAAGGAAGTTTCTGGAGCGTATGAGAAAGTGATGATAGAAGGAATAGAGGAAAACGGGATGACGGAGAAATGGAGGAGGTTAGAGAAAACGTAGTGGAATGGAGGGAAAGGCGAAAAGGTAAGTAGAGAAAGGAAAGGCGAGGGTCGCTTTCCATTTAGGGAATTAGAATGGGGAAAGCTGGGAGGGGGATGGGGGAAACGAAAGGAAAATGGCGGAAGATAGAATTGAAAGCAAGGGAGAGTGGGTATTATGTGCAAACGATTGGAACTTAAGTCGCAGAATGCCGTGGAAAGAACTGTGTATAGCTTTAAAAGAAGAAAGGCGTTCTGAATATCTGATCGAGGATTAGCTGAAGAACTTGCGGTGAGAAATATTCCCTTGTTAAAGTGGAATAGAGCAGAAGAGGGAAAGCAGGCAATAAAAGATGCAAAGCAAGGAGAAAGAAACATTTTCACATTAAATACCAACTACGAGTTAGCATGAAGCAGTGTGACGGGGGACACTAGATGCCTAGCTCACATCTAGCTGCGAGCCAGGTCTAAATGCAAGTGAATGTGAAGGATTTAGAGAAGCAATCGCAGATGGAAATAACTTTAGCAATTAACGAGACATAATTTTGGGCTTAACTCGGATATTTGCGACTGTAAATTGCGAAACTGAATGAAGATTACATTAAAACTAGCGAACTGGATTCTATTTAATTTTTCCAGAGTAGTCTAATATATCGATATACTTAAGACCGGGTAAGGCAGCTACCCTAAGTAGCTCGGGCTTCTCCCGAAATAATTACCAAAAAAAAAGAGAAGAATAGCATTGATTCGTCTCTCTAAACAGGACGTTTCCCCTCATTCGTCTGATTTCAGAACCCATTTCCTTACATGATTAAAGACTTTATTTCAGCCCCGATTTTTTACACCACTTCAAAGTATTGTGCAAATTTCGTGGCAATAACGCCTCCTCCCCAATCTGCTGGGTTTATTTAGGAAAGAGACTTACGATAAAGCCTTTCACCATGGGGAAGGCGATTGGTTCACGCAAACAAATATTATCAAGAATTAATTGAATGGAATAGTCAAATATCGCCCTTACTAAAATAAATTGAAAATCGAGTATAGCAGCTTTAAGGTCTGGCTTACTGGCTTACCGCATTGCATAGCTCATTCATGGATTAATAGCGACATTGATTGTACGGTGCTAAAATATTAATGCATACTGGAAAATTGTTTTATTAGTACGATAAGTAGATTGGCGTAAATCAGGACTCTTGCATGGAAACATCCTTACTTTTGAAATAATGGAACCACGGTTTAGATGTAGAACAAAGCAAATAAAAGATATTAAGAAAATGCCGTAGATTTCTTGGCGAATAAATGACATACAGGTGAACACTCTACACCCTCAGCTGTCGGAACAACAGCGGTTCTAACGGACTATATCGGTGAAAACAAAATACACTTCGGAAAAATACTGCACATGATATGAATTTTTCATTGCAATCAAGTTAAGTGCAGCGCTCGTTTGTAATCATCGGTTCCTGAGGACTTTGGACACACAATTTCACCTGATCTGCGTGATTTTTTCAGTTATTTTCCAGGAAGCTGCAGATGGCAATTGATGCTGTTGTAAAGGGTGCGGCAACATAACTTCCTTTTTGAAAGCGCTTTGCGTTTGAAAAAAGTAAGTTATGTTGCCGCACCTTATGTTTAACGCGTTTTGAGTCGTAGTACCAAGTCAGTTGTACTTTCTTCTATAGAAATGGCAATAAAATTTACTATCGTAGCTAATTTTTTTGTAAAAAATTCACGTGCTACACATACGTATCCATTTTTCAACATTTACAAACAAATGTAATAAAGATAGGAATGTGATTAGATACAAAAGTAACCAAAAGATAAAAAAAAATCAAACGGACGATTCTGTGATATGAACTGACGAGAGAGAAAAAATACATGATAAAATGAATATTAAACGCCATGGTGATAAGGTAGTGTACGATAAAAAATATGCGTATGCGTTAGAGAAAAAAGAGAAAAACTTTAAATATGAGAGCTTTAACCCGAGCGTGTTTTCGGTTCAAATTGTGAGAGGGAGAGATGTGGTAAATGGAAGAGGAAGGGAATTACGGGGACCGATTTGAGCGTTAAAAAGAGGAGAGGGTATGGCAGGAGACCGCAGGGAATACAGTTATGGAGGTAAAGGTCTGGCAAGGATTGGAGGGAACAAACGACAATTTTGCTATCTGGCGGTGTGTCATAAATGCCGGTTTGCTACCTAGCCAAAATACTTCTTATTTACCCTACTCCTAAATTTCATCCGGGCTACTAGACCGGCGCTACAATTTAAAACATCTTTGAAGAATGGAGCATTTTGAGCGCTCATTTTTGGAATAATGAGCACCATTAGCTAAAATTATGTTCAGGTACTTACCCACAAAGGTGAATTAGAGCCAGTTCTTAACCGTTTGAGTCATCTACCGACATTAAAGCAGCTTTTAGATCCATTTTCTTCTAGCAGATAAAAGAGTTTAAAGAGGACCAACTGGAATGAACGAAAATATGGCAGTTGAGGTACAACTGAGGGTATGGCAGTTATGGTACAACTTATACGATACTTCTCTTTTAAATAAATATAATGGAAAGAATGTGTACGAGGTTCTTTTTGCATAATGTTAAATTAACCCAAAAATAAAACTACCAATAAGTTACAGAGCCAATAACGGATCTATAGATTCCAATACCTACTCCTTCTTCTGTTGATTCCTATATCAGCATGTTTTTTAATAATTATCATTTAAATTATAGTTAATATTCTTATAAATAGATACAATAATTTTCATGCATTTACTGCTATGAAGGGCGAAGTTGTCGAGTTGATGCAGCGATCTAGTCTCTAAAAATTTAAACTCTCTATGTTTTGACAGTTGCCTTTCCTTTGACATTTGTTTATTATTTTGAGGGACCTTATAACCCTCAAAAAGCTTCGGTCTGCTCCCTAATTTCAATAATTTATTTCCCAGCATGATATATTTCCCAATGTGATTTCTGTCATTATAATTCCCATTACAATTATCACAAATAATGAGTGCCATAATAAAAGGCTCAGAGTCTGGTTAGAATTTGCGTATCTTTGACAAGAAACAGAGTTTTTCTCTTCTTTCTCCCTTCAGCCTTTTAGCCTGATCTTAGTTTCACTATTTACATGTTGTCTTCTCATCTTTTCATCGGCCTTCCAACACATATTTTTCTTCATATCTCATTATTTCTCTACTTCAATTTTTATTTCGTCTCGTGTTCTTATTTTCTGCTCTGTCACTCAATATTTTCTCGGAATATCCCGCAATTTCTTGGAATTTCTCCTCAGATTTCTTTTAATACCTTCATTGCGTTTGGACATAAGGCATCAAACTAATATGCAATCGAAAAGAGGTTATTTCTTTGGCTCTATCATTTCACTCTTTTATTACCAGATTGAACTTTCCATTGGTTACAAGTGATTAAAGTTTCAACTATTCTATGATATTTCTTCCCATTTCTAAATAGAATCCCAGAGGATATATTCATACAGATTATTTCTCTTCAGACAGGTTATTTTTCACTGCAGCTATTTTAGGCTTTTTGAACCCCTCATTTAAATAAGATAAAATGTATTGACATAAAATGAATATCATATAATTTGCGGACAATGCAGTAATAATGACAGAGATATGAGTTGATTTACAACGAAAAAATGAGTGATCGGTGCAATTCTTTCATTGATTCACTAGATCAAGTTAACGCGTTGTGTGTGATTATTTGAAACCAGGACAGCGCTCACGGCTATTATTTGCACGTTATCGCTATCCATAATGCGATTTTCCTCCCTGTCGAATTTTGCGATCACGGATCTCGAGACTAAGCTTAAATGATTCGCGGCATTGTCAGCAATCGCGGTGAGTTCCGTAGCGCGCGAATTGAAGAACCCTGATGGAATCTTTTTCATCTAATGCGTAAATACGATAACCGCAACATGTACATGTTGCGAAAAGCCAACATCAGATCTAGGAATTGGCAACTGTATCTAAGTCACGAGGAACTAGTTACCATTCTTTCCCTAGATACCGAGGGTTATTACAGTACACTCAGGTATAAGGGTTTAGTTTCCTTGCTTTAGTACAAATTTCTATTTTTCGATTAACTGTTTGGATCATTCAACGTGCTGCATCAAAATCGCAGTTTTTCCGATAGTTCACTTAATGATACTTTCCTCCAATTCAAACTGCAACATAATTTTGGACTGTCTCTATCACATAATAACACGTATAGTATGCCCAATTTTTTAAAAGGAAATGATACAGTTATTATGGAGTAGTACAATTTTTGTATGGACTGATACATATTTTTTCGCCCTATGCACCAAACCCCACTGTTTGATACAAGTATTTATGACAATTCACTCGTCAAATATATTCACTAAATGTATATATATATATATATATATATGAGTTAAACATTTAACACTATGTAAAATTATCACAATCATTCCATCCCTGCTAAGGCATTTAAAAACCTGCTGAAAAAATTTTAGGAATGAACTTGGTCAAAAGAAGCTATTAAAATTATATGGAAGCCTAGAAATAGTTCTTCGTTTAGTCAAAAACCAACCAAAAATCCGAATAAAATGCAAGAGTGCAAATTCGAGGAGAGAAATGGGATTAAAGATAATCCCAGAAGACCGTGACCATTGCATAGCAAGAGATGAAAAAGGAAGATGAAGAAAATGAAGAAACGCTGAGAGGTACCTCTGAGAAAGGACGCAGCGGAAATTTTTCGAGAGAGGGCGTAAATTCCAATGGATAGCGCGCGGACGGGAAGAGTAGAAGAGAAGATCGCGTAAGTAGGGCAGGAGAAAGGAAGGAAACCCTGGACGGAACGGAGATAGGGAGATTGCTAGCAATGGGATGGAGAAAGGGTTTGGGGCATGGGATAACGACAGGCAGGGGTGAGTTTTGGTGTGTGTGTGTGCGCGAGAGAGAGGAAGGGAACAAAAGCGACCTCCACAAAGGAAGGACGGAGGCGCGGAGGGAAATAGGTCGCGAGGGAATGAGATACGGAAGGAAATAAGTTTTGGAAGCGGCTGTGGGTCGGATGGATTGCTTGAGGTTTGGGATAGAAAAGTGGACGACGTGTTGGGAGGTAAAGGATTTTTTTAAACCCAAAGAAGTACGCATGGGGGGAGGGGAAATGGGTGTGTGTGATCTGACGCGCTCCGGGGTTAAGGGAGCCGAAAGGGTCTTGCCATCGGACGTGGCGCAGAGCTTTAAGGGCCGAAGGAGCAGGCTTGATGCTATTAAATGGGTGGTCAAAGGAAGATGCACGAGGAAGTGGGATGGAGAAGATAGCAACGGAAGAGTATGGCATTAAGACGAGAAGGAAGGGGAAGAGCGGAGCCGAGGAAGAAATAATGGAAATGAAGGATGGAGAGATGGGGGGGGGGGTGGGGGTGGGAGTGTTTGGAGGCAAATGATTTGCAGAGAAGAAAACACGGAAATGGAACTCAAGCAAACACAAACCCGCAACCTGTCCTTCGTTTTTTCTCATTACTTCCGTTTAAGCACCCTTTCGCTCCAACGAAATGGGATTTGGGCCTACGTCATTGCTACAAAGCATGTGTGGAGGCTTATGCGGCGTTGTATTTGACAGAATCAACTAGATTACGTGGAGACACTGCAGCTCTAGCGCTGTGCACAACCGCTTTCGCTGGGAAAGGAAGATCGACCACCAAGCCAGCTGGCAACATTATGCGGAATTAAATCGGCTATGGAAGGAGAAACGTCTCCTCCCAAACAAAAAACCTATTCCATGATTTATAGTATCCTTCCTGTCATTCGTTTTTTATATTTTCCCTTGAAAAAATGGACCGTTACCAGGAACAGTTTTCCCTTAGAAGCGGAAGACATGAGAATGACAGACCAAGAAAAAGTAAACATGAAATAAGGAAGTCATTTGTACTTTATTTGTGCTCTGAAGACCACTTAAAGATTCCTACGGACGGGTACAAATGACAGTGACGTTCATAACGTGACGCTAATGCAATTATTGAACTTAGCTCCAGAATGCGCTTCCGAATATTCAATCTGTACCTGCTTTCTTTTCTATTAAACTACCCTACAGCCTTCACCATCGCTTCAGCGTTTAAGACAATGACATACTTTAATCATCAAGGTTAACGTGTTTTTCTTCTAATGTCGGCAGTAGTTGCAATGAATTTTCCCTGATTAATGCGTACGTCACCTTAGAGTGGCCCAATAGCATTTTTAAATAGCATATACCTAGATTGAACATGATCTTAAAGAACTGGTAGAAATGCAATTGTTTAAAATTTTATTGAAAAATTCTTTTAGGATACCTAATAAAAATAAATTGCCACAATTTAAAAGCAGAAACTCATAATGAAATAAAAGGATCTATTTCTTCCAATGCTTTCTAAAGGAATTTTATTCTAATGCTTTCCAAATGTAAAGTTTTCTTTTTCTTAATATTTTGCGAGTGATTCACATGCACTATTGTATGAAAATACTATAGCTAACATTGTTTCCCCTCCATCTTTACCTTTCCACCTATGTCCCTCTCAAAGTACCTATAGCTTTCAATCCATCTCTCTTATCGCTCTAATTTATTCCATTTCCGATGAAACCTCAAATAAATATGTCATATGTTGTTCCCATATGGCATGTTTCTTTGATGATGACAAAGTATTCAATAAAGACTAATCCCTATTCTAGGGAATGAGTAAATGAAATATTATGCGAGAACATTTCGTCCAGCACGTATTGAGCAACTAAACATAAGTCTTCAAATGCTTTTCAAAAGAAATAATCTTTTTTGGACACATATTTTTGGATTTTAATAAAAATTTTAATGCTTACATATGTATACATTGCTCAATGCATATGTGTATATATATATATATATATATATATATATATATATATATATATATATATATATATGTCATCTTGCAACCCCAAGATAACAACTTATGTATCCTCTGATATGCTATCAGTCAAATGATAAAAAATTATGTCCATCAGTTCTTTGTTCCTAATGCCTATTACATAGCCGCGACCCAAACCTTTTGTCAAATATTGCACCTTATAAATTTGTGAACGTTTAATAACGACCATTTCCATCATTTTAAATAATTCTCCCGTTAAGTCAAATGATTAAGACCCCGGAAGATTCTCAAGGAATTCCAAGAACAAAATTTTTCTATTGTACTGGAAAGGAATGGTTAACGGTTAAAAGTTGGGACTTATTTAATGGTTGCAAATGTAATTATTATTAAATTATCTGGAATGAAATTACGTTCGTAAACTGTGTAGCACATGCGGTAGCAAAACGCTATAAGATGTATAAAATTGATCTTTCATCCTCGAGTATCACAGAAGACTATAAATTTTGCGGCGTGTTATCCCTATGCAACTCGTCGCCCCATTATATCAAAAGTCCTAAACACACTGATGAATGAATTCTAGTTTATGAGAAGCTGATAAGCTAAAGAAACTAGAATCTTTTAAAACTAAAAAATAGAAGACCTAAAATCCACATAGAACTCTATAATCAGATCTTAAATGTTCCAAGCATTCTTAACTTGGTCATTATTGGTTTAGAAAGCTTTACGAGTTCAAAGTAACAAAAAAATAACATTCCACCCAGCAAAAGAGCAAAACTTCAACCAAAAAAAGCCAGAAGCAACATAATTTAAATCCTCATATTTTTTGTGACCTTCATATAACTGAACCTGGCTAATTAGTTCCTTTGGGACAAGCCGTCAATGACATTACGTACAATAGCGTATGAAACTGTAAAATGACATTTTTAAAAGAAAAGCGAAGGCGTAAACGCCCAAATAAATAGGGAAAGAAAAACTAGTTAGCAGAGACAACGAACAAGTCGTAAATGTTCGGCAGTTTTTCGCTTCTAATGCCATTATAGTCTTTCCTGTCACCTTAAGTATATTCTCCTAACTTGGAATATTTAAATAATTCGAGAGCGGCGAGGGTTCCTAAAGAAGGGCTAAGGAATGGCAGTCAAGGAAGGATGATTTGACACCTTTGCGGAGGAGGAATGAGGAAGCATGATAAAATTATATGGCCCTCGCTCAAATTAATAGCACTTCATAATAAAATTGGAAAATAAAACTTTGTAAGTTCCACTGAAATTTATTAAAACGATGATGTCGACTGTTGATGATGATATCCACTGTTCGACGATACCGGTCGTTTTAATAATTTTCAATGGAACTTAAAAAGGTTTATTTTTCGATTTCGGAAACCATTAGAGTCGCCTAAGGCGTTCAATAAAACTTAAAGGACACCATCTGAACGCAGGAGCGTTTGAATACATTCGTGCATTTCCAAGGGTGGGGTGCTACGAAGTGTAAAGTGGTATCGAATACATTGACTAAATTTTGGAAAACTTTTGAATAGATCCTTGCTTTTTATCAGCGAGCATCGAATTAATGTGACACGTGGATATTTCACGATTATCCGCTACACTGTCTGTCATTTGAATAAAATTTCAAAGCTCTCTGAGCTTTCTTATTAAAACTCTTGTTAGTACATTCCGATTCATTGAAGGTGCAACACTTCAGATAAATTATGAGACAATTATGACTATAAAATATTCCAATCTTAGGACAGAAATTAATAGCAAAAATCAACTTTGTAACATTATAATCAATATCATTGCGCCGTTAAATACGATTACGGGAACTTAGTGTTTTTCCATATATAGTTTGTCAGGAAATATTTTTATGGCCATCAACACCAGTTTATGATGCCCATGTAATGAAAGCAGGGTCGTATCAATTTTAAGGTACACTTTTGTAAAATCTTCCAAATATTAAAAATTTAAGAGAGTCAGAAAAGTAGGCATGCCCATTTAATGTCATTTATGACATAATAGGAAACGGAATGATAAAACAAAAGAATGAAAGAGCTGGTAACAATGAAAACAATTAAATTCAAAGAATTGGGTTGAATTTGAGATAAAATTGGCAAAGTTATGAATTATAATAACTGAATAGTTAAAATAAGAAACAAAAATTTGAACTGATATTCTCTATTTAATTATCACTTGTTATAAAATTATCGGTTTGACTCAATTAAGCTAATGAAAAATAATTGCGAAGAACATCAATATTTTTAGGATAATGGGAATTACATGTAGAATGATTGTTACTGTTTTTTCAAGTTCTGCTCGCAGTTATACTATATTGTAGTACATACTTCTTTGCAGGTCATAGTAAACTAAAATGCTAATTTACGTGTGTATTAGTGTCACGAAAAATCTAAAAGTACTGGTTGCTTCTTTATAAATGAATTTGGTTTCAAAAAGGAATATAGCTAACAAAATGTAGCACAAATAATTGATTCATAGGAAGCTTAGACGCAAAATTTATTGGTAATTACGTAAAAAAATGATAGACAGTCATTGCATGAATTGAAACGAATAGGTCTACATAACTTCAAATTAAGACTGAGCAGAACATCAGAAATGAGACGAATAGCATTTTTGATTTAGACGTACTGCTAATTTCTAAGCAATTACGTAAAAAGTTTGTCATTTTAGCCTTCCAAATTGTATTCCTTCCTTTTTAATAGCATGTTTGTTTGGAGATCCTATTTTAACAGGGATTTACGTCTCTCAACTTTTGAATAAAGGTAAAATGTCATTCTACGTAAAAACCATAAATCCAACATCCATGCCGTGCACCGTGATTTGTGGTAAACCTCAATTTCGCTTTCGTCGCACATAATACATTTTGCGGATGGCCAAATGCATAAATTCAGGTTTACACTTAGTGTACATTGTATGAAAAAGTCATCGCGGTGAAGAAAACAGGTATGTAAGAATGTTACGATTATCTTTTTTTAATATTAAGTGCACAATGGGTTACAACATGCTGCATTGGACTCGAATGGAAATGAGTGAGCAAGAGTTGAGAGTGGAAATTACAAATGTAATCACGGAATTGGAAAGGCAACGTCAACACTGAATGCGGAGGATGGGAATGGATGGTCGGAATCCTGAGCATCCACCGGTGAAGTTAGTGACCACTGTGCCGTGCTCGGATAGAATGGAGGGATACAGTTACGATAGGTCCGATTTCTCGGAGTTTTTAAGGAGGCAGGAAAGAGAATAGCGTGAAAAAATTAAATTTCTCTACATTCTCGTCCCCGGTACATAACTCGCCATTGAAATAGACACAATACTTCCGTTTACGTCATATCTCCAATATTTTTATGACGTATAAATTCATCGTTTTAATTTTCGGAATTTTTTTCTGATATAATCTCAAAAAATGTTACAGATGCGCAAATTCGTCAATGTTCCTTTTGTTAAGTACAGCCAAAATTATTGCTTCGAATACAATTCGTATTGAAAAATTCTATCCGAATTGACCAGGCTACAAAAGACTTTTATCGGAGTTTTGCATGAGGTCGCATTTAGTTGCAACCTCCACTGTTAATCATGGATTACCGGGAGACTAGAGCGACATTTGGGCAGTTAATTATTCGATAGAATAATAGTAATCATGAAGGTAACCATTTTGCGATATTTGCCAGCTGCATTCGCGCGCGCCATTTATTTCAAGCGCTCGATTAATTCCGATAAAAAAGCAAGACAACAACAATCAAATAATTAGATATGTCATTACACATTAGAAAACCCTCAATGCCATAAATCTCCTCTAAAGTACTTAAATCGAGCCCCAAATATACAGAAAATACAGCAATAAATATATAAATATCTCTTTTTCCCGTAAAACATAAAAAAACTTAGCTATCTGCTTCCGATTTAACAGGAAATATTTGGCACGAAACAATCGGTCACATGTTATGCGCAAGTTAAATTTAAAATCGATTGTCCTGAAAGGCACAGTGTCCTTGACCGCAATATCATGTTAAATGCTTGTGGCATTAGAGAATTCGGAAGCGAAGGCTCAGTGCACGAGTTTATTGCGTGCAATTTACTATACGTGTATCCATGTAGTATCCTTGCGTGGAAAATAAACACATTTTACATACAGGTATAAGGCTATAAAAGAAGGACATTCACAGCAAGAGAAAATCATAATAATATTTCATTTAACTTGACTGGAGTCAAAATTGAAGTTTCATCATTAATTCTGACATAAAAAACGTTTCAAATACACGCGACATACACATCGCACTAATGTGTACAGGTGGGAATCTCATCGCTGAAGAATGTATGGCAGAGCAATGGCTACGGGGCGTAGGCCACTAATTTTCTAATCAGAGCTTAGTAAGGATGGGGACGTAAGACTGACGACGGTGGATGGCTACTTTTCCTCAAACGGATGCTGGATGGCACCAGGGCAACGCCCGTAAACCCCAAGCGCCAAACAAGGGCGTGCCGTGCCCTGGAGGGCTCAGTTGCCTAGATACGCAAGTCCAGGATAAGCCGACTTTAACGCCGCCATACGGAGGACCGAGGAAGCCCGTACAAGAGCAGGGGCAACGGGCGTCTATTAAGTGAATGCCTCGCTGGGCAAGTCACACGGGTGAGCAAGGAGAAATTCTTTCGCCCGTCAAGATTGTACTGAATACAAACCATCCAAAATTGTCCTTGAACGTTATAATGAGGAAATAAAGCAATAAAGATAAAACTAAAAATGACAGCATTTTTCCATGGCACACAATACCCGTTTCACTGTTGGTAGTATGGAAACAATATCAATCTAACTGCACCACCATTCTTGATAATTTTAATATATGGCTTTTAAATTAACCATTTCAAAGTTTGTAATATTCTGTAAAGAAAATCACAACCGAGGCGCAAATTGAGGCGTAAAAGTGTCCTTCGTCACGATAGAAACGGTTTTAGAAAATGAATCTTCCAGCTCTCGGCTAGATAATGGATCACGATTAAGGCAACCTTTTTCGAAGCAAATTCTTAGATTAAGCTTTAATTACCAGCCACATCAAGAGAATTCAAATTGTTTTATCAATGAGAAAAATAATATACTAGAGATAATAACAGAGAAAAATATACGAGTATCGTATTATGGTGAGGAAGAAGTTTCGAAGGAACTTTTGAGTATATGGCAAAAAATAAAACTGAGTAAATTACATTTTAGAGACGTAATTCATATCGCCGATACGAACAATTCCAAATAATGGAAATTTTTATTTCATTACTATTTTTCTGTTGTACTTATTATATTCTATTCAATGTTTCTGACATGTCGGAACTTTTATTTCTAAGACTGAAATATTCTCACAAATATACAACGTAGCTTTATATAGTTAGAAGTGAATAGCTTCTGAATATTTGCATTCCTTTATTTATCCTGTCGGACAACATTGATATTCCTTACTAGAATCCCTGGAGTCATCACATTTTTGCAATAATTCTGGAACACAATCGTTTCATGATAAACATGTGCCTTGGGATCACGACCCTGTGGGTTTATAGTTTAGTTTGCTTCTATGTGCAATGAATACGTTTTCTATTTTTTCACCATTTTTAAAATTTTTTTCTTAAAGTATTTGGTGTCATTCCTCTTCTTTTTACTCTCTGAGAATGTGTAAAAATCGCGCTGACACTTTCTCCAAAAATGCAGTCATTTAAGGAATCATAACTTTTATCACCCAAAGAAACAGCTGCATTAAGCTAACCAGACTAAGATCGTGAAGGAAATGGTTATGGTAGACTTTATAAAACCAAGGTGATGACTTTTTTACCACTTCCTCTAAACAAAATCATGTCGGGTAACGATATTTATAAATATTTTCAGCACAATGCAGTGACTTATTTTTTTAGTATCATCAATGACTTTTATTGAGCGAGTGAGAGAATTTATGAATAATATATGACTTTTTAAATATTTAAAATTATTATTATTATTTTATATTCAAACTTCGTACAACGTTATACCAGTAGGGGCGGAACTTCTTCATACAATTTCACACTCAGTGATTTCGTGCGAGGTAAAATTAATCTTTTTATTTGTCTTCACCTGTTAACACAAATGCTAATTCGTTAAGGTTTCTAAGGTAACGGTAAATTTCTAATTAGTGAATTTTCTTCGGAAACACAATTCATGTCAGCAATAACTATTAAGTTAATCGTATTTTTCTTAGTATAATTACATTCAAGCTTAAGTCTTATCTACTGCCAAGGGAAATCCTATCCTTTACTGAAATCCCTGAAGTAATTTCAGGTAACAATTGATACTGAAATGAATAGCCAAAACTAATTTTCATGTAATATGTAAAACCCAATTGAAAAAGATCAATTAGGGCGAGCCCAACATTTTCAAGCGTCACGCCGTAAACGCAACCGTCTTGATACATCAAAACGGCACTTCCCTCCGTCTTGAGCCATTCCATCTCGCCGCTCCATTTCGAGCATTAAGTGAGCCCTCCAGAAACTCCTTATCGCTTACTCTGATGAAGCTAAAGGCAATGGGGAGGAAATGAGCCTCCAAACTTACTACTGATTCAAGTGCGTAAAGTGCCTGGAAAAATATACAGCCATTTAAATCTTTTACGCCAACAACTTCCGAATCAACTTTAACTATGTTTCCCTAATAGTCGTCCCCGTAAAGTTGTTGACCTCATTTCGTATTAACTAGCCTCCCTCGGGTAAATGTCCTTGTCCAGGCTGGATGAACCCAAGACCAAACGTTTTCAGTTGGCTTTGGTATCGTTTAATAATCCAAAATCATCTCAAAGTCTCTCATTTTATGTGATTACTGTTTTACTTTGCGTTATTTTAGCAACAGGTTATTACCATATATTTATGGGCAATACTCTAGTTTAAAATCAAAAGCTTAATAGCATTATTAGTTACCTTATTCGTGCATTGTTTTTCTTTCTTAAGTGTGTTCCATATTTTTCCTATATTTTAAAAGGTCTACATCTACATAAATACCCTGCGAGCAACCAAAAAGGTTTGTGGCAGGGGGTGCAATACCTTTACCGTGCACATCGGCAGTTGTCATGAAAACCTGAAAAATATTCTGCTAAAAGTTAAAATATTTTCAGTCGTCAAAGTAAGAAATCACAATCTTTTTTCGAAAAAATAGAGAATATAAAACGGCCTTACGCGTTAATGTCATTGATAATTATCATACCCATAGTGTCCATTGATTATTCACATAACTAAATTTCAAATAAGTAAAAACTTGAGCCGGTCTTTCATAGGTGAAAATTAAGATTAGTCATTTCATATGACCATAAGCTTGAAGACTTTTTTACTCCAAAATGACTTTTTAATTCCGTACAATCGTGATACACTGATACTCACCGGATTATACCTATGAAAGCAGTAAACTGAAGATGAATGAACTGTCGATTGACCAAAGATGTCATACAAGCCAGACTTATCGATGGAGATTACATGAAATGGACACAACTGCTAATACAAAAATTCACCTTAAATATTCTGAAGCGGATAAAATAATACTTATCATTTTATCCGCTTTAGAATGAACCGATTCCATAAAATAACGCCTGAAACCATCGATTAAATATTCTGCTTGGCAGGAAATGAAGAAAAAATTAATATCTTTCCAGGTACTTCTACAGCACATGTGCCATACTCTATTTTTATTATTATTGTAGGCTGGTCACATTTAATATCCTCCCGTAGACTTGAAATACTCTTACTATTCACAAAATATGCAATAAAAACTAAACATCACGTAAAACATTTAAATAACCAAATATATTTGGTCATTAAAAAAGTCCCATCCCACTACGGTGATGGATCAGGATTAACTCAAACATACCGATATATATATAAAAATATATAATATTCTAGACGGGAAAAGGGAGGAAAATCGACTAAAGATAAAGGCAATGGGGATTCGAAGTTTCTCAACTGAAAAGCACAAAGTACTAATCTCCTCAGCGTTGCGAACAATGCTTGCAATATTCGAGCCCAATCCGCAACCGTCGCCTTATCTCTACTGCCTCACTCCCGTCCTTATGACCTTCCATTCGGCTCCGCTATCTCTTTTCGTCCTTCCTATCCCTTCTGCCCCTCTTAATCTCTTCACTTACCACTTGTCTTCCCCATCAACCACATCGCCAGTCTCCCGGCGGTATGAACGCTAAGTGTCTCTTATTAAATAAAAGAGACCACTTCCGCGCGCGCATGACTGATATCCTAGCGCTTTCCGCCCCGTTAATCCCGATTCGCATTCGCTATATTCGCTGTCCGCCACTCACTCACTTGTCATCCGGCGATAAACCGGAGAAAAAAATTTCCCACGGAAGATTGAGCAACAACAGCATCACCGCACAACTAGCAGCGAATCAGAGGGTGGTTCGAGTCACTTGACGCCTACCGACGCCTATGGCACTCTTCATTAGGAAGCCTAGTGACGACGACCTAAATAAAATTTTTACCACTCTTCCCTTTCCATTTTGGATGATGAAAAGCCCTTCTTTCGCACAAGGATGAATCCACGTGGGAAGAAGAATCTTTACATAGTCTCCGAGATGAATAAAATTACGGAGACCTATATCTTTTTATTTAATTTACCACAGGCAGGGGAGAAACATTTCAAGGCTCGCCGACCTGATGTAAATTCCCGTAATTTAAACCGAGGACTCTTGACAGCCAATTTGCTACTTCGTTCAACGCATGAATGTATGATCCATAATGAATATATTAAGCAGCCAATGCCATTAATTATTATTATGGGTGTTTTTCTGGTTCAAGGTAGGTTTTGGATGAACACAGCCTACATTATTGTACGATACATTTACTAGCCTATCCTAGCCGAAAACACAAACTGACTACAAACACTAGAGTAAGTCCCTCTTCAATGCCACATTCTTGTACTTCATTCCTCCTATCATTTGGTCCAGCATACCTATCCCATTCCTTCAAATTTCTCGTTTGCTTAACGTTCTCCCCTCTATCACAGTCTTTATGCATAGCACTCACTCGTTGATTTTCCTTTCTGTCCACTTCACATTTTCTTTCCTTCTTCACACCCATATTGCAAAAGCTTCTAATCTACGCTTATTACCTGGCTTCCATTAACAAATTGGGTAATTTTAGGCGTGACATGGTGGAATTAGAACATAATAAGGAACAAATTATAATACTTTTCCAATAGGCTCTCCATCCCTCTGCTGTATTTATTCTATAACTATCAATTCAGTGATCCTCGCTATCCTTCAATCTCACCTCGCACAGCCCTAAAATATCTATATCTCCTATCTCCATCTCTCGCTTAATATTATCTTAATTCTCTTCCTTTTCTTAACACTCTAAATTCCTATTCTAACAAATTCGGTAATCTTCTACGTTTTCTGCGCTGCAGCTTTGGCTTTGCAAGGATTTCATGAGATGACGACCACAGTGACCTTGCCTACCTCGCTACAGGGCGCGACACACGGCCGATTGGGTCGAGTCTCGAAGTCCCAGGACTCATTTTCATTGTAATGTCCAACCTAATAGTCTTGGGATAAATAATTGAGAGAGTTTCCCGTTTCCTTCTTCAATAATGTTTTTCACGAGGCATTTGATGGTCTCCTCACTGGGATCAGACGCCTTTACAGGGGTCAGACGCATTTGCAGCCGCCTCACTGAGGAACAGACGCTGCTCGGACTAAATTTCGTCTGGCTCCTACCCTTCGAACTATCTCGCATGGATGACCCTACCAAGAGCGAATATCATTGCTCCCGACAGCACAGCTCTAGGGTTCATCAGAACGCACGGGCCCTTCAACCAAGTCAAAGGTGTGGTCCATAGGGAGGGAGTACCATAAATATTAACTCAACAATTTAGAGCCAACATTCTTTCCTTCAGCTAATCTGAGTGCACATGTGTTACTAGCACATTAAAGCAATAGTATTGAAAATAAGCGCCACACACTTTATATCAGAATTTCGAAATCAGTATCAATAGTGATAAAACTCTTACTTCATGTATTATTATGCTAGCATCATTTATAATGTTCCTATTTATATAGTAATGATTTTCCGCGCGACGGTTTTATTCCAAGGCTCCTCGGCAAGTTTTTCTGTGATATACGTACCTCTTGGATATATCAAAAGTATCACTTCGTATCAAGATGTATTTGGGCGGACTGTAACCAGTTATAAACCCTAATTGATAGCGAATGTTTTGTTTAGCAAAAGTTGAGGTATTTTTAACTGTATACACAAACTTCTAAAACAGCATGATATACTCCTGCTATATCAGATACAATTTCCGAGTATATTGGACAATATCACATTGTAAGGGGGCATCCAAGAGTACATTTTTCCCAAACGCTAAATTTTTTTGAAAATCCAATGGAAAATCATTGAATAATTATAAAGTGGTGTTTCATTGCTTTCACATAGCTGGAACTTTTCTCTCCTTTATCGTTCTCTTAGAGTATTCCTATGTTTCATAAACCTTAACGTTAATTGAATATAACACCTAATCGTTCTAAATTCAGTTCATTATTATCTCTAAAGCAATGCGTTCTACGCGCTTCCATTTCTCCTTTCCCATTTAATAAAATTTAAAATGAAAAACTTGAGAAATTTAATATCGAAATATTTATTAGGGTGTATAAGAAGCGACTGTAGAATGAGTGAGGATGCAAATAACCAATGAATTCACTTTTCGCAATAAATTATACGTATTTTAATAAATTAAGTAGCTAGTTAGAACTTCAATTAAGTTGTTTCCATGAAATCGTCAGTTCGTTAACTTAATTGATTGAGTTGAATTAAATCCCCCCTTTAGGAGTGGCATGCATTTCTATTGCGCCATCACCTTCTAACACCTATTTCAGTCTCTCAAGTCAAAGATTTGGCTCTTGTTATAAAGTATTTGTTTGGTAAAAGAACGATAAGGGATCGTCTTTGGTCAGTGATATTTATGCAAGCCGTTCCGTGGTCGTATCGTATATCGAGTATGTTGTATAAAATCATATCGTCCATTTGGTCATATCGACTTCATCGTTTATACCGTCATATGGGCACAAATGCTCATATATGTAGTCGTAATAACAGTATCATTTATTTCGTCTTATCGGTGATACACGTAGGCCCTAGATACGCGTGTACCGTTTCCTTTAAATTATCCTTAACGATCTGGTCAAACTGAGGAAAATATCGACATGGTGTCAATTTAATGTTAAATAGCACTGCCATCCCTGAATGTATGCTTGGCAGCGCTGCTAAACGCGACTGCAAGCATGGTAGAGAAT